>CM046338.1:25790124-25985154 GCA_025403435.1 Artocarpus heterophyllus
TCCATTCTCCATGCAAATTAGCCCAAGCTTAGTCAGAAAATTTAGATATTATAGAAAAGATAACTTCCCTCTTATATGACATTCTCATCTTTTACGATAATTTCACTCTCTTTCTTAGAAATATTCTCTTAGACTGTTCCCTTTCTTCTTCCTTCTCCACATGCTCTTCTTCTCTTCTCCCTTTATTTTTGGTTGCAAATACTTAAAGAAATATTGAGTTTTCTTTTGGCCAATTTGAAGGAATTCGAGAAGAATCATTTTGAGGTAAGAGTTCGTTTTTGGTTTAATTTGGAAATGAAATCCTTCTTGACATCCAACTGCTATATCTTTCTCTACAAAATTCCTTTTGCTCTGAATTTTTAATATGTTATTCATGTGTCAGTTACGTGATGTTCCTCCAAATTTCAAGTTAATTGGATTTTTCTATGATAAGATATGAATTTTCTACCCACTGCCACTCACAGTAAAAATGTTGTTGTTTGGTTATGATGCTCAAAAATGTGATTTTTGTTCAAGGTGTAAACGTGCTTTGTTTGCTACGAATTTTGGTAATAATGTTCATATATATGTTAAGTTATGAACTGGAAAGTTTGGTAATGATTTGATGAGTATTTTTTGTGTTATGGAATTTTTAGTATGACTAGGTCTAGAAACTGCTTTAACAGTAAAATGGTTGGACTTTTTGGTTATGTGATGTTTTGTGTGATTAAATGATTTTATTTGTGTTAAGATAATTTTGTGGTATTGTGATGTATGTTAATAAGTTTTTAGTAAGAATTTTAGAGTTTAAATTAATATGTTTTAACTATTTGGAAATGATGAACTCATGTAGCTCACTGTATAAGTTAATAGAGGTTAGTTTTACCGCTGATTTCAAATGTGTATTTTGACCTACTTCGATTTTTGTTGAAGCCAATTTTTGGATATGTTAGATTTCTATATGTCTATTATATGTCTTAATTTTTGTAGATTTTTTTGTGATGTCAAATGTGATAAACGGACCTGAGTTTTAAGTTGCTTACTGTTTTGTGTTGATTGGCAGATTTTTATGGAATGAAATTATGACTTGTTTTTTAAATATTAAATGAAATATGATATAATCTATGTTTCAAGAGATGAATGTATGTGAGATGATATATTGTAATGGATGTTATGTAGTGGTGATTAATTCATTGAAAATATATGTTAATTGCCATTTTCTTTTTAATGAATGTATGACATGAACACATTATGAAGAAGAGTACATCAAGACTACGGCGTCATCACTAACAATATTAAGGTTAAGTAAGCTAGCTAGAAAAGTAAGTACATTCTCACCTGCAACATGATATGTTATAAAGGTTTGATAATATGTTCTTAATGATATCTATGATGATTTTATGATGATTTCATTTAAAGATTTCTTATGAAATATTTTTATGTTCTTAAAGATATGCATGTATGATGATGACGTATTTCAAAGCATAAAAGTGTATATATATGTATCACCTAAATAAGTGTTGCACACCAATATTATGTTATGATATGTTATGATGTAATGTTTGGTTTAGGATTAGCTACCCTACTCCTCTCATGACGGCGCACCTACGATGATGATTATGGTGTAACACTTGGGCCTTTAAGATAAAATGAAATAAGTTTTAATACGAAAGATATGTTCCTATGAAAAATGTGCCTAGTGCACTATGATGATGATGTTGTTGATGATGATGTTCATAAAATATTTTAACTTGTGAGATAATAATGTACTTACTAAGCATTAGCTTATCCAGTTTTTATATCATGTTGCAATAAGGGTTAGAAAGTCATGGACTAAGTGGAGGATATGGAAAGGCGTGTGAGTAGAGGACAATGATTTGTAATCGAAAGAACGCCAAAGAAGCAAGTTTTATGATTAAACCATGTTTATAGTTTTGGAACATGTTATTTGATGAGTTTTTAAGAAATTTTCATGAACTATGTTTTAATATTTTACCTTATTAAGTATATGGTCTTCCGCTTATTGAATCTTGTCTTTAAATTAAGTTTTCTAATGTTTTTCTTTAAAGTCAGTCGGCCTGCCGATCTTAGCAAAGTTTAAAACCTAGTTTTGCAAAGCCTCGGCGGCCTGTCGGTGGATGAACACCAGCCCGCTGATCCAGTTTGGCCTGCCGAAGTAATAGATTCGGCCTGCCGAACAGAGAATGAAGATTTTGCTTAAGATGATTTAAAGTTTGCTGATTGTTTTAAAGTGTTGCGATGTTTCATGATAAAATATGTTTTTATCATTTGGTATATTTTATTTATAGAAGGATGTTTATGATCAATTATATGTTTAATAGTATTATTAATATTATGGATTGAGTTATTGAATGTGGTAAAAAAAAAATTATGTATGGATCCTGGGTATAGTTTCTTAATTATGTTTTCAATTAAGTTTTGTTCAAATAGTTTGCCTTAAATAAAAATATGTTATGTATGAATGTATGATATTTGTGACGTCCGCAAGGGGGCGTTACAGGCTTTAGTATCAGAGCAAATTCCCGTTTACAATTCATATCGCCACACGTTAGTCTAAGTCCTCCAAGTAAGTATATTTTAAAGTTAAATGTTAAGATGCAAGTATGATGATAAGATTGAGGTTTAGATGTTTAATGATTAATGCTTTAGTAGTAAAAACCTGTCTCATAAATTAGAAGATTATTTATAAGCTCCTAATTCTTTTCAGAAATTGACAATGGACGGTCACAGAAGAATGCAAACCCATACCCAGACCAATGAAAGGCTTATGACGATGATTGCCAAGTTACAAAGGCAGTTGGAGGATCAAAGGAGAGAAATCAAAGAATTAAGGGCCAATGGCCAGAACGGCGAATGACGAGGCAATGATGTGCCTCCTCCTCCTCCTCCTCAGCCACAAGTCAACAAAATCCCAGCTCTTGCTGCTGAACCTAGAGTGGCCTATCAGTCTAGTCAGATGGAAGAGAGTTAAACCAGTAGATTTTGAGGGTTCTAAGGATCCGTTAGTCGCTCAAGGATAGTTGAAGACAATTGAGGCTACCCTACGACTCATGGGCTTCACGGACAATGAGAAGGTTCTCTGTGCTTCGTACTGCCTCACCATGGAGGCCAGGATTTGGTGGGACGGCATCAAACAGAGTAGAAATGTTGAAGAGATGACATGGGATGACTTTGTTCATGAATTCAACATGAAGTATTTCCACATGAATATTACTAGGAAGCACTACGATGAGTTCGAGAACCTACACCAAGGAGACATGTCGGTCATCCATGTAGTGGCAAAGTTTGACCAACTAGCTCGATTATGCCCAGGGATGGTTAATGATGAAAGTGAAAGGGTCAAAAGACTGATCAAAGTTCATAGGCCTGAGATTGTTGCAATAGTTGATGGGGCTAGTCCACCCAGGACACAAGAACAGGTTGTAATGAGGGCCCAACGTGCTGAGTTTCATTTTCCGAAGTTAAGAAGGAACCAGCCTCAGTCTGGCCAACCAGCCAGTAATGCAAACAACCAGAACTGCCATCCACATAGAAACAACAGCAACAACAACAACAACCAGAACTGGAGGAACAACAAGAGGAAGGGCAATCCTCAAAACCAGTAGAGCCAAGGCAACAAGAGGCACAATGGTGGCCAGCCCAACAACAACAATAGCAGGCATTTCAACCATGCGCTAAATGTGGAAAGAAACATCTAGGAGAATGCCACTTGGGACAAACCAATGTTTTATTTATGGGCGAGAAGATCATTTTGTCAAGAACTGTCCCAACCTGATGAATGTTAATGTCTCTCAAAGAGCTCCTCCTCAAGCCCAACTCCATCAGATGCAAGCTTCCCTTGAAGGGCCACTAATCAGTCAAGGAAGACTTGAAGCCCCACCTACGAATGCCCGCATCTATGCCATGACAAAGGAACAAGTGGTTGCTGAAGCCTCTAATGTGGTCACAGGTCAGATAACAAGTTTATCTATTGATGCTTATCTCTTTTTTAATACGGGTGCCACACATTCTTTTGCATCTACGTCATTTGCTAAGAAGTTAGGGGTTCGTTTAGAGCCTATGAGACAGGGATTCACTATGACACTACCCTCTGGGAAGTGATATTATCTACACATTGTCTGCGTACAGTACCCCTGTGGATTTCTGATAGAGAACTTTACGTCGACCTCATTGTGATCGACATGTATGACTACAATATGATTCTTGGGATGGATTTTCTGAGCAAGTACAATGCTTCTATCGAATGCCGAAAAAGAATAGTAATCTTCCATCCTAAAGGCAATCAAAAGTTCGTGTACGTTGGCGGGTCCAAAAAGAAACCCAGTATGTTTTTATCCGCACTGAAAGCAAGGAAACTATTAGCTAGTGGCTGCATGGGTTATCTGGCCAACAATAGTAGATAAAAGCCAAGAGGAAAAGACAAGGATTAAAGATGTGGCAGTTGTACGAGAATTTCCTAAGGTGTTTCTCGATAACCTGACAAGTCTACCTCCAGAAAGAGAAGTCAAATTCGAGATTGAGCTCGCTTCAGGCACCGACCCGATCTCAAAGGCACCATATAGAATGGCCCCGGCAGAGTTAAAGGAGCTTCACACGCAATTAAAGGAACTACTTGATAAAGGCTTCATCAGGCCGAATTACTCACCATGGGGAGCTCTAGTCTTATTTGTTAAGAAAAAGGATGGTTCGATGAGACTCTGCATCGACTATAGAGAGCTAAACAAGGCGACAATTAAGAACAAGTACCCGTTGCCTCGAATCGATGATTTGTTTGATCAGCTCAAGGGTGCATCCGTGTTTTCAAAGATTGATCTACGGTCAGGTTATCACTAGCTGAAGATTAAAGAAGGAGATATTCCTAAGACAGCCTTTAAATCGAGGTATGGTCACTATAAGTTTGTGGTTATACCTTTCGGTCTAACGAATGCACCTGCGGCCTTCATGGATCTGATGAACAAGGTATTCAAGGATTTCCTTGATAAATTTATTGTTGTATTTATCGATGATATTCTTGTTTATTCAAAGAATCTAGAGGAACACAAGGAGCATTTAAAGATTGTGTTGGAAACATTAAGAAGACACAAGTTATATGCAAAATTTTCTAAGTGTGAATTCTGGCTTGATAGAGTGTCTTTCTTGGGGCATGTTATATCAAAGGAAAGGATTATGGTAGACCCTGCTAAAGTAGAGGCAGTTCTCAACTAGAAACAACCAACTAATGCAAGCGAGATAAGGAGCTTCTTAGGCTTAGCTGGTTATTATCAGAGATTGGTAGAAGACTTCTCCAAGATAGCAGCTCCACTCATGAATCTAACTCGCAAGGGAAAGAAGTATGAATGGACAGATGCTTGCGAGAAGAGTTTCCAGGAACTAAGAAGAGGCTAACGACAGCTCCAGTATTGGCTATTCCGAAAGGAAACAACGGATTCGTAATTCATAGTGATGCATCTAAGATGGGCCTCAGAGCTGTTCTAATGCAAAATGATAGGGTGATTGCCTATGCGTCAAGACAACTGAAGGATTACAAAAAGAACTATCCTACTCATGATCTTGAGTTAGCAATAGTTGTCTTTGCGCTGAAAATATGGAGGCATTATTTGTATGGGGTCCAATGCAAGATCTTCACCGATCATCAAAGTCTGAAGTACTTCTTCACTTAGAAGGACCTGAACATGAGACAACGAAGATGGCTAAAGCTAGTGAAGGATTACGATTGTGAAATCTTTTATCATCCTAGGAAGGCCAATCAAGTGGCTGATGCTTTAAGTAGGAAGACAACAGCTACGCTGATGTCAATGCAAGCAATGTCTTAATATTTGAGAAAGAAAATCCTAGACTTCAGTTTAGAATTTATCACAGGCCAGTTGTCAGTACTCATTCTTACTCTGACGTGTATGATGAGATTCGAAGAAAACAAGATAAAGATGTAAGCCTCGTAAGGATTAAGCAGGAAATGAAAGAAGGGAAATGTCAAGAGTTTTGTATTGCGGATGACGAAACTCTATACTTCAAGGACCGCTTATGTGTTCCTAATGTTAAGGGGTTAAGGGAAAGAATCTTGGCAGAAGTTCACGACACTCCTTAGTCAATTCATCTAGGTGCAACAAAAATGTATAATGATCTAAGGGGTAATTTCTGGTGGTTCGGAATGAAACGTGATGTTGCCGCATATGTGAAGAAATGTTTAACATGTCAACAAGTTAAAGCTGAACACCAGAGACCTGGTGGTGATTTACAGTCTATCCAGATACTGGAATGGAAATGAGAGGAAATAGCAATGGATTTCATTACCAGTTTATCCAAGACTATGAACGGTTATGACGCTATCTGGGATGTTGTGGATCGACTGACGAAGGCGGCACCTTTCATTCCTATCATGATCACTTACTCTATGGAATGGTTAGCGAAACTCTATGTTAAGGAGATAGTACGACTTCATGGAATTCCTAAGTCAATGATCTCAGATCATGATGGCAGGTTCACATCCAAGTTCTAGAAAAGTGTATAGACTGCTATGGGGACCAAGTTGCATTTTAGTACAGCTTTTGATCCTTAGACAGACGGCCAAACGGAGAGGATGAACTTGATTTTAGAAGATATGCTTCGGGCCTGTACTCTCGACTTCAAGACCAGCTGGTGTAAAATGTTGCCATTAGTAGAGTTTGCATATAACAACAGCTATCAGGCAACAATTGGGATGGCACCTTATGAGGCTCTATATGGATCAAAATGCAGATCGCCTATATGTTGGCATGAAGCTGGTGAGAAGAAGTTGATGGAAAGCGTCGATGCTGAAAAGACTGATTTTGTTAACGAAACTTCTGAGATGATAGAGTTGATAACGAAACTTCTGAGATGATAAAGTTGATAAGAAAACGTCAGAAGAGCTATGCTGATAAGAGAAGAAGACCCTTAGAGTTTGCTGTGTGCCAATCTGTGTTTTTGAAAGTTGCACTAATGAAAGGAGTCATGAGATTTGGTTAGGCTAGTTGAGTCCAAGATTTATCGGTCCTTATGATATCGTTAAGCGGATAGGCAAGGTAGCTTATCAGCTAAGATTGCCATCAGAAATGTCAACAATGCATCATGTGTTCCATGTTTCTATGCTCAAGAAGTATATCCCAGACCCTACGCATGTGATCAAGCCATAAGTGATCGAGATACAGGAAGACTTAAGCTATAAAGAAAAGCCAATGGAGATTCTTGATTGGAAAACCAAAACCTTGAGGAATAAAGAAATTCCATTGGTCAAGGTACTATGGCGGAATCACCAAGCAGAAGAAGCTACATGGGAACGTGAAGATGACATGAGAACTAAGTATTTGCAACTATTCTGAATTTCGAGGACAAAACTCTTATAAGGTGGGGAGAATTGTAACACCTGCCTATTTTATATAACATATAATGTTATATTAGTGACAACCTTAAGTAATTTTTATTGATATACGTTATGATACATGATATTATTGTCACTAACTACTTATTTTAAGTGTTATGACATGTGATGATCACGTGGAATTGATGTGCTCAAGTATTCATGTTATTTACATTGTATGTTTAATTATGATTCCTTAATGATTTAAATGTATGATGCATTCATGTATGTCAGGATAGTTCGGTAGGCCAAACCTTTAAGTTCGGCAGGCCAAATTGTCCCTCAAGCATCAGCAGGCCGGACTTAGGAGAATCGGCAGGCCAAAGTGAGGAATCGACAAGCCGATGACAGCTGATGAGCAGTCAGCTAAAGTCTCCTAAAATTGTGACGATGATGATTGGTTGTGATTGGATAATGATTGCTGATTGATTGGTATATTTATAGATTAATTTCTTCATTTAAGGAAATAAAACCATTGACTTTTGATTGATTGGAATTGTTTTAAATGGTTTCCTATTTTAAGAAGGCAAAATATGGTAAGAGAGACTAATTGATTTGACCTTCCCTTATTTCTCTCCATTCTCCACACAAATTAACCCAAGATTAGTCAGAAAATTCTGATATTATAGAAAGGATAACTTCCCTCTTTTATGAAAACCCAAGATTAGTCAGAAAATTCTGATATTATAGAAAGGATAACTTCCCTCTTTTATGACATTCTCATCTTTTACGATAATTTCATTCTCTTTCTCAGAAATATTCTCTTGGACTGTTCCCTCTCTTCTTCCTTCTCCACGTTCTCTTCTTCTCTTCTCCCTTTATTTTCAGTTGCAAATACTTAAAGAAATATTGAGTTTTCTTGGGGCGAATTCGAAGGAATTCGAGAAGAATCGTTTTGAGGTAAGAGTTCATTTTCGGTTTAATTTTGAAATGAAATCCTTCTTGATAGCCGATTCCTATATCTTTCTCTAAAAAATTCTTTTTGCTCTGAATTTTTAATATGTTATTCATGTATCAGTTATGTGATGTTCCTCCAAATTTCAAGTTAAATGGATTTTTCTATGATAAGATATGAATTTTCTACCCATTGCCACTCACAGTAAAAATGTTGTTGTTTGGTTATGATGCTCGAAAATGTGATTTTTGTTCAAGGGCTAAACGTGCTTTGTTTGCTACAATTTTGGCACGAATGTTCATATATATGTTAAGTTATGAACTGGAAATTTTGGTAATGATTTGATGAGTATTTTATGTGTTATGGAATTTTTAGTAAGACTAGGTCTAGAAACTGCTTTAACAGTAAAATGGTTGGACTTTTTGGTTATGTGATGTTTTGTGTGATTAAATGATTTCATTGGTGTTGAGATAATTTTGTAGCATTGTGGTGTATGTTAATAAGTTGTTAGTAAGAATTTTAGAGTTTAAATTAATATGTTTTAATTATTTGAAAATGATGAACTCATGTAGCTCATTGTATAAGTTAATAGAGGTTAGTTTTACCACTGATTTCAAATGTGTATTTTGACTTACTCCAATTTTTCTTGAAGCCAATTTTTGGATAGGTTAGAGTTCTATATGTCTATTATATGTGTTAATTTTTGTAGATTTTTTTGTGATGTCAAATGTGATAAACGGACCTGAGTTTTAAGTTGCTTACTGTTTTGTGTTGATGGGCAGATTTTTATGTAATGAAATTATGACTTGTTTTTTTAAATATCAAATGAAATATGATATAATCTATGTTTCAAGAGATGAATGTATGTGAGATGATATATGGTAATGGATGTTATGTAGTAGTGATTAATTCATTGAAAATATATGTTAATTGCCATTTTCTTTTTAATGAATGTATGACATGAACACATTATGAAGAAGAGCACATCGAGACCGTGGCGTTGTCACCAACAATATTAAGGTTAAGTAAGCTAACTAGAAAAGTAAGTACATTCTCACCTACAGCATGATATGTTATAAAGGTTTGATAATATGCTCTTGATGATATCTATGATGATTTTATGATGATTTCATTTAAAGATTTCTTATGAAATATTTTTATGTTCTTAAAGATATGCATGTATGATGATGTCGTATTTCAAAGCATGAAAGTGTATATATATGCATATATATATATATCACCTAAATAAGTTTTGCACACCAATGTTATGTTATGATATGTTATGATGTCATGTTCGCTTTAGGATTAGCTACCATACTCCTCTCATGACGACGCGCCTACGATAATGATTATGGTGCAACACTTGGGCCCTTAAGATAAAAAGGAATAAGTTTTAATTTGGTCAAAGTAATGAAAGATATGTTCCTATGAAAAATGTGCCTAGTGCATTATGATGATGATGATGATGTTCATAAAATATTTTAAGTTGTGAGATAATAATGTACTTACTAAGCATTAGCTTATCCAATTTTTATATCATGTTGCAGATAAGGGTAAGAAGGTCATGGACTAGGTGGAGAATATGAAAAGGCGTGTGAGCAGAGGACGATGATTTGTAATTGAAAGAATGCCAAAGAAGCAAGTTTTATGATCAAACCATGTTTATAGTTTTGGAACATGTTATTTGATGAGTTTTTTAAAAAAAATCATGAACTATGTTTTAATATTTTACCTTATTAAGTATATGGTCTTCCGCTTATTGAATCTTGTCTTTAAATTAAGTTTTCTAATATTTTTCTTTAAAGTCGGTCGGCCTATAGAACAATGATGATCGGCCTGCTGGTCTTAGCAAAGTTTAAAACCCAGTTTTGCAGAGCCTTAGGCGGCCTGCCGGTGATGAACACCAGCTTGTCGATCCAATTCGGCCTGCCGAAGTAATAGATTATGCCTGCCGAACCGAGAATGAAGATTTTGCTTAAGATGATTTAAAGTTTGCTGATTGTTTTAAAGTGTTGCAATGTTTCATAATAAAATATGTTTTTATCATTTGGTATATTTTATTTATAAAAGGATGTTTATGATCAATTATATGTTTAATAGTATTATTAATATTATGGATTAAGTTATTGAATGTGGTAAAAAAAAATTATTTATGGATCCTAGGTATGGTTTCTTAATTATGTTTTCAATTAAGTTTTGTTAAAATAGTTTACCTTAAAAAAAGTATGTTATGTATGAATGTATGATATCTATGACGTCCGCAAGGGGGCATTACAATACGAGTCTTTAAATAAACAAGATACAGAAATTAAATTCCTCTTAAATTTAGGAACATAAAAATAATCTCGTAAAATTAAATTCCTATAATTATCAAAATAGAGATAGACATCTCCCACTGCTTCAGCTAAGACCAAGGATCCATTGCCTATTCGAAGCGTGAAGTCTTCATGTAGCAAACTTCTCGTTTCTTTGAACCCCTCCTCGAGAAAGGAAGTCCTGGCAATTCTTTTTAATGTGCCCGACCGTCCTGCAGAAGAAGCACTTGAGCTTCTTTGGGTTCTTCATCTTCTTTTTCTTGTTTTTGCCATTTATAGGAATAGAAGACTTTCCATTCTTAGCCCGTTTTTTCTTTCCATTCCCAGGGTTGGGATTGGAACCAGAAGCAGCTGCCAAGTTGGCCTCGCCATTAGTAGGAGACTCCCTGAATCAATAGTTCAAACTTCTGAAACTGTTTCATCAATTATGTCAAGGTCATATCTCGCCTATTACTCAAATTAAATGTAGCTCTAACCGGAATGAATTCCTTAGACAAAATCTCAAAGACCATAGTCATATGAGTTTCAGCATCAATGTTGGCTCCTTTGGTTTGTGCCTCAGCGAGGTAACCCATGACCAACATCATATGCTCCTTTATAGATGTCCTCAGTCTCTACTTACAATTTAAGAGTTTCAGAAGAGCCCCTTGTTGCTTTGTTAAGGCCTGGCTTCCAAACATGTCTTCTAGATTATCCAAGATCTACTTAGCAGTCTCATAATCCTCATGTTGAGCCTACAGCACATTATTCATGCTAGCCATAACATAGCAATGGGCCTGATCATTAGCATCTTTCTAGCGATCATACACTTAGATTTGCTCATTAGTGGAATCTCCCATAGGCTCGGGAGGATAAGGTGTCGTTAGCACAAATTTTAGTTTCTTAAAGGACAAGACGATGTTTAGATTCCTGTTTCCAATCATTATAGTTCTCACCGGTTAATTGGTTTTTTTCAAGTATCGATGATAAAGTATTTTTAGACATTTTTAATTTACAATAAAGAATCATATACTAAACATAAGCAAACATATCATGATAATTTAGTAAGATAACACAATCATGTAAAACATACAAATGTATTTATGTGTCAAAACCTTAAAAATATCACAACCTTATAACGATAGTTCCCAACTTAGAATTTAACAAGCTCCTAGGAAAGTCTTGTCAAATTCAATTAGGAACACAGATCTTCTCCTAATTAATATATGTCATCTAAGACCTATATGATCTTGCATATATTAATAATCATTTCTTTGGCTATCAATTTTATTAATAGAGCTCCTATGAGAGGTTAATAATGAAATTAACATGAGTATATAACCATCGTTTCAATATTTTATCCATGATTTATAATCACCACCTAGGGGTGTGCAATAATAAATCATGCTAAAATACCTTATCATCTTGGAGATCTAACCTAGTACATGATGAAGTCCCTTCGTAGGGGTCGGAACCACCATGTACTTCCTATGGACCAACGATGGAGGCCGTAGTTGCTCTCTTCAAAAACCTTCTCCCACTCATTCTTTTGAAATCAAGGTTTTATTTTATGAACATGCATGAACAATTTTTAATTGAGCGTCACTCCCTATTCTATATGGCATATTATCAATATACATGACAAATCATATTATAATGCAGACAAGCAAAGCAATCATGCAAAGCCACAAGCAAAATAATAATAAATAACTGTAATATTATGGTTCCACCCTAGAGAAAAGAAAACAAAGATTACAAGAGAATAATCGAAACATATTATCGATTCTTCATCCTTAAATCTTCAAGTTGTATCCTTCTTCATGTAATGTCCATTTTCAAGTCTTCAATCCCGCATAGATTGAATATTCCATATTTTTGATCATATCTAAATTTAATGTTTTTTAAAATTATCCCAAAAATAAAATCAAAACTGAATCGACAAACGCACCTTTTCTGAAAAAACACATCTCTTTGTCGGTATGCCTATCTATATAATCGGCTTACCGGTCATGACTTGCTGATCTTTTCAAATCAGCCTACCTGTCATGATAGTTCGGCCTACCGTCAGAGCCACCAGATTTCTACCATGCAGACTGCTTGCCGAACCCGAAGTCCGGCCTACTGATTCTGCGACCATCGGCCTGCTGAACTAGAGGGTTCGCCATACCGACTGAGCAAAAATCACGCTTTTTAGAAAATACAGTTTCTAATGTAATTCATCAATTTTATTTTTAATAATTCAAAAACATAAAATTAGAGACTCAAGAAATACCTAAAAACGCTATCATGCATCTTTTAAATCTGTCTTTTAGATCCATCTTTTTCGAATGATTATTTAATTATAAAATTCTTATAAATTTAAAATTAAATAATAATTCATAGACGGAGATGATGGTCCACCATCTAATTACATGAAAAACCTAAATACACATTTTAACCTCCAAGGAACCATAATCGGTATAAATTAAATAACTAACTAATTAATTAATTAATAATTAAAGGCCCGTTTGGTTCGAGTATTTGAATGAAGATTTAAATTTTTGTAAGAGAAAATACTGTATCAAAATGATTCAAATCGTGATTCGAATATCCAACCAAACGGGCCCTAAATAATAATTTAATCAACCATAATTAATTAATAAACATTCACCATATAAGCCATGGCAATATTAAAATATATAGAAACCTTAAAATGCCAACTCTCTAAAAAATTAAATTCAAGCAAAGGAGAGATCAAGATCACATAATTTATACATATAGCATGATCACAAAATTGCAAATTTATGTAAAAACCATAGCTTTGATACCAATTGTTGGAAAAATAGTACGTAACGAAATTTTAAAAATTTTTATATCAAAGTATGTTCCAAAACACAAGTTTAATACACTATATGCATAAATTAACTGGATCTTACCAACCTTGTAAATGTCAAAAAGCTCCTATAGTCTGTGAAGAGATGTGTGTTACAGAAGGACCTCAACCAACTGGCCTTCTTTACCATTCTCTATCCACGACCGGTGTATGTGCGGGCACACTCGTACAACTCTTCCACTAAGTAGTTCTCCTTCCAACCAATTGAGAAATACCCAAAGCTATAATTCGTTATTTGTGAACAACAGCTTTTCGGGGAGTTGCAGAGCCTCACCAGCAGAGTCTCGCTCTAGATTTCTCAACTGATCTAAACAATAATGAGTCTCACTCTCCTTTTTATAGAGGTTGGGCCCATGAGTTAGTCTTCATCAGATAAGGCTTCGAAAATTCAAATTAGAATCAAATCAGAAATAATATCTGATACAATTTGCATGGCAACGCGTGATTTATTTAACGCTCGGTCGGCAGGCCAAACTTAAACATCGCCCTGCCAAACTTTCGATAAATGATCCCTGCGAATCTTTATTTCCCACCCGAGATTCTTATAATAGAGCATCAGTTTTAATTCAAATAACCTAATAGAGAAGTTATCTGATTAAAACAGTCATATCTAGATAATCTCTTAGAAAATAAATATTCTTGATAATTCAATAAGTTTATCTTGAATTAATTTATTCAAAATTAATCCAACCGATAAACAATCATGAATTATCTGATCCCAATAATTCAACAAGTTTATCTTAAAATAATTTTCATAAAATTAATTCAACCGATAAACAGACATGAATTCTCCAATTCTATCAAAATTTCAGCCAATCTGATAATTTGACATAAGTCACCAATTATTAAAAAGCACGCCATGTCGTTACAGAATTTTTATGAGCTAGGGGACCTGATGGACTTACATAGTTCAAGCTTTCGATAATTATGAAACCCAATATCCTAGATATACATTTCATAATTATCAGCTCTAATGTCATTCCACTAAAAGCTTAGAGCTGCACTCTCGAACTATATAGAATTACGAAACCCGTATAGCTAAGTCTCTATGACATATCATAATACATCGTATCCCCATAAGCTTATCTATAATCGACTTAAGGACAAGTTTTGTCTTACCTTCCCAATTATTTTTCTCTTATGTTCCATTATCTCACCATTGAAAAATTTACCATCCAAAGACAATATACCATTCGGTTACACTTATGTGTCCAAATAGTTGAGCAGCTTCAGTTTTCCAATTACAGGATAACGCATATAAGAGGATATCAACTACTCCTAAAGAGGAGCTATGGATTTCATATCTATGAATAACAAGTCTACGCCATCAAGAGTCATGCCCCCAACATATCGGCATGTATACCACTATTAAAATGTGGATGTCACCCTTTGGCACATCAAAAGACACAAGTCAAGACAACGAGCCCACTATTTATTTCAAGATTAAGATACAATACAATAATTGTCTAAAGTGAATTGATTTGTCGAGATAGAATTATTAATCCAAATCAATTCACTTTATGTCTTGATCCAACACATCATCACTTATGACAATGTGCCAATGTTTCTATTCGCAAAGTTCACCTCCAATGGTCAAAACAAACCAACTTCCGTTAGGGATATAGACAACATAACAATCTTTGCATGAATAAAGCGCCCAACTTTATTCCTTTGATTACGGATCTTATGATTTAGACTGTGACCTTAAGAATCATATCTTCCGTATAATCTGTCTACCATATGCCCAATTCTTAAAGGTTTAAATCGATAGTCTCAGACTTTCATTTGCTTAACACACATTCAACAAATATGAACATAAAGAGGACAAGATTTGGTATATAAATCATAAATAAATTCTTTATTGATAAAAATGTCTCCAAAAACATATTACATTTTTACTCCTTAGGGCGTACATGTCCAACAGGCAAGGCCACCTACATAAGAAAACATTCCACCTAAGTGTTACATTTAGGGAATGTGGTTGGCTACTATGCCACATTTATGAGGGGCATATTAGTGACCTATGACCGAGCATGCTAGTAATGGTGGCTTCCAATGTGGGGCCATCCTGCCTTGCTTTTAGGCATCCTAATCGCCCCTGGGACATCTCGTGAGATGGTCCTTGAGGCCATCCTGCCTTGCTTTCAGGATGCCTGAGGAATGGAAAAGAAGTCTTGATGAAGGGATGCGTTAGGTATATGGCTCTCCACCCTCCCCAACACATGATGTGCTAAGTGACCCACCTATACACCTAGAATATTCACAGAGCACAAGCGTATGGGCGGCCACGAGGGTGCCATACATCTCTACAAGTTAAGACATCTTGTACACAGTATCGACAAGGGTCAATAATGCACGAGCCTAATGGCCAAGAAACTTGCATATGTGTTTCCAATCTACATGTGGATTTCCTAACATGGGGTATATGGCAAGCTAAGGTAAGGCCCCATGGTGCATCATAGACTCCAAGCAGCTTAACATGAGTTGGTTAAGGTTTGACCACACTCATGGGACTCGATAGTAAGCAAAACACAAAAGGGACAACGCCGATTAAGTGAACGGCCTAGTGTGGGGCTATAGACTTGGATAAGAGTTGCTTGGTCAACATACTCATGGGTTTGGGGTGTGTTGGCCTAAATACTTAGCCAAGGGGCTTCGGGACCTTAGGGCTTTAGTGCACAAGAGTTACACCTATGATCAGGATGGATAAAATGTAAGACATGCTAGTTAGTTTTAAGCCATGAAGTCACATGTGCTATTAAGAGGCGAATGCTCTTAGGCCAGCAACCCTATGGCAGGCATCAAGGGAAGACTTGCAGGCCTATTGGTGGTTGAGTGTTCTAGGCGCAAAACCTCAACACATGGAAGCAGCCATGATGCTTGTATGCAAGACTCATTGTGAGTGAAGTTCGTAGGCATGAAACAGGCTACATGAGCACGATAGCATATAAGCCTACTAAAAGGCTCAATTTTTAGGAGGGTTGGCCTTGACTTGAGAAGTTTTGGCTCTACACGGTCATATTATGCATACTAAAATTCCCAAACTATGACACTAGGGCATGGAAAAGATCTCAATGAAGGGATTCGTTGGGTGTATGGTTGTCCATCCCCCCACATGACATGCTAAGTGAGCCACCCGTGGGCCAAAGTGCCCTCGGGTGTATGGGCAACCACGAGGGTGCCATGAAACTCCATAACTCAAGAAATCTTATTGATAGTATTAGCAAGGGTCGATAATATGCAGGCCTTATGCCCAAGAGGCTAGCATATATTATTTCCATTTCGCGTGTGGATTCCCCTACGTGAGGTACATGGCAAGCCAAGCAAGGCTCCATGGTGCATCACATGCGCACGGGTAGGCAAACATGAGTTGGTAAATATTCAGTCACACTCATAGGACTTGATGGTCAGCAAGACACAATCGGGATGATGCAGGTTGAGTAGGTTGTCTAGTGTTGGGATATAGAGTTAGATAAGAGTTGCTTAGGCAACATGCTCACAGGTTTAGGGCATACTGACTTGAGGATTTGCCCTAGGGGCTTAGGGAAGTCTTAAGGCTGCACGAAATTTGTGCCTATGATTCAGGCAGATCGAACGTGAGACATGCCAGTTGGTCTTGAGCCACGAAGTCATAGGTGCTTCTAAGAGGCAGACACTCTTAGGGCAGTAGCTGTATGGTAGGTGTCAAGGGAAGACTTGCAGGCCTATTGATGGGTGAGTGTTCAAGGCACAAGACCTCAACACGTGAAAAGCAACCATGATGCTTGTATGCAAGACTTGGTTGTGATCAAAGTTCATAGGTACGAAACAAGATGCATACGTATAAGAGCGCATAAGTCTGCTAGAATGGCAGGCCTTGACTCGAGGAGTCTTAGTGTTGTATGGTCGTATTCTGTATACCAAATCCTGGATCGTGACACTAAGTGAGTGTTTTAATGCCATCATAGGGCGTTGTTTTCAGGTTTGAAACTAACCTTGTGACAATGCTCTTAATTAGCACAATAGATGCACTAGACGAATGATATTCTCTTAGTTGTTTTTTAATGAACAATATAAAGTTTTCAGCAATTATAATAAAAAAAAATTACACTAACATTTTTAGTTTCAACCGCTCTCTTAAAGACCTTATGCATTTTAAATTTTTAACTGTATTTTTAAACGCTTAGGGAGCATTCAATAATGCTTTTAAGAAATATTCGTTCCGTCTGCTATAGTGTAAAACTCTTACATGCTACAGTATAATAAAATTGTTTTAATTTTAATTTTAACTACGTTACCAAATGTATTAATAATTTGTGTTTTTTCTGGAAAAGAAATTAAGAAATAAAAATAAGAGAAATTTTCTCAATGGAATAATCGATTTCTTCTAGAGGTGGCAATAATCGTGTTCGTGTCGTGTTTATATCGGCACGTTTACAGCACGACACGTTTAGCTCGAACACGAACACGGCACAATTAATAAACGTGCTAGAAATATAAGCACAAACACAACAAGCTTATGGCACGCGTAACACGGCACGACACGATTAACACTGATTATTAAACGTTCCGTGACGGATTGGCATGATAACAACACGCATATGACATGTTTATGACCCAATTAACTAAAAATTAAAAAAAAAATTAATTTTTTTAAAAAAGCCAATAAAGAAAATTAACAAAAACACAATATCTAATTAATATTAACCTACTATAAATATTTCAAATATTTTTATTTTTAAGTTTAAATGTGTTATAAATGAGTAGATCGTGTTGTGTCGTGTTAACACGTTTATAGCATGTTTAATTAAATGTGTTAATGTGTGTTAGCACAAATTCAGCCTGTTTATTTTCGTGTTATTCGTGCCAACCTGTTTATAGCATAATTAATAAATGTGCAGTTTAAATCTATTTATCTTGTATTATTTTTATATCGTATCATGTATTTAAAATTGTTGGCCCTAATTCTTTCAAGGAAAAATAAACCCAAAAGAGGGAGGGGAAGGAGAGTCTACGTCACAAAAACACTAGGTATGACGGCTAATGAAACGCGCGTCTACTTATGTCATCCGCGACCCACACGACACTGCACTCTCTCTCTTTCTCTCTCTCTCTCTCACTCCTCCACCTCCGACTATGTAATCGCTCGGCGGCGAAAACCTGAAGAGCGACACAGAAACGCCGACGCTTTGATCCTGCTTCGCTCCAGGTACCGTTCTTCACCTGATTCGCTCTTTTTTGAGCTTTAATTTGGAATTCCGAGCTGAACAGCGCTAGGTTTTGCTGTCTTCTGTCAACCCTAATTCCGAAGTTTTGGGTTAAATATACGTGAATTTTTCTCTGTGTGAGAGAGAATCGAATTTTGATAGCTTCAAACTATACAATTGATTTCAAAAGTTAGGTTCTACAAATGAAATTGTCGTTTGAGCGTTTATTAATGGTGATTCTATGCAAGCAAGCTCAGTTTGTAAGTTTTTGCCAGCTTTTGCGTCTTTTAATGACGTAACGAGCAAAAAACAGCGGTAGTTTTACCAAAAAGGTGGCCTTGAGAATTTTATAGAAAGTTTAAAGCCGGGTTAGTCAATGAAGATTCTTGCTTTCCAATTGTTAATTTTTTTGAAATAAATGCAATTATTATGCATTAATGAGGTATTTTTATTTTTATTTCTGTTAATGTTAAATAGCAACGAAAATTCTTGCTTTCCAATTGTTAGTTTTCAAAAAGGAAATAAATATAATTAATTTGCATTAATGGGGTATTTTATTTTTAATTTTATGTTAATGGGTTTTGTCTTTGTGTAGTTTAATCTAATTGTTAAACGTTAACTCTTTTGTTGGTTGGACTTTTGATGCAGATTAAATCTACATTCACGTCAGTAGGAATAGAACATTTGGTATGCTGCCTTCTAGCTGGCTCAGAAAGTAAAAACATGATCTGTGATTAGTGTATTATTATGGATATTGAAGTGATTGATGTTGAAGGGATGGGTCATCGTGCAATGGCAGATGATGGAGATACTGAACCCAGTCAAGGTGGAGAATCAAATACCCCTGGGAATTCTGCATTTCATGATGATGAGGATGGGATTAGCAAGCCATATGTGGGCATGGAATTTGACTCTGAGGATGCCGCTAAGACTTTTTATGAAGCGTACACAAGACGTTTGGGTTTTAACTCAAAAGTCGGTCAGTCTAGCTCTAGTCGGTCTAAAGCTGATGGGACGATGATTTCTCGCGAGTTTGTATGCAGCAGAGAGGGTTTGAAAAGAAGGCATGGTGAAACTTGTGAAGCAATGCTTAGGGTAGAATTAAAAGGTCAAGAAAAGTGGGTTGTTACAAAGTTTGTAAAGGAGCACAGCCATGCCATGGTTAGTCCCAGCAAAGTTCATTATCTTCGGCCTCGCAGGCATTTTGCTGGTACTGCAAAGAATGTGGCTGAAGCTTACCAAGAGGTGGGGACAGTTCCTAGTGGTGTTATGTTCGTCTCAATGGATGGAAACCGTGGCTCGGTGGAGAAAAATGTTAGGAACCGTCATCCTGTGGAGTCAAACCGGTTAGTTAAAAACACTGCAACAATAAATTATCCAGTTAGGCCTGGCAGTCGAAAGAGGACATTAGGTAGGGATGCTCAGAACTTGCTGGAGTATTTCAAGAAAATGCAAGCTGAGAACCCAGGTTTCTTCTATGCCATACAACTTGATGAAGATAACCACATGACTAATGTATTTTGGGCAGATGCGAGGTCAAGAACGGCTTACAGTCATTTTGGTGATGCGGTAACTCTCGATACGACATATAGGGTGTATCAGTACCGGGTGCCCGTTGCACCCTTTACTGGAGTGAACCATCATGGTCAGACAGTTTTGTTTGGTTGTGCATTACTTCTTGATGAATCAGAAGGTAGTTTTACATGGCTTTTTAAGACATTTCTTGCGGCAATGAATGATCACCCGCCTGTCTCCATTACTACCGATCAAGACAGAGTAATAGAGGCTGCAGTGGCTAGTGCTTTTCCAGAATCTCGCCACTGTATTAGTAAGTGGCATGTTTTAAGAGAGGGCCAGGAAAAGCTCGCTCATGTTTGTCATGCTCATCCAAATTTTCAGTTGGAACTTTATAGCTGTATCAATTTAACTGAAACTATAGAGGAGTTTGAATCCTCTTGGAATGCTATCCTTGATAAATATGAGCTCAGAAGAAATGATTGGCTGCAATCATTATATAATGCTCGTTCTCAATGGGTCCCTGTTTATTTTCGGGATTCCTTTTTTGCTGCAATATCTCCGAATCAGGGGTACGATGGTTCCTTCTTTGAAGGCTATGTAAATCAACAGACAACTTTACCAATGTTCTTTAGGCAATATGAAAGAGCTTTGGAGAGCTGGTTTGAAAAAGAAATAGATGCGGATTTTGGTACAATTTGCACCACACCAGTATTGAGGACACCATCTCCTATGGAGAAACAGGCAGCCAACCTTTATACGAGAAAAATTTTCACTAAATTTCAAGAAGAGCTAGTTGAAACTTTTGTGTATACTGCAAATAGGATTGATGGTGATGGAGCTATTAGCACGTTCAGGGTCGCTAAATTTGAGGATGACAACGAGGCATATATTGTGACGTTGAATTATGCTGAGTTGAGAGCTAACTGTAGTTGTCAAATGTTCGAGTATTCAGGCATTCTTTGTAGACATGTTTTGACTGTTTTTACTGTGACAAATGTTCTAACGTTGCCTTCCCATTACATTTTGAAACGTTGGACAAGAAATGCAAAGAGCGGAACTGGCTTAGATGAACGTAGTAATGACACACATGTTCAAGACTCTCTAACCTTGCGGTACAGCAATCTATGTTGGGAAGCCATTAGATATGCAGAGGAAGGAGCAACTGCTATAGAAACTTACAATGCAGCAATAAATGCCCTTAGAGATGGCGGGAAGAAGGTTGCTATCGTGAAGAAAAATGTTGCTAAAGTTCCACCTCCTACCTCTCAGGTTTGTGGAACTGGCTATGACGATAGGAAGAACTCTATGTTAACTTCAGATGCAACTCCGTTGTTGTGGCCACGCCAAGATGAAGTGCTAAGACGATTTAATCTTAACGATGCTGGTGCTCCTTTGCAAAATGTTGCTGACTTGAATTTGCCTCGTATGGCCCCTGTTTCTCTTCACAGAGATGATGGGACGATTGAAAATATGGTGCAGAGGAATTATTTTCCTGTTTTCTTTTTGTTTCATATATTTTTCAGTTTGATTATGGGGGCATATTGAACTTTTTTTGTGCATAGGTTGTGCTGCCTTGTCTAAAGTCAATGACTTGGGTGATGGAGAATAAGAATTCAACACCAGGGAATAGAGTTGCTGTCATTAATTTGAAGGTACTAATAAGACGTTGGACAACTTGTAAAGTATGTCACCAACCATTTCAAGTTGGTTGGTCCTATGTAGAGGGCTGCAGCCCAGAGATATATTTATCATTTTCTTTGTATATACCGCTGACAACCCGTATTTTATTTTGTTTTTCTTGCTTGTTTTGTTTTTCTCTTAAAATATTTCTCTACATGTCTTCCTGCAACTTATGTAACACTGATTCGAGGCCTTTGTTTCATACACGTCTTCTTATCTGCTACAGCTGCAAGATTATAGCAGGACTCCATCAGCAGAGTCAGAGGTTAAGTTTCAGCTTTCGAGAGTCTCGTTGGAACCAATGTTGAGGTCTATGGCCTATATCAGTGAACAGCTCTCAACACCAGCTAATAAGGTTGCAGTGATAAATTTGAAGGTATGCAAGTTTAAGTTCAAGATACAGTACATGCCTGGCATGGAAAGTTTGTCAAGCAAGAAGCATTATGAGAAAGGAGTGGTCCACTGTGCTTGTTTTATGCGTTATCGTCAGAAAGGAACAGCTATCGTTTTTTTCTTTTCATAAAAAACTGTTCTATATGGGGGTGGAAATTGTCTCTTTAACCTCATTGTTGTAATTTGAAGATTTTTATTTCGTGGTTTGATAGTTTCTTTGCTTATCAAGATGTGATATATTTGTACTTTTAAATGAACTATTGTTACTCGTTTTGGGAAACACACACACACACATTGGTAGAAGTCTAGTTCAGAATATAAACACGAAGTAAAGAGTTACCTTGTTTGGATTGCTGTAAACAATGTGAAGAAATTTTGAGTATCATCGAGTAATATTTTCTCAAAGAGTTCTTCATTTGGTCTGGGCTAAGTGATATGCAATGCAATATAAATTTTGCTGGGATCCAAAGAAACAAGATGTTGAATATCAGATGAAGGAATAGATAGTAGTTTTGGCTAATCTGCTTATAAAGTTATGCATTAGAATTAATATAGTTGTTAGTAACTTTGTATCGCTTGACACTATCAGTCTATTAAATTACTTTTTGTATGCCTGTGCAATGCCTGCTGTTTGCTCTAGAAAAGTGCATTTCCTTGGTCTTCTATTGTGGGAATGTTTTAACTGTAAGCTATTACAACTTGTAATTGGGTTTTGGTCTTGTGGCCTTTCATAGGAGACAAAATCTGATAGTTTATCTTTCATATTTGTTATTATGACGTGAAAGTTGAGAGTCTTATCATCTAAGAGGAGAATCCCTTATCCTTATGACTTTTAGCGTTTATGTGTTTCTGCTGTAGTCTTGATTACTTTGTAATAAATTTACTATCGGTTCAGCTTCAGGACACTGAGACAACTTCAGGGGAGTCAGAGGTTAAATTTCAGGTTTCTAGGGACACATTAGGCGCCATGCTGAGATCAATGGCCTATATTCGCGAGCAGCTCTCAAATCCTGTAAGGAAATTTTTTACCTAGTTAGTAGTTATAATCATGTATATTGTTTCTTTCTGGTCTGTGATTGCACAAGGTTTGTTTTGTGGGATAGAAAACTATTCCAAGAAGTTCTGAAACATGTTGGTGGCACAGGAATAGGCTCGCCTTTCATAAATTCTTTTTAACTTTTGAAAATGTACAAAAGCCCTGTGTAATATGTCACTAAAAAGTTTGTGATACGAAGGACTCAAAATTTCTCACTTAAGAGCACGTTTGGGTACACAGATTCAAACCAAAGGGTTGAACCTTAAACAAGGTGGCAATTCCAATTTTATAAGAAAAAACACTGTAATAAAATTGGTTGAATCAAAACATTTTGGTTCGAACCTTTGTTCCCAAAACAGGCTCATGTTGGTAATTAACATGGTATGTCTTTTTGGCAAAGCCATATGGAAGCTGTAGCTTCCCGTGAAAGAAGTTCGCGCCTAAAGGACTGCCATGTCAGTTTATGATTAAGATCTTTGGGCTAGGTTAATTACTGGGTTTACCAGTGATATGTATGCCATACGGGAGCTAATCAGCTACAACTTAGGTCGGCTTTACTTAGCTGATGAAGTATCTTTGTAATATGAGACTTGCAAAAAGTGTTGTCACTTGTTGCCCCTCGAATCTGTCTTGGAGGAGGGGGGGAACTTTGGATTGTATTTTCTACAGTAAACACTTATGCTTCTTTCCTTTTATTTGATTTCAAATGTAAAAGGTTTTCCAATTTGACAGGGCGAAAGCCAGTCAGAGCCTCTACTCAAGAAGCAGCGGAAGTAATTCCGTTATAATTATTTGCCTTCTGTACAGTACCTCAGGTGTTTGTGACCACCTAATTCCAAAGCGCAAAGGTCAGACGATCAGGTTGGCCTTTGGCTTGGATAGCTGCTCCTTTGCTTTTAGTGTATGCTTGGTTTTAGCACATTTGTACGTGTAACATATCCAACTTTGAGGAATCATAAGCATGAAAGTGAGTTCTTAGTTTTTGATGTGGCACAGAAGTCAGAATGTATGAATGCCCAGGATTAGAGACTACCATAATATGCTTGTTTAAGATCTTTAATAGGAAATAGTGGGATTTTTATTCTTCTACTCCTCTTGTTGATAGATGGTGCGATAATATCCTCCTGCTGTATTTCTTTTCTATTTTGTTCACTTTGTGCCACCATTGCAGACTAAGAAGCGAAGAAAATCGGGAAAAGCCCGAGTGAGGTTGGGGGGGGTTGTGAAGAACTTGTTCACTCCCACCGATCTTTCTAAGAAGCGAAGGAATTATTGTGCTTAGCATGGGAGTTATGAGCAGTGATTCATTGAATGTCTTGTATATTCTTTTTCTTTAATCCCTATCTGTAGATATTCTGTTGCAAATAAGATTCCTCAAAAAAAAAAAGGTCATGTCATTATTTCCAACGATAACTGTTTTGAAATGCGCTTGGCTGTTTTCGTTCAGAGACTTCTAGAAATTACAAGGTTTTTTTTTCTTGCTGATATATGTTTGGCAATGGTTGCACTACCACGTGAAACGCAAAATTAACTGTACGCAATTTTTTTATCCCCCAAGGATCATCACATGCATTGCAAAAAAAATCACATGCAAGATTTTACTACATGGACTTCAATGATGGTTGGTCGGTGGTGGCGATCCTCAACTCGCTTTTGGTCTCTTAAATGGGGTGGGTTCCACATGTGGGACCTGTGGTATTATTTCTTCTGTTTTGTCGTAAAGCCACGTGCGTTATTAGACACCGGTGATGATTTTGTATTTTGCGTGCAGCATCATCATTTTTTTTTCTAAGGTATTCTTTTAATGTGTTTGGAAACACCAATACCAACCAAAAAAATTCAGTTTAAATCAATTTTGTTGTAATATTTTTTCTTACAAAATTTAAATTATTACAGTATTTTCAGTTTAATCATGTTTCTACAACTTGCAACATAACCCTATAATTATAGATCTTCATTAGATGGTCTTATTTGAGACTCTTTTTAACCTACCACAGTTGTTGATAGTGGTAGCATTAAAGGCTGGGAGTCTAATACTTTTGCTTATGTCTAATCCAAATCAATGCTATATATTTTTGAGGTATCTCAAAAAATTTAAGATTGATCTAGTCCAAAATATTATAGAGGTTACTTACTTTTTTATATCTTGTATATTAGGTTTTTTCAAATAATATACTTTGGTTTTTGATTTTATAGAATTGATATATTTAGATTAGATTTAATACATAAATTTATATATTTTTCTAGTCAATTTTTTATTTTAACTTAAAAAATTGCCCATTACATTCAAATTTAAAAAATAAGATAACTTCAAAAACTTTAAAAAAATTTATAATAAGGTTTTTGCCTTAAAATGTGTATAAAATACTTTTAAAAATCAGTGTTTTGTTTTATTTTTGTCTTTTTTTATTTTTTGAAAGTTTTAGTTTTTTTCTCTTTTACTTAAAGATTATTTTAAATGTCAAAATCAACTATTGATTGAGGCAAGATGTAGATCTGTGTATTAAATCTTATCTGAAGGTATATATTTGATGAGATTGAAAACCGAATATATAGTTATTTAATTAACCTAAAACAGAAGGTATAGAAAGATAAATATCTCAATTATAAAAACAGAACACTAAAGAAATATAAATTAAACAGAAATCAAATCTTAGGTACATGTTTTCAAAAGCAAAATAAGTCATCAACTACAAATTCAAATACGACTTCAAGCCAACACATAAATTTAAGACCAAGACAACATAAGATTTCTCTAAATTATACATTACAAATGACAATATATATATATATATATATATACATATATATATATATGACTTATACATTTGAAAGGTTAATTGCATTTTTGACACCCAAAAAAAATTGATTAAACTCTGTTGGATTTTTTTTTCCAATTCAATATAATTTGCCCACCTCTGGCCATAGAAGCATTCCACAATACTTGCAAAACTAAAATGCATATCTCTCAGCAGCATTTCATGGACCAAGAGTTATTAAAACTATTTTAGTATGATGATTACACATGTATGGTGTTTTCTATCTATTTAATCGCATAAGGATTAATTTTAACACATTTTGTTTAAGGACTGAATTTGGTTGAACGTCTTAAATTCAAATTTTTCCGTCCATTTATTTAGTAGATGAACTAATTTTGATACCTTTTATTAGTTTAGGGACTAAATTTGGCATAATTTTTGACATATGCGTAATTTTTAGAGAGAGAATAAAGTTTAAGGATTTTTCATGAGTCCAATTCCATGGTTTACATCTAAAATTTAACTGAGGGACCATTTGTCAAACATGTTTTCAGTTTATGATTATTAATTGGACAAATTGGATTATAAAGACTAATTCTAGATAGGAAAAAATTGAGGGATTATTTCTTGGATTTATTCCTTTTTTAATTGAAATATCCATATATATATATATTTGATATAATAATTTTCTTAATAATTGTTGTTGTCAAAATTTAAACTAAATTTAAGTCTTTTAATTTCTTTACTAAGTATTGTTAGGTAATTTATCATTTGATATTATAATTCTAATCAAATTCATTTTAATTATTATATTTAATTTAGTCTAATATGATGATGTTAAATATAAGATCACTCTTTTTGACATCTAATTCAGTAATTTATCAAACATATGATAAGATTTAACATAAATTCATCCAGTGTTATCTATTCCGATTTTAATTTTATCTCTATCTGGTCTACTTGTCAAACAAGGACTCAAACTAAGTCTATGAATGTCTGAACTCATATTACCAAATTACTCTTTTTTCACGTAGTTAATTCGACCCTATGTTGCTTTTATAGTGACATTAATCATTTAAATAACTTTTTTAATTTTTTTGAAACTTACTGCTTCTCTACAAGAAATATTCAATTTTACTTCTATCAAAATAGAGAGAAGGAAGGTAATAACATAATTAAGAAGTTCATTAAAAATTAAAAGCATAATTTTTATGGGTTAATACTTAATAGATAGCATATTATAAATAAATCACATTTATTCATTAAATAAATAAATCACATTTATCATGAAATAAAATACCAATAATATCCTCAAATTTATATTCACAATAAATTTATCTGCCCTCCATATCTCAAACTCAATCTCTCTCTTTCTTTGCTCTCTCTCGGACAGCTAGCGTGAGGCTCAGACGACGACGATGAGGCTTGGACAGTGACACGTGGTGATCTACTTAAGGAGATTGAAGACACCATATCGTCATTGCCCTTGTCAAAGACATATGTTAATCTACCAAGAGGATATCGAAAAGGCATTGCCCGTTAGCGAAGAAGACCGTCTGAGTTTTTGAGCACCTTTGCTAGAGAAGACCATATGAGATTGTCCCCTTATTTCAAATCGCCTTTATTCGTCACATGAGATCATGATTTCCAAATAGACTAACATCATGAAGCTCCCTTGTGAGGCAGTTGTTGCTTTCTGTCATTGAATCGTCGTCGTTGAAGAGAGAAAAAGAGGGAGGGAGGAGAGAGATTGAATTTTCTAATTTGAGCCTTAGGATTAAGAAATTAGG
Organism: Artocarpus heterophyllus; assembly: GCA_025403435.1. Taxonomy (NCBI): domain Eukaryota; kingdom Viridiplantae; phylum Streptophyta; class Magnoliopsida; order Rosales; family Moraceae; genus Artocarpus; species Artocarpus heterophyllus. The sequence goes on from CM046338.1 coordinate 25,817,923, forward strand.
GTGAATTCAAGGTAAAATTGAAAAACCATGTGCTAAGACCTTTTAAAAATTTTAAAAATTGTTGATTATTAACAAATTAATTAAATATGCTATTTACGTACATTGGTTTCAAAAATACGTTATATCATACAATTTCTCATCAAAATACTCCAATTAGCTACTAAGAAACCCTATCATTTACTAAGAAAATAATTTTTATTTTCTTTTCTTTGGGATGGAACCATGATATTACGACTATTTATTTATTATTTTGCTTATGGCTTTGCATGTTGCTTTGTTTGTCTACATTATAATATAATTTGTTATGTATATTGATAACATGCCATGTAGAATAGGGAGTGCAGCTCAATAAAAATTGTTCATGCATATTAACATAAAACATTGACTTTTAAAATATTGAGTAGGAGAAAGTTTTTGAAGATTAGGAGCTACGGTCTCCATCGTTGGTCTATAGGTTACACATGATAGTTTTTATCCTTAGGAAAGGATTTCATCATATGCTGGATTGGATCTCGAAAGGAATAATTTGTAATGAGTAACACATATCATTTCTAATATCCGATTGGACGACAAGGAGCTCATATCCTTTGTAATCTCAGATCACATTATTATAGCATATTAAAAAAAAAAAAAGAGTTGTGTTGCTTGCCTTGAGAGTGTGAGGAAAGAGCGGATGGTAGATAGAGAAGCGTAGGGTATAGAATTTAGGGAAAGTTGTCATGTCAAGTAGTTATCTTTGAAGTGATATGCTTCAAAGCTTCCACAAAGTGGTAAGATTCAAAAACTCAACTCTAAGTACTATTTCTCTACTCCACCTTTTTAACATTTTCAAGAACTTTTGAACTATTATTGAAAGAAAAAAATTGAAGATTAAGATGTCATTACTGTAGATTAGGGCCTAAATTAGCTTAACTTAAAAAAAAAGAAGATAAAAAGAGAAAATAAGAGAAATAACAGATTTTTAAAACTTTTTAAAGTAAATAGTATGTTTTGAAAGAACAACAAATCTACAATATAAATAATTTATTTACTCTTTTATTTTACCCTCTTATAATTTATTTACCCTGTTATTTACCCTCTTTCTTTTTACAATATAAGTAATTTATTTACCCTTTTATTAAGCAAATAATATGTTTTGAAATTTTTTATAATAAATAACAAATTTATAATATAAATAATTTATTTAAACAAATTTATAATATAAATAATTTATTTACCCTCTTATTTATCATATTAATAATTTTTATCTATACAACAACCAAATAAATAGATAAATTATTAACATCTTAAATTTATTTATTATGAAAATAAAAATTATTCACAAAATAATATTTACTACAATTTCAGTTTTTTTTATAATGAACAATTTCATTTAAAAAAAAGGGTAATTTCAACATTTTGAAAAAACCGGACCGGATCATCGTTGCCTATTGGATATGGTCTAGTTGAGGTTTGAGACCCAATCCGTTTTGAAGTTTGCTTAATTGCTTCACCCTTTTCCAGTTTTGTCGTGTAGCAACAGCGCTGGAGGCAGCTATCTCCTCCTTCTAAGCCGTACAAAAACGCTTCATGGGTTGCCATGAAAATTATAAACTGCTCTTTCTTTTCTCAGTTGTCAAACAACTTTGTTCATAGTGCTAACTGTCCCACAACTAAAAGACCAAAAACGTGTCTGCTTTGTTTCAACTCCTTGTACTCAAGAGACCCCATGAACTCAAAGCTCAAGTCTTAAAAACCAAACCCATTAAAGAGAAAAAAGAAATACTATTAGAATGCTTTCAAAGTTGTCTTTTGCCCAGTTAAAAGTCATCTCAAGCTCCACCTGGTTTTGAGATATGCAGGTTTGCATGTTATGCGAGGGATTCTTCAGAGTATCACAAATCTCGCTTTAAGCTTGTAGGACAACCTTTGGGGGACAGATGGAAGCTCAACCACATAAAGCAAGTAAGCCCTAGTCTTTTTTGTCAAATAATTTGCTTTTTTAAAGCTCTTTACTCTTTATGTTTCTTAATTGTCGCACTTTGTAAGCTTAAGTAGCTATTGGGTTTTGATCTTTATATAGAACAAATGATTGTGCGTAAGTCCAGAAGGAAAAGTTTCTAGTTACTTCTATGTCTTTGACATGAAAAAATAAAGGAAACAAAATCAAGCACAGGTTTACCATGAAAATAAATCAAAGTCCTAGATGCAAGAGGATTGTGTTGACTGTGGGGAGGCTGCTTTAACGCAAAGTTAACACGTGGATTGAGCTTCACGGTAAGGTCGACATGGGGTTAGAAGGGGGTGGCGTATGTATTTGGGTTGCCCCAATTTTGTTCATATTGGGGGTGCGGATTTTGGTTATTGGTGTTTCTATAGCAACTACTGAAAGTGAACGTAGCACTCACGTTAAGGTGGTGAACCGACTATAGATCTTGGGTGTGCTTTTGTCTTTCTTTATTTTATTATCGTTAGTGGAGGATTAGGGCTTTAATCTGTAACAGATCGGGAATTATGTTCTTTTCAAGTTCCTGGCAATTAACTCTTAATTTGTCAACTTTTGTATTAGTCATGCACTCTTGATTTTGTGACTAAACATAAAATGAAATGGAGACAGAAAGTAAGAAAGTGGAGTTAAGTTAAATGTGGAGTCAACTGCTATGGAGATAGCTTACGCAAACTTTTAGGAGTGTAGAATATCAAGTTGTTTTATCTCCTCCTACACTTCTCTAGGGATGTCAATATGCCGTTCTCTATTACAACAGATTGATGCTTGTGCAACCCATTCTAGTTTGGTTTTTACTAAAAAAAAAAAATGATTCATTGTGAATCTAACTGTTAGATCCTTATTCCAAACTTTGGCTTTTTACTTCATGTAGCTAATGAATAATTCAGTCCACTGAACACCAAATCTTAACATGTTCTAGTTTGGTTGAATGTAATGTTACATCCGGAATATTGTTTCTCGTATATGACCTTGAAAAAAATAAAAGAAGAAAAAGCTATGGCATGTTACATCTTGTACGTGATAGTTTTCTGAAAAAATTTAGCGGTAAGAGTTTAGATGATAAGTATTTTATTATTGTATGCCTAAAATATGTTGATTAAAGCATAAGAGGCACTGTGATATGTCACTTAGTAATGCTTATTTGGGGCTAAATATTTCACGAAATCTAGCAACCTACCAGTCTTCGAGTTTGTTTTAGTTCTGGCTGTAAAAAATTTCATGCTTCTTGACAGATATGGTGCAAGATAAGTTCAATCTATGGCTCCTAAAGACCCAAAATTTTTTTAATGAAGTGAAATCTCCACTTATAAGACCTAGTCAGAGTAAGACTCCTGTTCCTGAAAATGCTATTGATGATTCAGTCATAGAGGACATATTTGTGGCAGAGCAAACCATTAATAGCAGAATGCCACTAGGGATTCTCTCTCTAGCTGCCATTGTATCTATTGAGCAATTTAGGAGTTGAAAAAATGTTGCAGTTACAGTGTTATGCTTGAGGTTTTTACATTAGTATCCCTTAGATTCAGTTTATGTACAGTAACAATCTGATTAAAGTTCTCATATTGCTAATTACCATATGGAAACATTTTATTACGGGAGGAAAAACTATACTGCATAAACAAAAAATACAGCGAGCAAAGGAACTGAACAAACTACATAAGAAAGGAAGTTACTTGTTTCTACAGTGGTACACTGAAAGAATCGATTACAATTCAATTCAGTGGGGAGCCCATTCACCAGGACCTGTCAAATGTAAGTTTTGTTTACCAGAGATATGGAGAGTATTGTGATACAAACTATATCGCATATTTAACAGGAGGAAAAAAAAAGTTGTTATCCAGACTTGGCTTTTGATTCTTTGAAACGATAGTGCAACAAAATAACTCGTAAAATCATCAGAAAAAGGAATTGCAAACAATAATTTTAGATCCTTTTGGCAATGCGTCCAGTTAGTTTCTACAGATAGTTTACAAGATTGTTCTTTTTTGATTTTCAGTAGATTATCTGTACAAGGCTCTCAAGTAGAAGAGGAATATGAATTCTATTAGATTGGAATGTTGTCATGTTGATTTTGCAATCTTTCGGGGAAACAACTTATTTAAAAAAGACGTTATCCCCAATAAACTTGAAGAATTGATTTGAGGGAGCAGAAGAACACCCTTTCAAAGAACAAAAAAAAAAAAGGAACTTTATGATGTTACTTTTCATGCCTTTAATCTTTCATGATTGAACATATGTTTTACGTGCTGTTTAACGTAGATGTATGACCTTTTTTTTTTTTTTGGCTACTGACGTATATATATTGACTTTGTTACCATAAGTTTGAACCTGTAAGTATGCTATCATGTGAGCAACTTTTCTTTTCCTCAACAGCTTGTTATGCATACAAGACAAAGTGATCAGGCCGTGATCTGACTGTCTGAAGTTTAAATTTGTAGGATGAATGGATTGACTGCCCAGCAAATGCATGAAAATCTTTAAAGCACTCGTCCCCAAACTTGTATATAAGGATGCGCGCAAAATGGTCGAGTACTGCTGCTTTAGGTTCTTGTCGAGGGGTAGTTCTACTGTTCATCCTTCACTTAAGGTCTGTGGCATTTAGTAGCAGGGATTTTCTTATATTTCATGCATCCTTGTATTCCCTTCCCTGTTCCTATTGATAAAGTTCTGCCCTTTTTATTTTTTAAATAAAAATAAAAATTCTGTGACCTGAAGTCTTGAGCATTTCTTTTGGTCCTTTTCTGTTTTCTTTCGTCCTTATGATTTTCAATAGCTGTATAATATGTTACTATTGTACTCATGGATATAGTATTTTTTTTCCTCTTTCTCCCCTTGGATACCATTGGTTTGTGTACAGGAACCTGCATTCCAGAGACTTTTTATTCATAAGAATGCTTGCACGGGAGAATCCTTACTTTGAAGAGCCTTCAAAGGCTTATGCAAGAGCTTCTTTTAAGGTTCATTTATAGCCCCTCAAGCTCTTTCGACCTCCTTTTGTTGAAAAAATGTTGTCATGCTCGTATTTTGCAGACATTTTGAAAAGGCAAAATTCTCAGTATTGTTGTGGGCTTTAAAGCCATCTGAAGCTACTTATTCTCCTATAGACCAGGTAAAACCAAAACAAATTAAGACCACTAAAAACAAACTCCTATTGACACGGATAACTAAGAAATTTAGCAAATATTTCCAACAATTCCTCCCTTAAACTGAAAGTTTTTCAAACATTCAGTTTAAAATTATTAGCTGCAAACTTTCATCAAACTGGACTTTCTAAAGTGCAGACACCAAGCAGATTTCGAAGCTTCACAAACGATGCTATTTTGAGAGGCTTGGTCATTGTATCAGCAATCTGGTCTTCACTCTTGCAGTAAGAAAGATCAATGACTCCATCCTTAGTGAGATCTCTTAAAAAATGATAATTCACATCGATATGCTTGCTTCTTTCATGGAGAATTGGATTTTTGGAGAGCTTAATTGCCGAACTGTTGTCACAATAAATTAAGGTAGCTCTTTCTTGCTTGAATTGAAGCTCTTCAAGAATCCTCCTTAGCCAAATAGCTTGACATGCGCATGAAGTTGCAGCTACGAACTCTGCTTCAGTTGTTGACAAAATGACAATTGCTTGCTTTTTCGAAGACCACGAAACAGCTCCCGAACCAAGCATGAAAACATATCCTGAAGTGCTTTTTCTATCATCTTGATCTCCAGCATTATCACTGTCTATAAAGCCAAATAAATCTAACTTTTCACCTTTCTTGTAGAACAACCCATAACTAGCAGTCCCTTGCAAGTATCTAAAGATTCTTTTTGCAGCTAAGAGATGAATCTCCTTTGGACACTCCATGAACCTGCTTATGAGAGTTACGGCATGCATTATATCAGGTCTTGTAGTTGTTAAATACATCAAACTCCCTACAATTTGCTTGTAAAGAGTGCTATCAATCTTCCTTCCTTCAGGATCTCGAACAAGCTTCAGACCCACTTCAGTAGGCGTGCTAACATAATTGCAATTTTTCATTTGAAACCTGTCCAAAATTTTTTCCACATACTTCCTTTGAGTGGTGCAAAAAATAATGCATCTTTCCAAGATTAGACATATCAAATTCAACCGTCATAGATTTTTAAATTTGTCAAACATGACATCATCATTTCCAGTAAAAATAAGATCATCCACATACAAGCAAACAATGAGCAATTTTCCTCCATCTCCAATCTTTGTAAAAAGTGTATGTTCATATGGACATTTTTTAAATCCCTCCTTAGAAAAATAAGCATCTATAGGACTATACCAAGCGCGTGGAGCTTGTTTTAGCCTGTATAATGCCTTTTTGAGTTTATAAACCTTATTTTTGTTGGAAAGCTGAAAAGGATTACCAAGGTTAAAGGAATCCTAGTCAAACTTTCTTTTCTTGTATATGCATTTAGTTCTGTAATATCCTAATCTGTAGGCTGTTTTGATTGGTTAGTTGCCTAAAATAGGACCTAGAATGATTCTTTTGTAATCATATATAATGTATAGCAGATCAATGGAATATAGGGTGTGAAAGAATTCAATCCAATTTCTCTGATTACATGGTATCGGAGCTGGGAATTGACATCACAGTTTTTTTTTCTATTTTCTTGTCCTTTGTTTCTCTTTTTTCTGAGAACAAAACAGAGCAACTTTTTTTTTCAGTCTTCGAGCCTTACTACAAGCCTGAAAAAACTAAGAAACTCAAAACATAATAATAATAATAATAATTTCCTTCCATTCATCTCTATTTCATCTCTGTTTTCTGCCCTTTCAAAACCATGTCTCGAACCAATCAGTCTTCCTCAGCAGAGCAATCCTCCAATGTTTCAACGAGGCCCATCAGCAGCGTCACTCCCTTCTCATCAGTAGAGGTAAACCACTCGTTGCAAATTACCCAGCACAAATTAAATGGGTCTAATTTCCGCGAGTGGTTTCAATCTGTGTTGTTGGTTGTTTGAGGAAAAGGGAAAATGGGGTATCTAAACGGAGAAGCCTCTGCTCCAACAATTACTGATGCAAGCTATAGGACTTAGGAAGTAGAAAATTCTATCATTATGGCATGGTTAGTCAACTCCATGGAGCCACAGATCGGACGCACGTATTTGTTTTACAAAACGGCACACGAAATTTGGAAGGCCATCTAGGAGATGTATTCGGACTTAGAAAACACGTCTCAGTGTTTTGAAATTCGGTCTACCCTTCGAAACACAAGGCAGGGGACAAAATCCGTTACAGAGTACTATAACAAGTTGATTGAACTCTGGCAAGAGATGGACTTGTTTTACACAATTTCATGGAGGTGCTCTGATGATGGAGTACTCTACAATCAGGTACTTGAAAAAGACCGAGTCTTTGATTTTCTTCAGGGGCTAAACAAAGATTTGGATGAAGTACGAGGCCATATCCTTGGAACTAAACCTCTTCCATCACTCCGAGAAGTCTTCTCAGAAGTTAGACGAGAAGAGAGCAGGACGAAGGTAATGTTGAATACACCTTTGTACGGAACTCCAGAAGAACAGCCACAGATTTCTGTCCTTGTTGTCGCTCGTTCCACCCCTTCTAATGTTAGACATGTATGCCCCAAGGAGTAAAAATGTAATACATTTTTGGAAACATTTTTATTAATAAAGAATTTATTCTTTTATATATACCAAAATCTTGTCCTCTTTACGTTCATATTTGTTGAATGTATGTTAAGCAAACAGTAGTCTGAGACTGTCAGTCTAAACCTTAAGAATTGGGCATATGATTGACTGATTATGCGGAAGACACGATTCTTAAGGTGACGGTCTAAAACATATGATCCGCAATCGAGGGAATAAAGTTGGGCGCTTTATTCATGCAAAGATTGTTATGTTGTCTATATCTCTTTTGGGAGATGGTTTGTCTTGACCATCGGAGTTGGACTTCGTGAATAGAAACATTGGCATGTTGTCATAGGTGACGATGTGTTAAATCGAGACATAAAGTGAATTGATTTGGATTAATAATTCTGTCTTGAGAAATTGATTCACTTTAGACAATCATTTGTATTGTATCTTAATCTTGAGATGAATAGTGGGCACGTTGTCTCGACTTATGTCTTTTGATGTACCAAAGGGTGACTCCCACATCTTAATAGTGGTATGCATACCGGTACATTGGAGGCACGACTCTTGATAGCATAGACTTATTATTCATAGATATGGAATCTATAACTCCTCTTTAGGAGTAATGATATCCTCTTATATGCGTTGTCCTGTAATTGAAAAACTAGAGCGCTCAACCATTTGGATACATAGGTGTAACTGAATGGTATACTATCTTTGGATGGTAAGTTTTCTGATGGTGAGATAATGGAACGTAAGATAAAAATAATCAAGAAGGTAAGACAGAACTTGTCCTTAAGCTGATTATGGATTTTCATATGCGGCTACGATACACTTTGATATGTCATGGAGACTTAGCTTACGAGCTTCGTAATTCTATAAAGTTTGAGAGTGCAGCTCCAAGCTTTTAGTGGAGTAACGTTGGAGTTGATAATTGTGAAATGTATATCTAGGATATTGGGTTTCATAATTATCGTGAGCTTGAACTTTATATGTCCATTTTAGTCCCCTTTGCTAGCTCACAAAATCCTGTAATGACACGTCGTGCTTTTTCAATAATTGGTGACTTGTGTCGGATTTATCAGATTGGTTTAAAATTTGAAAGAATCAAATAATTCATGTCTGTTTATTGGTTAAATTAATTTTGTAATAAAATTAATTTAAGATAAACTTGTTGAATTATTGGGATTAGATAATTCTTGTCTTTTTATCGGTTGATTTAATTTTGGATAAATTAGATCAAGATAAACTTGTAAAATTATTGTGAATTGATTTATTTTTTTAGAGATTATCTTGATAAAGTTTGTTTTGATCAGATAATTTTTCTATTGGGCTATTTAAATCAAAACTGAGACTTTATCCTATAGATTCTCGGGTGGAAAATAAAAGATATGCGGAGATATTTACGTAGGAGTTCGGCCTGTCGATGGGGCCTGTTCGGCCTGCCGATCAACGAGCGATAAGATTATGCGTTTTCACGCGGATCTTATTAGATATTGATCCCAACTTGATTCTGTTTCGAGTTTTTGAGATCTAATCTGATAAGGACTGACCCCAGGACCAATCGCTATATAAAAGAGTGAGTCTCATGATTTACTCAGATTAATTGAGAGATTAAGAGTGATACTCTTCTGGTGAGCATCTGAAAACTCTTTGAGAGCTTTGTTCACAAATCACAAACACTAGCTTTGGGTTCTCTTGATTGGTTGGAAGGAGAGTCATCGGTTGAAGAGCTGTACGTGTGAGCCCACACTCACTCCGGTTGTGGATTGAGAATAGCAAAGAAGATCAGTTGGTTGAGGCTCTTCCAAAACGTTACTTCTCATCACAGGTTAGGGAGGTTCTTCGGCACATAAAGGTTAGTAAGATCTGCTTAATTATACATATAGCATGTCAAACTTATGTTTTGAAAAAATACTATGATAAAATTTTTAAAAAATTTTCGCTGCGCACCTCACACTATTTTTTTTTCTAATAATTGGTATCAGAGCCATGTTTTTTACATAAATTTATAAGTTTGTGATCATGTTATATGCATAAATTTTGTGATTTTAAACTATCCTATGCTTGAATTTAAATTTATAGAGAGTTGGCACTCTAGGTTTCTATATAATTATATGTTGTCATGGATTGTGGTAAATGTTAATTAATTATGGTTGATTAAATCGTTGTTTAATTATTATTAATTAATTAATTTATACCGGTTATGGTTCTTTAGAGGTTAGAATGTGTATTTAGGTTTTTCATGTAATTAGATGGAGGACTATCATCTTCGTCTAGGAATTGTCATTTAATTTTAAATTTGTAAGAATTTTGTAACTAAATAATTATTCAGAGAAGACGGATCTAGAAGATTGATGATAGCGCTCTCAGGTATTTCCCGAGTCTCTAATTTTATGTTTTTGAATTGTTGAAAATAAAATTGATGAATTGCATTAAAATTGTATTTTCTGGAATTTTTTGCTCGGTTGGTATGCCGGACCTCATAGTTCGGCAGACCGATGGTCACAGATCGGCAGACCGAACGTACAGTTTGGCAGGCCGACAGTAGGGCAGAAATCGGCTGGCTTTGCCGGCACGCCGAACTTTCATGGGTCGGTAGGCTGATCTTTTCGATCGGCAAGCCAATGAAACATGACCGGCAGGCCGAACTGGGCCGAGAACTGAAAAAATTTTCAGAAAAGGTGTAATTTTTCGGTGCACTTTTAATTTTATTTTTGGGACGATTCTGAGAAACATTAAATTTGGATATAACTGGAAATATGAAGTATTTGATTCATACGAGATTGAAGACTTAAAGATAGGTATTGCATGAAGAAGGATACAACTTCAGGATTCAAGGATGAAGAATCGATATATGTCTCGATTATTCTCTTGTAATCTTATTTTTCTATTTTCTAGGATGGAACCATAATATTACGGTTATTATTATTTTGCTTGTAGCTTTGCTTGATTGCTTTGCTTGTCTGCATTATAATATGATTTGTCATATATATTGATAACATGTCATATAGAGTAGGAAATGCTGCTCATATTAAAATTGTTCATGCATAATTTTAAAATAAAACCTTGAGTTCAAAAGATTGAGTGGGAGAAGGTTTTTGAAGAGAGAACCTAAGGCCTCCATTGTTGGTCCATAGACAGAACATGGTGGTCCCGACCTCTAGGAAGGGATTTCTATCATGTACCAGATTGAATATTTGAAAGGATAAGGTATTTTAGTATGATTTATGGTTGCACACCCCTAGGTGGTGATTATAAATCATGGATAAAATATTGAAACGATGGTTATACACTCACGTTAATTTTATTATTAACCTCTTCTAGGAGCTCTGTTAATAAAATTAATGGCCAAAGAAACGATTATTAATATATGCTGGATCATACAGGTCTTGGATGGCATATATTAATCAGGAGGGGATCCGTATTCCTGATTGAATTTGGCATGACTCCCCTAGGAGCTTGTTAAATTCTGAGTTGGGAATTATCGTTGTAAGGTTGTGATATTTTCAAAGTTTTGATATATAAACACATTTGTATGATTTTACATGATTGTGTTATCTTATTAAATTATTATTATATGTTTGCTTATGTTTGGTATATGATTTTTTATTGTAGATTGAAAATGTCTAAAAACGTTTTATCATCGATACTTGACAAAAACCAATTAACCGGTGAGAACTATAACGATTGGAAACGAAACTTGGATATCATCTTGTCCTTTGAGAAACTGAAATATGTACTGACGACTCCTTGTCCTCCTGAGCCTACGGGGGACTCAAGTAATGAGCAATTTCAAGCGTATAATTGTCGAAAAGATGCTAATGATCAGGCCCGTTGCTATGTTATGGCTAGCATGAATAACGTGTTGCAGGCTCAACATCAAGATTATGAGACTGCGAAGCAGATCTTGGATAATCTTCAGGATATGTTTGGAGGTCAGGCCATAACAAAGCGGCAATGGGCGTTTCGGAAACTTCTAAACTGTAGACAAAGACCGGGAACATCTGTAAAGGAGCACATGATGTTGGTCATAGGTTACCTCGATGAGGCTCAAACCAATGGAGCTGACATTGATGCTGAAACTCAGATGACTATGGTCTTTGAGACTCTGTCTAATGAATTTATTCCGTTTAGAGCTACTTTTAATTTAAGCAATAGACGGGATACGACCTTAACATAATTGATGAAACAGTTACAGGAGTTCGAACTGTTGATCAGGGAGTCTCTTGCTGGTGGAGAGGCCAACATGGTAGCTGCTTCTGATTCAAATCCTAACTCAGGGAATAGAAAGAAGCAATGAGCCAAGAACGGGAAGTCTTCTTTTCCTGCTACTACCAAGAGCAAGAAAAAGAAGAAGAAGAACCCAAAGAAGCTAAAGTGCTTTTGTGGAAAGGTCAGGCATATTAAGAAGCATTGCAAGGAGTTCCTTTCCAAAGGAGGTAGGTGTGATCTTCTATATTAGAAACTTGTTTGGTTGAGAAATCCAGTGACTTCTGGGTCATTGATTCCGGTGCAACTAATCATGTTTGTGTTTCTCTGCAGGGGTTCAAAGAAACGAGAAGTCTGCTACATGAAGACTTTATGCTTCGGATGGGCGATGGATCCTTGGTCTCAGCGGAAGCAGTGAGAGATGTCCATCTTTACTTTGATAATTATAGGAATTTAATTTTACAAGATTGTTTTTATGTTCCTAAATTTAAAAGGAATTTAATTTCTGTATCTTGTTTATTTAAAGACTCTTATGTGGTATCTTTTAATGAAAAAGTGGTAATTCGTAAAAACAAATCTTTTATCTGCTCTGGATGGATGCAAAATAATCTATATTTTATCAAACCTAAGATGAACTTATTGCTTAATGTTGAGATAAATAATGATGACTCTAAAAGACTTAAAACTTCTCACTCTAATAAGACTTATCTTTGGCATTTACGCCCTGGTCATATTAACTTGAATAGGATTCAAAGGTTGGTAAGGGATGGATCTTTAAGTTACTTAAAGGTGGAATTTATACATCAATGTGAATCTTATTTGGAGGGTAAAATGACCAAAAGACCATTCGGGTCTAAGGGCAATAGGGCCGAAGGGGTTCTAGAACTTGTGCATAGTGATGTTTGCGGACCGATGAACATCCGGGCACGAGGAGGGTATAAGTACTTCATCACTTTTATTGACGATTACTCAAGATATGGGTATGTGTACCTATTTTGATAAGTTCAGGGAGTTTCAGGTTGAAGTGGAAAAGCAATTGGGTAAACCCATAAAGACACTTAGATCTGATCGAGGTGGGGAATACCTTTCTGATGAGTTCATAGAACACTTGTTAGAGAATGAGATTTTATCCCATTTGACTATGCTTGGCACTCCGCAGCAGAATGACGTAGCGGAGAGAAGGAATAGGACTTTGTTGGACATGATTAGGTCCATGATGAGTTATTCATCATTGCCTTTATCCTTTTGGGGATATGCACTACAAACCGCATGTAATCTTTTGAACAATGTGCCTTCAAAATCGGTCCCTAAAACTCCTCACGAGTTGTGGACGAGTAGGAAAACATCCTTAAACCATATTTGCACATAGGGATGTCCGGCTTATGTCATGTTTAAGGATCCGAATAAATTGGAAGCACGTTCGAAAGTTTGTGTGTTTGTAGGATATCCAAAAGGGATAAAAGGGGGTTATTTTTATAATCCAAAGGAAAATAAAGTCATGGTTTCAACTAATGCAACTTTCCTTGAGGAGAGTTACATGGACGACTTTAAACCTCGAAGCAAAGTGGTGCTTGAGGAGTTAAGGAGTGATCAAATCACTCCAGAGGTTCCGAACGAAACCATTCCGATCGGTGTAGAAAAACCAAACAAACCTGAACAACAACCTCAAGGGCTTCGGCGTAGTGGGAGGATCGGGCGTCAACCTGAGAGGTATATGTTCAATGGGGAAGTCTTCTTGGCTGAATCGGATGAACATGACAGGGATCCTTATACTTACGCAGAAGCTATGAAGGATGTTGATTCAAGAATCTAGACAGAGGCCATGAACATAGAGAGGAAACCTTTTTGCCTGTAGCCATGAACAAAGAGATAAAGTCTATGGAGACTAATCGGGTCTGAAAACTTGTGGATCTTCCCGAAGGAGTAAAACCCATAGGGTGTAAGTGGATCTACAAGAGGAAAAGAGGAGTGGATGGAAAGGTCGGAACCTTTAAGGTTAGACTGGTAGCTAAGGTTTATACGCAAAAGGAAGGAATCGATTATGAGGAAACCTTTTCGCCTGTAGCCATGCTTAAGTCCATCCAGATTCTCTTGTCTATAGCTGCCGCTCTCGACTACGAGATTTGACAGATGCATGTCAAGACGGCTTTTCTGAATGGTTATCTTGATGAGTCCATTTATACGGAACAACCAGACGGGTTTAAGGTCGCGGGTTAAGAGGGTAAGGTTTGTAAGCTGCTAAAGTCAATTTATGGACTTAAGCAGGCTTCCCGTTCTTGGAACATAAGATTTGATCAAGTGATCAAGACTTATGGGTTCTCACAAAATGTGGATGAACCATGTGTTTACAAACACATTAAAGATGAGAAGGTGGTTTTTCTACTGTTCTATGTAGATGACATTCTGCTAATTGACAATGACGTTGAGGCGTTGTCATCGGTCAAATTATGATTGACCAAGCAGTTTGACATGAAGGACTTGGGTGAGGCTAATTTTGTTCTCGGTATCCAGATCTTTCGGGATAGGAAGAACAAAATGATAGCTTTGTCACAGGTCGGCTACATAGATATAATTCTCAGGAGATTTGTAATGCAGGATTCTAAGAAAGGTGAGCAACCATCTAGGAAAGGAATTACTCTTTCTAAGAAAGACTCCAAAGTCTTATGAAGAAAGAGAATACATGAAGAAGATGCCTTATGCTTCGGCAGTAGGTAGTCTCATGTATGCCATGCTTTACACACGATCGGATATTAGCTATGCAGTCGGGATTGTAAGTCGATTTCAGGCGGATTCAGGACCGAACCATTGGGTTACGGTAAACCATATTTTCAAGTACCTGAGAAGGACCTGACGGTATATGCTTGTATATTCAGGTGAGGACTTGACTCCTCTAGGATACACTGAATTGGATTTTCAATCCTGTCTGGATTCTAAGAAATCGACTTCGGGGTTTGTGCTTACTCTAGGCGGCGGTGTTATTAAGTTGGAGAAGTGCAAAGCAAGATTGCACTTCGGATTCAACGATGAAGGCCGAGTATGTGGCGGCTAGCGATGCTTCGAAAGAAGCAGTGTGGCTCTGCAAGTTCCTTGGGGATCTTGAGGTAGTTCCTGGTATGGATAAGGCAGTATCACTGTACTGTGATAACAGTGCGGCGGTAGCTAATGCTAAGGAACCAACATTTCACAAAGAAGAGTAAGCATATTGATCGAAAGTATCATGTGATAAAGGACTTCGTTGAAGGAGAACATGTCACAGTGTGCAAGATCGTGTCAGAGGACAATTTAGCTGATCAATTTACGAAGACACTTACTGGGAGAGTCTTCGAGAGGCATGTGGAAGCTATAGGGATGCGAAATTTGCTGTATTTATTCATTTAGTACAAGTGGGAGATTGTTAGACATGTATGCCCTAAGGAATAAAAATGTAATACGTTTTTGGAAACATTTTTATCAATAAAGAATTTATTCTTTTATATATACCAAAATCTTGTCCTCTTTACGTTTATATTTGTTGAATGTATGTTAAGCAAACAGTAGTCTGAGACTGTCAGTTTAAACCTTAAGAATTGGGCATATGATGAACTGATTATGCGGAAGGCACGATTCTTAAGGTGACGGTCTAAAACATATGATCTGCAATCGAGGGAATAAAGTTGGGCACTTTATTCATGCAAAGATTGTTATGTTGTCTATCCCCTTGTTTGGCATACGGTTCCCACCACAAACTCAGTTATAAACAGTGTAAAGCTCTCACATGCTACAGTAACAATTTAAAAAATTGCTACAGTATAAAGCTTTCACATTCTACAGTAAAAATGGTTCCCACCATCGGTTCCCACCATCTTCCAAACACCCCCTATATCCCTTTTGGGAGATGGTTTGTCTTGACCATCGGAGTTGGACTCCGTGAATAGAAACATTGACATGTTGTCATAGGTGACGATGTGTTGGATCGGGACATAAAGTGAATTGATTTGGATTAATGATTCTGTCTTGGGAAATTGATTCACTTTAGACAATCATTTGTATTGTATCTTAATCCTGAGATAAAGAGTGGGCACGTTGTCTCGACTTGTGTCTTTTGATGTACCAAAGGGTGACCCCACATTTTAATAGTGATATGCATGCCGGTACGTTGGAGGCATGACTCTTGATAGCGTAGACTTATTATTCATAGATATGAAATTCATAGCTCCTCTTTAGGAGTAATGATATCCTCTTATATGCGTTGTCCTGTAATTGAAAAACTGGAGCGCTCAACCATTTGGATACATAGGTGTAACCGAATGGTATATTATCTTTGGATGATAAGTTTTCTAATGGTGAGATAATGGAACGTAAGATAAAAATAATCAGGAAAGTAAGACAGAACTTGTCCTTAAAGCTAATTATGGATTTTCATATGTGATGGAGACTTAAAGGAGCTCAAATGCATGGAAGGTGGTTGACCCAATACAAGTTCCCGCTGGACTAGTCACAAGAGCCCGAGCTAAGAAATTCAAGGAAGCACTAAATGGACTGATTCACGAAATTTGGAATCAAGAAAATTTGTGCAAGCCCATTGACCCAGGCCCATGTTAACCACAACGGTGTGTCAATTTGATCCAAGTTCTAGAAGAATTCGGATGAGTCAAGCTTGAAATCGGCTCAAATTTTGCAAGATCAAGTCAATGGAAGAATTTTGAAAATTTTCCCATTTTGGCACACATGCGGATTATTTGCACTTTCCTTTAATTGTTGAGCGTGTAAATGGCTAAAAATCAGCCATTAAGATTTTCCTTTCTTTTGGTTTTTATTTTAGGCTTAGTAATTATGTTTGAATTTGTCAACTTTTCTTTTTGGGAAACACTTTGTAATTTTGGCTTATAAATAGGCGTTTCCAAGGTTAATGAAGAGGATGAATGTTGATATTCTAAGAGAAATAATTCTTTCTTTGGTTCTTTGACGAACTGCACGAACTCTTCGGATCAATCCGAGCGTTCAACCCCGACTTATCAATCAAGTTTTCCATCCTTGATTGTGGCGTCTACGATATACCAAGGTTCTTGCTTTGATATAAGCAACGGGTCGCGGTGACTTCCATCCAAATCTGAGTAGAAACGATCTTGGTGCCTTCTTATTGATAACGGGTTTTGTCAGTATATTGGCGAGGTTCTTATTAGAAGAATAACCTTTCCCTTTCCCATAACAGAAACCGTGGAGTTGTCACCAAATTTGATAGTGTTGCGGAACGATTCGTCTAAGTCAGAGAACACCTTCTTATCTCCACACATGTGGTTGCTGCAGCCAGTGTCTAAACACCACATGTTTTGCTGAGTTTCTTCATTCACATGACACACCGACAAAAGAAACACCTCTTCTTCCTTTTTTGCAAAGTTAGTTCTTTCTCCATTTTGTTTATTCAAATTAGTTCGACATTTGGATTGATAGTGCCCATACCTATGACACCTGTAGCATTCAATATTAGACTTGTCTACTGACTTTGGTCTATTAGTTGTTGAGTGGTGGCCTCCTCGTCCTCTTCCTCTTCCATGAAATTGATTTTCTTGATGTTGATGGTGTTGTTGGTTGCCACGATCATTGCTTCCTCTGCCTTTACCGCTGCCTCTGCCTCGTCGTCTATCTCCTTTCGATGTCGAGTGATTTTTTGTTGAGGCCTTCAATGCTTGCTCCTCTTTCTCCTGCTGGTAAATTTTTGTTCATGAACCAACAAGGAACTTTGCAGTTCATCAATTGAAAGTTCCTCAATGTCATTGGCTTCCTCGATAAAGTAGACAACAAAATTGAATTTTTGTGTCATGGATTGAAGAATCTTCTCAATGATAGTGACATCCTCTGTCTTGTCACCATGGACCCGCATCTCATTAACGATTGCCATCGTCTGTGAAAAATAATTTGTGACTGATTCTCCCGATTTCATCCGTAGCATTTCAAACTCTAAACGAAGTGTTTGAAGCTGCTGCCTCTTTGCCCTTGCAGAACCTTGGTACTTCTTCTTCATGGAATCCCAAATGTGCTTGGACGTGTCCTTGCAAAGAATGGTTTCCAAGATTGAGCGATCAATTACTTGAAAAAGATAATTCTTCGCCTTAAGATCCTTCAAGCGCTGCGCTTTTAGCTCCGTTTTTTGTGCATCCGTCATTGTCATGCTGGCTGTTGGTTCTGCAATTCCATCGGAGACAACTTGCCAATGCTCCTTCGACCTCAAGAAGTTTTTAATCAACATGCTCCAATGGTCATAGTGACCATCAAAGCGTGGAATAGCTGGTTGCACAAACGTTTCAGAAGCCATCTATCTACGACTGCTCTTGTATGAAAAAAAGATGTGAAATAGAAAAAAAATAAAGCTGCTGCCTTTTTTTTGGATAGACTTTCTAGTTCATGTTACTCACTCTCTCTTTTTAACTCACTTTCTCCCTTTTTTGACTCACTTTCTCGTTTTTTTGACTCACACCTATTTTCAAACCCGGCTTGGATACCAATATTGAATTTATATTGAGGAAGAAAAGACAAAATAAGAGAAACAAAGAACTAAACTATTATTGCTTTGAAATCTGATACAACTTTCTCACAACAAGAAGCTACTCTGTTTATAGAGCTAAAACCAATGGATACATGCTTGAAACTAGGAAGTGCAGCCACTAACTCCTAATAAAGTGCTCGAGTGCAAAAACTTGTAACAGACCCCAATAAAGCCACCTGAAGCTACTTTTTCGCCTATAGACCAGGTAAAGCCAAAACAAATTAAAACCACTAAAAACAAACTCCTATTGACACGGATAACTAAGAAACTTAGCAAATATTTCCAACAAGCTTCAATGGATAAGGCTTTTGAGGATTGTCTTCTCTCTTTAAAAGTGCTCAATTGGATAGATGTGAGAGGATAAGTTGGAAAAAATTTCAAATTTCCACCAATCTTTCTGTTTGGCAGATATTGAATGCGTCAAGCTTGGAAGACTATATTATTTGGAATATTTTGTAAGCACCTGTTGAACTCTCTGCCTTTTTTCTATTTCACCAATTCACTGTGTAATAATGAAGTCTCAAAGTAATTGGTTTTATAACAAAGTTTTCTCTTCTTGCTATTGTAGGGGATGCTTGTTAGAGAGGAGGCTTTTGTCCACATAGCTCCTGCTATTTCTGGTGTGGCTGATCGGTCAACAGCGCATAGTCTATTTAAGGTTCTTGCTGGCGATGAAAAGGGCATCTCTTTGGGCTTGTGGCTGACCTATATCAAAGAACTTCTGAGGTGAGCCTAATATTTTAACAACTTGTATGTTTTATTTGTATATTTGCATATATTTTAACTATGGTTTTTGGTAACTTTTGTAAGTAGTTGTACAACCTAATTTAAATTATGTTTTGGCTTTTTAGCACTGTTGCCCCCTGAATTTCTCGTTCATTGGCAATGTGTTCTGTGGACTTTTTGTATTTGGGAATTGTCCCCTTGAATTTAGAAATATGTGGCGAAAGACACCCCAATTGATGTGTTAATTTTTTTGAACGAAATTGACATATGACATGCACATGGTCATGGGTCATTAATTTTATGGCATGCGGTCTTATGCTTAAAGGAGCTCATGTTCTACTAGTTTACACACAGCGTGCATGAAAGATGTAAATCGTGCCAAATTCAAGAGTTTTACCACCTTTCTGATGAGAGAATCTTATGCATTGGGTCCAGCCAAAAGCAGCCCGTTCTCAAATGGGAGAACAATATGGCACGGCCGGGGAAACTTACTCTGACTGATAAAGCAATCTGTTTTGAGGTATTTCGTCATCAATAATTTATTTTCATGTATGATTGCATTGCCAGATATGCTGATTGAAATGCGTTGAGGCAAGACCCGCGTCCAAAAGAAATATACACGAACAAAACCTTTTACAATGAAACTATATTTATGGTTTTTCTAGTCTAAAAAAGGCATTCTTACTTCCTTTATTATATCTGTCTTTTTTAATACTCCGTGCAAAAGTTTACAGCATGGGCAAGTAGTTTTTGAAGTTCTCTTTTTCAAGGACACCCACCTCATTATATTATGCTTTAGGAGCTTTGATGTTTTAGTCAAGACAAAATTAGGTGTTCCCTTGCCCAAGTACACTTGTAAGGTGTCCCACAAAACTCTCTTCCTTGAGCTACATGACTTGGATCGACGGAAACAAACCCAGCAAGGAGAGACAAAGCCCACTCTGCATGCCCCAGTCACTTGCAGCATTTGAGCTGCATTCCAACCCCCTTTTGATCAGACTGGCCAATGAGCAAGATCACAAGAAATCTTCTCTCCTTCAAATGACTAGCCACACTAGATGTAAACGCAGTTCTCTGAAGAAACTGGAAACTGGAAACTGGGTTTTTTCTCCTTCTAAAGTGTAATTATCCACGTGTCACTGTCGCATAACTGTCTTCCCCCTGCGCTAAAGGTTATGCACTTTAATTAAGCGCAATATGGTTTGAAAGTCAACCTGAAGTGGTGTGAGGAAAAAGGGGCAGGTTTTGTGTTTAGGACTGGTCCCTTCACTTGGAGTCCGTCCTTTTGGCCTTCAATGCCCCATATCTCATCACCGCTTCTGCTAGCTGGATCATTTTTAATTTCTACTGACGCTGAGCAAACCTCATGCAAACCATGCTTTAGCGAAAAATTCTCAAACCAATTCTCTTTATTTGCATCTGTTTAGTTTGGATTTTTAGTTCTATACTTGACTGGTTTACCTCCTATTTAAGGTAGCCTACGTAGATTAGATGTAACATGCATCTTATATGGTGTCTCTTTCTGGTAAAGGGAAATTCTCTTTTCGTCATTTTAAGGCTCACAAGTCACGACATGTCTCCATAACAATTAACCAAACCTTATTTTTGCACTTTAAAGGTGAGTGGCAATCTTTGACTCGCTTGATGATTATGAAACTTGGCGAAGTTAAGTTTCCCTTGACCAGATTAAAGTCCTCTTTTGCTTTGTTTGGCACAATCTTTTGAAATAATAAATGTTTTCAATTGTGGAACAGGCAGTTGGCATATTAGGGCGAAAAGATGTCATAAGACTGGATCTTACGAGACACAGGACAAAGGTTGGAAAGGCAAAAGTTGGGCGACTGGGTTCCGTGGGCTTTGACTCTGCTGTCTCTATTTCATCTGGTCTCGAGTGAGGAAGCTTCTTTAACCTCGCCTCATGGAGTAACTTCACTTGATTTTTTCTAATTTTTTTTCACCTTCTCTTAGCCCCACTAAGTTGGTATGAGAGATGGCTCTGCTTTACCATAATCAGTCAACTTTTTAATTCTTTTAAATACTTCTGTACAGGTCAAAAACGTGGGTGCTGGAATTTGTTGACCTGGGTGGTAAATTAGGCGAGGTTTATGGCATGTGTCCATCTGTGAAATTATGGCTTTACACCAATTCATCCGTGAGTATGGACCGGCAGATGGTGATGAATCTATACTTAATGTCTACGGTGCTCATAAAGGACAGGACAGAGCGACCACGAGTGCCATTAATGGTATAGCCAGACTCCAATCCCTTCTATTCATGCGGAAGATAGTTGACGATCCCATCAAACTTGTTCAGTTTTCTTACTTAAATTTTGCACCTTACAGTGATGTTGTCTGCCAAACTCTAGCGGTAAATTACTGTGGTGGACCCATCATTTGAAAGTTTGCAGATAGCCAAACAGTTCAAACAAGAACTTCCAATGAAATAGGTGAAATTAATAATCATGTGTTCGACATAGATGGAAGCATTTTCTTGCGGAAGTGGATGAGGTCCCCATCTTGGTCTTCTAGTGCTTCCATTGCTTTTTGGAAGAACTCTTCATCAAGAGAAGGGGTGGTGTTAAGTAAAAACCTAGTTGTTGCTGATGCAAGTCTTGTAGAAAAGGCGGCAGAAATTTGCAGACAAGAATACAAGGTGGTTGCAAAAGCGCAGGCCATAATTGATGCCGCAATGCTTAAAGGGATACCTAGTAATATTGATCTTTTCAAGGTTAAGCTGCTTAACTTATTATTTCTACCTACGTCTATATTTTTCATTAACAAGAATATGACCCAACATATCACTTGACTTCTTGCTTGACTGATGTTTGCAATTTCTTAATTTAGCCTTAAAACTTTTAATGTTCATAAATCCATTTTTACCGTGTTAAGGCATCCAAACTTTGAAGAAAAAAAATAAAGACAAATGAAATGTTAAATGTTATAACTTATCATGACAATACCTTATATTTTTCACTTTCCCTTGAAGATATGACAACTTGTTTTATTTTAGAAATAGAAATGAAATAAAGTTGGCGTTTGTTTTTATTCAGGAACTTATGTTTCCTCTGACTGTAACTGCCAAGAATTTCTAAAAGCTCAGGCGCTGGGAGGACCTTTACTTGACTGTCTCTTTTCTTGCATTTACATATGCAATTATTTTAATGTAGATTAGATACATTGTTAACATTACAAATCAGCAATCTCTTTTCGTTTTCTGAGCTCATGTGTTGATTTTCCTTTTCAGAAACTTGCTGTCATATGTGTTCCCTACGTTGTTGATAATTTTTGTGGCTAGTATGCTATCATTAAAGGGGCTAAAGGAGCAAGGCCGCCTTGGACGATCCTTTGGAAAAGTAACTATTCTTGATCAGCCACCTTCAAATACAATTCAGAAGATTATAGCTGTAAAAGATGCCATGCACAATGTTGAAAGTTTTCTACAAAATCTTAATGTCACACTTTTGAAAATATGCACGGCAGGTATATTTTCTCTGACATGCGATTTTACAAGGGTTTTTTGTTTTTTTGTTTTGGTGGATGTGTCTTTGCTTTCTAATTTTTTGCATTTTACATGTTTTATATTCCCTACGTCCACATAACTTGAAAACAAAAGGATTTACGCTATCTAGACGCGTTGACGATTGCAATTTGCATGATAAAGCAGCAGTGATTAGCAATTAGGGACATGCTTGACATGTCTTTTAAAATTGTTGAAATCAAAGTAGGGATCCTCTTATATGTAATAAAATTTGTCATCTTGTGAAATTGCCTCATTTGTTGGTTGAAGTTGTAGACATAGCTTGACAGTTTAGTGTAGTTCATTCATTTTGTACCACTTGACATCTCGTCCAAGTTTCTTTGGTATTTTTGTTTAAGTTCTATTAAAACATCAATGGACTTTGTTTAATTCTCATCTATTGGTCTGGCTTGTGATCAGTTACGAATTTATATGCAAATGAACTTTTATCAGGTAACAACTAAGGTTGCTCTGGTCTTGTTATCTGGCGCCACTGCTCTCTTCACCGTCCCTTTCAAGTTTGTTCTCGCATTTCTTGTCTTCGATCTCTTCACACGGGAACTTGCATTCCGTAAGGAAATGGTGAGAAGATTCATGACTTTCTTGAAGCAGCGCTGGGACATGGTGCCAGCAGCCCCAGTTGTTGTATTACCGTCCGAAGGTAATGAGTCAAGATCAGAACCTCAAAGGGAGGAAACCAAGCACCAAGCTAAGTTAGAAAAAAGAAGTCATAGCAGCAACAAAAATGTATAGCAGGGCAGATTCCTGGTACAGAGTTCTACAACCCCATTGGTAGAATAATAATAATAATAATAATAATAATAATAATAAAAGAAATAACTGACCCATTGTCTATTGTAGAGATCAGAGAACATTCAACGCCATAGTCATATACAATCTTCAATGTTGTGGAGATAGAAATGTTTTGGAGAATCCTGTGGGGTGGAGGGATTTTGAGAAAGGCCTTCTGGGAAATTTTTGTTTGGACAAATGGTTCAAATTTTTTTAAACAATTTTTGACATAAAAAAAAAGTTTATTGGACATTAAAATGGTTTCAGTTTTTTTTTTTTTTCATCATGTTAAGGCTCTTTATCTTGTTATAATTATTTTTTTAAAAAAAAAAAAAACTGAGACAGTTTATTTATATAAAAAAATATATTTTTTGATTCGAAAAAAAAGACTATTTATTAAATTAGGATTTTTTTTAACCCTTTCCCAAAATCATCCAAATCTTCCTGTGGGGTGTGCGCGCGCGCGTTATAAAAAGGTATCAGTAATTAATATTTTAAAGCATCACATCGCGTCAACTTTATATATTCGAATTAACAGTAACAGTTCAAAACGGTGGTTATTTTTTTTACTTTTTAACCCAGGTCTGGGGGGATAATGAAATGATGTCTTGTATGTGATAAAGTTATATGTGTTTATATCTGATAAGAAGCCAATATACGAATTTTATTTGTTATTTAATGACAAAAACAATTAGTACAAAAAAGACACCCGCTCAGATTATCATATATATCCGTACTCCATCAAATATATTGCGGGAGAAAAACTATAACAGGAAATGTGATATTTGAAAGGTGGTGGAAATTATTGGTTAAAACTATTTTTATTGTAACATATGAGATTTTTATGTTGTAGTAATTTTTTTATTATGTTGTAACATGTGAGAATTTTATGTTTTCACTGTTCAACTAAACAGCCGATAAAATGTCTATAGTGTTTTTTTTTAATTTTTATTTTTCAAAAATTAATGAAACTCTCTTTTTATTTAAAAAAAAATTGTAAATCACTAATTTGGTGGACAATGACCTAACTGACTTGCGGGTCAATGACCTAACTTTAGTCGATCATTGATTAAATGATCAACAAATTTTAACTGGGTAGTTTACCACTATTTGATTGGAGATAACTCAGGGTAAATTATTGATTTATTTGCTAAATTACCAACCGACGACTTATTAAATGTTCATTATTGATTTGCCATCAATTTCCTTTTTTCTCTCTCTCAATTCGTTCTTCTCCATCTTTCCTGCCTCCACCCTGTTGTGGAGAAGCCATCCACTCTCCACGCTCTGAGCCGCCTGAGCAACACTGATGCCTCAAAAGACAGTCGAGATCGCCCCCGCTTGGGGAAGATCTAGCTGGGAATGGAATGTGTCATTTAAAAAAAAAAAAACATAAACAAAAAAGTGGAGACACTTTTTTTTTTTTTTGAGTGGCTCAAAAGCCACACATGCTAATTTGGTCTTTCGCTTTTCCATAATTTGAAGTAACTACCGATTGAGAATATAGTTGGAATCTAAACATCATAGCACTTTAAATTTTACAAGAAAAAAATGCTATAACTAAACCAATTTGAACTTTCTTCGGTTCGAATTATGTTTTCAAATAAGTTTAGTCTTATGCTTTACTCTTTTTGCTTCAACTTTGCTTGATTAGATTTTAAAGAAAAGGGAATAATGAAAACACATGATTCCTATAAGGAAAAAAGAAAAAAAAAATAATTAAAAAAAAAGCAAACACATGATTATACCCAATGGGTCTTGAGTATGTTAATATACAAAAATGTATAGGCCAAGATTAAAAAAAAAAAGAAGGGGGAAGTCAACTGCAACATATCCCATTGTAATCCATTATGCTATTCGTTGTCCCTTTCGCGTAAAAGCAACATAGAAATCCTTCTACATTTCACTATAAAAATTGTACATGATGAGATGATGTGTCCATAAATGTGTAGCCTGTGTAGCTAGCATAATTTTAGGAGAAGTCGTAATTTGAGACATTTAGGCGATTGTAAAAACAACTTTCAACTTGAAGTATTATAACAATTTAAATTTTATAAAAAAAATATTATAATAAAAGTTAGTTGAACTATATTTTATGATTTTAACTAAAATTCTAAGTAATTAATTCAAGTGTCACTGGAGGGGTCTATAATTTCTGACTCATGAGTCTATGAATCGTCTCATTGGTTTTTGAGGGAAAAAAAATCGTTCAAACGTTTTCCGTTAGTGATGGGGATTGAGATGACTGCTTGTAAAATCTGACTTTCATATATATATTTTTTAATGAATGTTGACAATGCCTAACGTAACATACTTGAAGGTCCGGTCAGTACGTTATATGACACTTTATATCATTTTTCAATTCTCTCCATCCAAGTTGCATGGTGAAAAGTTTTGAGAGCCTAACCAAATGCTACTTCCACTGTGAAAATGTCGAGCAATTTTGTTGAAGGGTTGTGACCCTCCCTCACCAAAAAGAAGTAGTTGAAATACTGACTAAAAGTCACTTTCCTAGCACCAATAAAAGTAAAACACTTAAATCGTTGACGTTGTTGTTTTGGTTATCATACACATAAAAAACAGTTGAAGCCTGCAATTTACAAGAGCATTTAAAGTTGACTTCTAGTTACTTTTGGAAATATGATTGATAGAATCAAGCTTTCTCAAAACCTAAGAGATTTAAATATAAATTATTATTTATCTATTTCTATTATCCAACCTCTATGCATATGCTTCAATTTGAGATTTATTGAACAGTTGAGGGGATATGGATCATCTCTCTTCAACAACTTAGAATGAATGAAAGGCTCAAAATGAAGAGGAAAGTTGTTCAATGATGACTTGTTACATATGCTATGACAGTCCAAGTTCTTTTTCTTTTTTTTTTCTTAAAAAAATGGCTATGTTCTCTCGTGACCTCCAATGATATCTACTTGTCTCGTTATTGACTCTGACATTTACTTTTAAAGGTCTATCTATCTTAGTTTTTTTATGATATACATTCGACACCACCATTAATAAACTGTCTATTTTCAAACTAAATGTGGCTTGAAACTTGTATATGATGGTCTTAAAAGAGCGAAAAAATTAATAAAAGATCCAAAAAAATTATATGGAAAAAAAAAAAACATATTTGGACTGGACTACTCTAATATATCTTTATATATATCAGCTTGTTTTTTATAATTATTTTCAAATGCGCTGTTTTTTTAGCCATTTTCTCTCTTCTTAAAAAAAATCGTTTATCATCTTTGTGCTACATTTATTTGAAAACAAAAATTTCATTTAGAGACCATGACTGTATATTTAAGAAATTTTAAGGTAGTTGGATTTAAAGGTGAATATCAGATCCAAAGTGAAATAAGATGTATTTAAAAGAAAATTACATGTCATGATTTTTAAAAAATATGTTTTTTCATATGACACTTACAAAAAATACTGCTCTATTATTCATATTACATGTTTAAGTCGCGTCACACTTAACATGTATGGCGTTTGTACAAAATACGTTTCAAAAGATTACGTTTTTGAAAATTTACTATCTTTAGCGTTCATTAAGGAAAATAAAATGAAAGTCCTAAAGTTGTTCGCGGAAAGGTTCATTTGATCACTCCAGTTTATTAAAGTTCCCTTTGCCTCCTATTTCTTTTCCCCCTTCTTCTCTAAATAAGTTCCCCCACCCTTCATATACAACTCCTAGGTTTCAAAACTCTGACACCTGCTCCCAACCATCTTTGCCATCTGGGGTAGCCTCAAATGGGTAGTTCCCTTTGCCTTCTTGATTAATGCCAAATACCGACGCGACACTAAAAATATCCTAATAAACCATGAAGAGAAAAAATAAAAAAAAAACTAAAGAAAAATTCAGTAAATGTTCAATTTTGGCACTCTTTTTAATTATTACAAGTAATTTATAATTTTTTTTTTATCTAAAAGGTTATTTTTTGCTGAGTTTAAGAAAGACCACTCACTAATATATTAATATTCTCACTATATAACCATTTTTTATGACTGATTTTATCAGTGATTGATGGATCACTAAATTATTGATTGGTATTGGTTAATGGCTAATAGATAGCAATAACCTCTAAACCAATAGAAAGTTTACCACCAAGTTAATCATCTACAAGTCTACAAATCAATCTATCATTGATTAATCATTTCTAAAAAGATCATTTTTATTTTACTTTAAAAAAACTTTTCGTCAAAAAAACAAAGCTTGGAATGGAACATTTATTTTAAAATCCCCAAAATGATAGCCAAAAAGCATAAATCCCAAGCGAGGATAGAAATAAATTAATGAGTTATATTACGAATGAAAAAGTCCGAAAAAGTAATATCCGAAAAATAAAAAGAATGAAAAATGACATTCTGACGGTTTTGTTCGTATCTTTTTGGCCGATATTCTTAACTTCAAATTTTAAGTAGTTTTTTGTGCATATCTACAAAACTGCGATGGCCCTTAAAAATTTAATGGAGGTAATCACATGCTCATACAGATGGCGTAATAACTTAAAATTCTACAGAAGCAATCAAAAAAGTTGCAAATTGTTTTCTTCAATGAAAACATATATTTGCACCTTGTAGACTGTTACAATTTGTAAAACCTCCAAGTTATTGTGTTAATTCGAATGTTACTAGTTCCTTTAAGTTTGCAAAAATTTATTATCAATGTTGGGAATCAGAACTACCAAAACTAGCAAGTTCAAGAACTAATCGGTCAAAAAAATTGAAGACCTCAATTATTGAAAAGTTTCAAGACCTATAGCTCCGAAAATCTATTTTATTAAACAAAAAAAAAAATCTAGGGATATTATTATTACGGTATTATGTGTTTTGCAAGAAACATCATAATAATATCTTATTATTTAGAAAATATAAAAACGACACCCTGTAGTTTTCAAAAATATCATTTTGGTACCCTAAATTCATGTTTTTGATATGAAATTTTCTTTGTACCCTTTTTATTAATGAATCTGTCACTGCCCCGGAGTACGGGAGGTGACGTGGACGGATTATTTAAATTAATTAAAAGAGAATTTAATTAAAAATCAAGAGTTTAGGGGTTTGAATTAAACATAAAATGTGAAAATTTAAAGAAAACCATTGCATGAAAAATTAATATTAAAGAATAAACCTAGTGAGTATGGGTCTCACAGACCCACAATTTGTGCACACACATGGTACTGATAATATCATAAATACAATTACAGTCCAAGTACAAATAAAGTTAAGATCTTATATGCCTTGATTTAAATAATACAAATAAGTTTACTAATCCTCTACTACTCCTGAGTCCTGTCCGAAGAGTCCTCTCTAAACCTAAATGGAAAACCACCTAGAGGGGGAAATTTAAAACAAATAAAACGTGAGCGAAAGGCTCAGTAGGACTATGTTTTATGAAATAATTTAATTTAAAAAAACATGTCATTGTTCAGGAGTTATTTAAAAGAAACCTTAAATAAATAGATAAATAAGCAAATTTACGTAAAACCGTCCTTACCCAGAATAGTTTACTTGGATAATCAGAAATATCATTTTCTTTTTCCTAGGCAAACCATAGTATCACCACCGTAGTGGCCCAACTGGGTTTCGGGACCTGCCCCCAAGGTCGATCGTTACACGACCCGATCTCTGATATGGCATCATGCCTATATGTTCATTATCATCATAATTCAAAACCCAATTACCGAGTGTTGTCATTTACATTCATTATGAAGTTCATTTCAGTTCACGGTATATTAAAATATAACCGATAAATTCATTTTCAAACAACCGTTGAAAACAATTTTAATAGAAATCCTTTTCAAAGCCAAATCATTTTGAAACTAGGCTACCAAGGAATGGGATAAAAGTCCTACCTCAATACTCGCGCCGGTGCCCCACACCGTAATCCCGGTCCGCTATACGTTAGCTCCGCGAAACCACGAATGATCTTAGATACAAACTAAGTCGATCAATATCTAGTTCGAGATATTCTATGTTACTAAACCATTTCATGATGTCATAGTGTGCCATTTGTATCTTTAAAATCATTATATAAGGTTGGAATTTAAATCAGGGTTCAAAACAGTAAAAACGGGTGAAAATCACAAAATTTTTCCATGCCTCAGCTGGCCTGCCAGACTCCCTTCTTCGGTCGGCCGAACTGTGCTGGAAGCCAGGTCCGGTCGGCCGATCATTTCCCCAGGTTCGACCTGTCGGACGGAAGAACACCGGCCTGTCGATCCCTATTCTGGCCTACCGAACACGCAGTTCGGCCTACCGAACTAGAAAAACCCAGAAATTCCAACCACAGGGCTTTTCGATCCCTAAAATTCAAATCTTGATTCTAACATGTTTTTCTCAAATCCCAAGCATAGAAAACAATCATAGTTGATAGAAAAACATACTAGAACACATTTGGACTCATTTAAACAAGATTTAAACTCAAAAATCTCAAAAATCTGAAAATGGGAAAATGAGGAAGAAAAATAAAAAATCTTGAATCCAATCCGTTTTTCTTCAATCTAAGCTTAGATTCTAGTTGTTCTAAGTTCATTTAACTCAAATCCAAGGTTTTCTAAGCTTAAACAAACCTAGATTTCAAAAATGCACAAAATTAAAAATTTTGGAAAAGTTTAGAAATTTCAAAACTAACCTCGAATCGAAGCTTCAATCCACGTTCTCGTTTGCCAAATCACGTTCCCGAGCTTCCTCCTTGCTAACCCGAAGCTTGGATTCAAATTTGGTTTCAAAAATTTGAGGAAAATTTGAGAGAAAACCGGGAGAGAGAGTGAAGATAGCCACGAGAGAGAGAGAGAGAGGAGAGATCTGAGAAAGTGAGGAGAGAGGAGGAAGAGAGAGAATAAATAGAGAGAAACGATGGGCGATTTTACTGTGCGAAAACCATGTGCCGCCTACGGTTTTGTAAAACGGAATATTTTTAACATTTTATAATTTGCTATGTTTTAAAACTCAAAACATCATTTTAAAACAATAAGAAATCATTTGAATTCATCAAATTAACAAAACAACCAAAAACTCAAAATCCAACCAAATAATCAAATTAATGTTGAAACATTAATTATGGCACACTAATTCATCATTTATATTACATTAACATTAAATAAATTTTGGGGTGTTACAACTCTCTACCCCTAAAAGAAATTTCGCCTTCGAAATTTACATCTCATCTCAGAAACAAAACAAATGCGGATACAATTCCCGCATACTCGACTCTAGTTCCCAAGTGGCTTCATCAACCCCATGATGCTGCCACACGACTTTTACCAATGGTATCTCATGACGATGCAAACTAATTACTTTCCGGTCGATGATCTGAATTGGCACTTCTTCGTACGTCGTATCCTCCTGAACCTGCACATCGCGAAATGGAACTATCTTACCCTGCTCAGGCGGACACTTCCTAAGCATCGACACATGAAACACATCGTGAACATGAGAAAGTTCGGGCGGAAGATCAAGCCGATAAGCGACCACACCAACACGCTGAGTGATCTCGAACGGCCCAATATACCTCTGCGCGAGCTTCCCACTCACCCCGAACTGCATAGTTCCCTTACGAGGTGATACCTTTAAGAGAACAAAATCTCCAGCTGCGAACTCTAAGGGTCTATGTCTCCTATCCGCATAACTCTTTTGTCGACTCTAAGCTGCCCTCAATCGATCTCGAATCACCGCGACTTTCTCGTTGCTACCACGGATCTCATCCGGCCCAAGAATAACCCTATCTTTCGGCTCGGCCCAACACACAGGTGACCGACATGGTCGCCCATACAACGCCTCAAATGGTGCCATACCAATACTCGCCTGATAATTGTTGTTGTATGCGAACTCCGCCAATGCAAACATTGCTTCCAATTCCCTCTGAAGTCCAACGCACAGGCATGCAACATATCCTCGAGAATCTGAATAACCCGCTCAGACTGCCCATCAGTCTGAGGATGAAACATCGTACTGAAGTTCAAATCTGTACCTAAAGCCTCCTGAAAACTCCTCCAGTACTTGGCATTAAACCTGGTGTCTCGATCAGAGGTGATGGACAAAGGAACTCCATGCAACCTCACAATATTCTACAGATACAAATCCCCGAGAATCTTCCTCAAACACGTCGACCTAAACGGGATGAAATGCGTCGATTTCATCAACCTATCAACCACGACCCAAACTGCATCATGCCGCTGCTCCGTCCTCGGCAAACCTGTGAGAAAATCCATCGTCACATGCTCCCATTTTCACCCTGGAATAGAAAGCTGCTGAAACTGACCTGCAGGCTTCTGATGCTCGGCTTTCACCTAAAGACACGTCGAACACTTGGCCACGTACTTTCGAACATCTTTCTTCATGCCTCTCCACCAATACTGCCTCTTCAAATCGCGATACATCTTTATGCTCCCCGGATGAATAGCAAACTGAGACCTATGGGCTTCATCCAAAACGGCTTTCGGTCACCTCGACGATAGCTGGAACTGCAAGACGTTCCCAGAAATACAACGATCCATCTGCATGCACGCTCCATTCTTCAAACCGCTCCCCGTTCTGAATCCGCGACCAAATCCCCTGCAAATGTCGATCCTGCCACTAACTTTGCTTCACCATCCGAACAAGAGCTGGAGTCGCTTCCACATGATATACCGAAACTCGATCATAGTCTTCATGATACCGTAGCCGATACTCGCTCACCGTCGCATCCCTGCTCCAGTCCTCAAAAGCCAAACAAGCGAGAATCCTTGAAGACTTCCTGCTAAGCGCGTCCGCGATCACATTAGCTTTCCCGGGATGATACTACAACGCAAAATCATAATCCTCCATGTACTCTATCCATCTACGCTGCCTCAAATTGAGATCCCTCTGAGTGAACAAATACCTCAAACTCTTGTGATCGGAGGAGACCTGAAACGACGCTCCATACAAGTAACACCTCCAAATCTTCAGCGCGTAAATCACCGCTGCGAGCTCCAAATCATGAGTAGGATAATTTCGCTCGTGAGATCGTAGTTGTCTTGATCCGTACGCAACCACAAGTCCATGTTGCATCAACACGCATCCAAGTCCGCGCCCTGAAGCATCTGCATAAACCTCATACGGCTCGTCACTGCTAGGAATAACCAACACAGGAGCTGAAGTCAACCGGTTCTTCAATTCCTGAAAAGCAAGCTCACAATCTTCATTCCACTCAAACCTGACATTTTTCTTGATCAATCTCGTCAATGGAGCTGCAATCTTCGAAAAATCCTTTACAAATTTCTTGTAATAACCTACAAGACCTAGAAGCTGCGAATCTCCGCTACATTCCTTGGTCGTTCCCACTCCAATATAGCTTCAATCTTGGACGGATCCACCGAAATACCATGCTCCGAGATGACATGACCTAGAAACTTGACCTCAGTCAACCAAAACTGGCACTTTTCCCTCTTAGCATACAACTGGTGCTCCCGTAGAATCTGTAGCACGATCTAAAGATGCTGCTCATGCTCCTCCCAAGACTTAAAATACACAAGAATATCATCGATGAACACGATCACAAACTGATCCAAATACAGCCTAAATATCCTGTTCATCAAATCCATAAAAGCTGCCGAAGCATTCGTCAACCCAAACGACATAACCAGAAACTCAAAGTGCCCATACCGAGTCCTAAAAGCTGTCTTTGGAATATCCTCTTCCTTAATCCTGAGCTGATGATAACCTAACCGCAAATCAATCTTTGAGAAGTATCGCGAACCTCCCAACTGATCAAACAATTCATCAATCCTAGGCAAGGGATACTTGTTCTTCACCATAACACGATTCAGCTGCCGATAATCCATACACAACCTGAGAGTCCCATCATGCTTCTTAGCAAACAAAACCGGTGCTCTCCACGGAGATGTGCTATTTCGAATATACCCTTTATCAGCAAGCTCCTAAAGTTGCTTCCTCAATTCTTTCATTTCCACTGGCGCCATCCGATAAGGTGCCATAGAAATCGGTGCTGTCCCCGGAAACAATTCGATACCAAAGTCAATCTTTCGATGTGGTGGTAATCCTAACAACTCATCGGGGAAGACATCCTCGAACTTATCAACCATCGAAATCGCTACACTGCCTCTCGAAACATAGGGCTCGCAATCTAGGTTGGCAAGAAAAGCACAACAACCTAGATTCCTTCACCCTCCTAGACATGACTTCATGAGACGCTCACTCATTAACCAATTACCACCACCCCGGTAAGTGATCATCATCCCCCTATCAGACACTAGGGTCACTTTTCTAAGTTGGTAGTCCATGACTGCATTATACCTGGACAACCAGTCCATCCCTAGAATCACATCATAGGAGCTCATGGGAAGTATAATCAAATCACTTTTCAAAATCTCATCTTCAATCTTTATTTTACAAGATTTACACATACAATTCACACACACCCGCCCCAAGGGAGAAGTTATGACTAGGGGTTCATTAAACTCTTCTATTTTTAATCCCAAGGACATGTACAAATGAACTCGAAATGAGAGAATGAGAGGCACCAGTATCAAAAAAAATGTGAGCTAAAGATCTAGAAACCAAGATCATACCATCGACAACAGCGTTACCAACATGAGAATCTGATCCTCCAGATGCCATTGCATGAACCTGCACTGGAGCCTTCCCTTTTCCTCTACCGACATTGCTGGGTCCTGGATTATGCTGTCGATGCTGCTGGAATGGAGACGACTGCACGCTACCTGTACTCGGCGCTCGATACTGAGGGACACTGTGCTGAAAATGCTGCGACTACTGCCCCCATGCCGGATATGAGAACTGCTAAGGAGAGAACTGGGGATACTGCAACTGCAGGTACTACGGAGGCGGAGGTAGGGTCTGAGGCTGAGACTGACGACTGGCATCCTCCCCGGTCTGAGATCCAAGACGAGCACTCCTGATCGGGCAATTCCTCTTGATGTGTCCTGGCTGCTGACAAAAATGACAATGGAAGCCGTAAGGATTGCTGCGCCTGCTGCCAGACGAACTGCTGCTACCACTGTTCGCGCCACCTTGCTTGCTCTTCCCCGAGTTGGACGACTACTGGTGCTCTTCCTACCACTTCTCTATGGTCCTCTTGAAGCCTTGGCTCGGTCCTCACAATACTGTACATAATCATTCTCCACGGAGATTGCCGACGACACAAGCTCTCCAAAACTCCTAAGCCGCAGAGCAACCAACTGCCACCGAATAGGAGCCTTGAGCCCTTCCTAAAACTTAATACACTTTTCACGCTCCGATGCCACCACTAATGGAGCAAACCTAGCCAACTCATTAAACCTTGCCTCATACTCCTGAACTGACAGATCACCCTGCTGCAACCTGTTGAACTCAGCTGCCTTTTGATCTCTATACCCCTGCAGAAAATATCAATCATAGAACAGCTCCTCGAACCTATCCCAACTGATATCGCCACCACGCTCCAGACGCTTAGCTTGTTTCCACCAAGTGTTAGCGCCATCCTCGAGCTTATTCGTAGTAAACTCCACACGATACTCCTCAGGCACACCAAGGGTATCCAAATGCTTCAAGATCGAATCTAGCCAATACTCTGCTAACTGCGGATCCCCATTACCATCAAAAGTCGAAATAGACGCCCGCTGAAATTTCTTAAAGTACGCATGCCCACTACCAACACTAGAATCTTTCGGTCTAGCCTTGGCTGCCATTTGCCGGAAAGCCGCAAACATAGATCTCATCATGCTCTTATCATTTTTGAACTCGACGTCAGCTGTCGAACAACGTCTAGGTGCCATTCTCTCACTTCTAAAAACAAAATTTGGACTGTCAGAAGTATTTCATTGTCAAACCTATGTGTGCACAATTTCCAAGGTTCATAACCTTGAGCTCTGATACCATTCTGTCACGCCTCGGAGTACGAGAGGTGACGTGATAGATTATTTAAATTAATTAAAAGAGAATTTAATTAAAAATCAAGAGTTTAGGGGTTTGAATTACACATAAAATGTGAAAATTTAAAGAAAACCATTGCATAAAAAATTAATATTAAAGAATAAACCTAGTGAGTATGGGTCCCACAGACCCACAATTTGTGCACACACATGGTACTGACAATGTCATAAATACAATTACAGTCCAAGTACAAATAAAGTTAAGATCTTACATGCCTTGATTTAAATAATACAAATAAGTTTACTAATCCTCTACTACTCCTGAGTCCTGTCCGAAGAGTCCTCTCCAAACCTAAATGGAAAACCACATAGAGGGGGAAATTTAAAACAAATAAAATGTGAGCAAAAGGCTTAGTAGGACTATGTTTTATAAAATAAAATAATTTAAAGAAACATGTCATTATTCAGGAGTTATTTAAAAGAAACCTTGAATAAATAGATAAAAAAGCAAATTTAAGTAAAACCGTCCTTACCTAGAACAATTTACTTGGATAATCAGAAATATCATTTTCTTTTTCCTAGGCAAACCATAGTATCACCACTGTAGTGGCCCAACTGGGTTTCGGGACCTGCCCCCAAGGTCGATCGCTATACCACCCGATCTCTGATATGGCATCATGCCTATATGTTCATTATCATCATCATTCAAAACCCAATTACCGAGTGTTGTCATTTACATTTATTATGAAGTTCATTTCAGTTCACGGTATATTAAAATATAACCGATAAATTCATTTTCAAACAACCGTTGAAAACAATTTTAATAGAAATCCTTTTCAAAGCCAAATCATTTTGAAACTAGGCTACCAAGGAATGAGGTAGAAGTCCTACCTCAATACTCGCGCCGGTGCCCCACACCGTAATCCAGGTCTGCTATACGTTAGCTCCGCGGAACCACGAACGATCCTAGATACAAACTAAGTCGATCAATATCTAGTTCGAGACATTCTATGTTACTAAACCATTTCATGATGTCCTAGTGTGCCATTTGTATATTTAAAATCATTCTATAAGGTTGAAATTTAAATAAGGGTTCAAAACAGTGAAAACGGGTGAAAATCACAAAATTTTTCCATGCCTCGGCTGGCCTGCCGGACTCCCTGCTTCTGTCGGTCGAACTGTACAGTTTGGCGTATCGGAAGCCAGGTCCGGTCGGCCGGTCATTTCTCCAGGTTCGGCCTGTCGGACAGAAGAACACCGGCTTGCCGATCACTATTTTGGCCTGCCGAACTGGGAAAACCCAAGAATCCCACGGGTTTTTCGATCCCCAAAATTCAAATCTTGATTCTAACATGTTTTTCTCAAATCCCAGGCATAGAAAACAATCATAGTTGATAGAAAAACATACTAGAACACATTTGGACTCATTTAAACAAGATTTAAACTCAAAAATCTCAAAAATCTGAAAATGGAAAAATGAGAAGAAAAATGAAAAATCTTGAATTTAATCCGTTTTTCTTCAATTTAAGCTTAGATTTTGGTTGTTCTAAGTTCATTTAACTCAGATCCAAGGTTTCTAATCTTAAACAAACATAGATTTCAAAAATGCACAAAATTGAAAATTTTGGAAAAAGTTTAGAAATTTCAAAACTAACCTCGAATCGAAGCTTCAATCCGCGTTCTCGGTTGCCAAATCACGTTCCCGAGCTTCCTGCTTGCTAACCCGAAGCTTTGATTCGAATTTGGTTTCAAAAATTTGAGGAAAATTTGAGAGAAAACCGGGAGAGAGTGTGAAGAGAGCCACGGGTGAGAGAGAGAGAGGAGAGATCTGAGAGAGTGAGGAGAGAGGAGGAAGACAGAGAATAAATAGAGAAAAACGGTGGGCGGTTTTACTGTGTGAAAACCATGTGCCGCCTACGGTTTTGTAAAACGAAATATTTTTAACATTTTACAATTTGCTGTGTTTTAAAACTCAAAACATCATTTTAAAATAATAAGAAATCATTTGAATTCATCAAATTAACAAAACAACCAAAAACTCAAAATCCAACCAAATAATCAAATTAATGTTGAAACATTAATTATGACACACTAATTCATCATTTATATTACATTAACATTAAATAAATTTCGGGACGTTACAGAATCTCAAATTAAATTTATACAACTATAATTGAAAATCAAAACAAAAGATTAAACAAAACTCACATTTTGGACTTATTCATTTTTGGCAACATTTATATTTATTTTCTCTTATAGTTTTCACAAAATAATTTAGGGTTCATTAATAAAAGGATAACTTGAAAATTTTACGTCACAAAATACAAACTCAAGATACTAAAGTAATATTTTCAAAAACTATATTTTAATATTTTTAAATAAGAGGGTAAAATATGATGTTCCTAAAAAATCTATTAGCATTGATACTTAGAGCCCGTTTGACGAAGCGTTTGCTAGTGTTAAAATTAGTGAGTAGAATATAAGAAACAAAATACTATAACATTTTAATAAGTGCTTGAATCATATTTTTACAAGATGTTAAATGAGTTAAAATAGTTTTAAAATTTTTTAATAAATATTAAAAATATTATGATTAAGTTTATAACATCATATTAAAACTTTGATGCGAGTTTTAAAATTTATTTAAAAAGTTATATTTTAAAACTTTGTCTAGAAGTTCTTTTAAAAACCAAAGCATTACTTACATGTCATCCAAATATTTTGAGAAGAGCCAAATTGAGAGCTCCTGCGTCGCCCTTAATTATTGGCCAAGTCATTAAAAAATAAAAAAATATGATACCCTTTCACTGCTCTCTCAATAAAAAGCTCTATTTGCTTCTATTTTTAAAATTTTTAAAAATATATTTTTATATTTTTTAAAATAAAAATTTTAAAAATATTATCAACATAATTTTAAAAAAATTATTATTTTTTAAAATAAAAATATTTTTATTTATTTTAAAAATAATACCGACCATCTCGCGGGTTCTTATTCAGACCCATAGCTCTTTAAAATGTGGGATGCTCCCAAAGATTAGCAAGACCATTCATTATGCTGAGTTGCCATTCTTTGCTGTTGCAATTGCATCCAATAGCTGGAATGGAGTGGGGGCAGGTGGCGTTAGTAAGGTGAATGAAGGGGATGTTACTACTGGCAACTGGGAGAAAAAAAAAAAAGTTGCCGACCATAGGTCTCCTTTTTCCTCTCCAATCCCTGTTAACTATACTGAGCTTGAATAGAGGGCAACAACAAGGACGGTCTTCCTCTCCAACCCCCTCTTCTTCACTAAGCTTGAAGAGAGGGCAAAAACAAAGACGAACAAGAACCCAAAGAAGAAAGGGCGTTGAGCCTGGTGAGTTTGGTCTTTCTATGATTTTCTTTTTTCCATTTCTTTTACTTTTTTCTTTTACCCCGTTCTTTTTCTTTCTTTTCTCGTTATTTTTTGACCCACTTTTGTTTTCTGAGGTTCAAGATCTCTTCTCTATTTGAATTCTCTCAGAACTTTATGGGGAAAATTTGTGGTGTTTCCTTTTCGTTGTTTCTCTATGTGATTGTATGTGGAATTGTTGAAAGATGAGTCTCTTATTATTTGGGGTCCTGTTTTTGCCCTAATCCCAGATTTTATTGTTTCTCTATGTGATTGTATGTAATTATTTTCTTATGTATTTGGGTTGTTGTCTTCTACAAACTTAAGGAAATTATGTGGATTATTTATTTTCTTTCTTTCCTTTTTGTTTTCCCCTTAATTTGTTGCTTACATTGCCTTATTGTGATTGATTCAATTTGCTCCTGTGCTGCTAAATACCTATTTATCCAATTTTTAAGTCAGGTTATTTCGTATTTATTGATTCCTTGTTAGTTGTTATCAGTCTCTACTTCATTAATCTTTGCCATGAAAATCTCTAATTTAATGTTTAATCCACTGTCCATAAATAATATATTGTGGTTGTAAGTTTTTTGTCTTTGGTGTGAAAACAAGTTGTGGATGTATATTTTTCCTCTTTTC
This sequence comes from Artocarpus heterophyllus, assembly GCA_025403435.1. Lineage (NCBI taxonomy): Eukaryota > Viridiplantae > Streptophyta > Magnoliopsida > Rosales > Moraceae > Artocarpus > Artocarpus heterophyllus. The sequence continues at coordinate 25,857,145 of CM046338.1, forward strand.
ATTTGCGTTGTTCTTTTTGGAATATAACTCTTTTCGTTTTATTTTTTTACCTCTTGTCTGAGCAATTTGTCGAGTCTAATGAATGGTCATATGTCAAATGGCTTCTTCACGCTGAATAAGAGCTTCATTTATTATATTTAATTATTGATGAATGTTGAATTGTTTGCGAATAGCAAGGACCTGTTTTCGTCTTTAGATTGTTCTCTCTCTCTCTCTTTTTTTTTTTTTTTTTTTTTGAGCTTATCCTGTCTAGCAAGAGCATGTCTTTTAAGTTCTTAGTGGATAGCATTCGAGATGTTAAGGATAGAGGATGCTACTTTGTCAGTGGCTGCTTAATCTTCCTCAAGGTTAGGGCAGGCAATTCGGACACGGCACGATAACACAATACAAAAACGACATGAGATAAACAGGTTTAGACCGCATGCTTATTAATTGTGCCATAAATGGGTTGGCACGAATAACACGAAAATAAACAGGCTTGATTTGTGCTAACACGCTAAACACGCCTTAATATGTTTAATTAAACGGGCCGTAAACGTGTTAACATGACACGACCCGTCCATTTATAACACATTTAAACTTAAAAATAAAAATATTTGAAATATTTATAGTAGGTTAGTATTAATTAGAAATTATGCTTTTGTTAATTTTTTTTATTGGCTTTTTTCTAATTTTTTTTTAATTTTTTTTAAAATTTTTAGTTAATTGGGTCATAAACATGTCATATGTGTGTTGTTATCGTGCCATCCTTTCACGGTACATGTAATAATCGTGTTAATCGTGTCGTGCAGTATTACACGTGCTATAAGCGTACCGTGCTTGTATTTGTATTTCTGACACGTTTATTAATCGTATCGTGTTCGTTCGTGTTCGAGCTAAACGTGTCGTATTGTAAACATGTCGACACGAATACGGTTATTGCCATCCCTACTCCAGGTAAGGAGTATATTTTGTTATTGTTAATTTTGTTGGTAACATCATGTATTTTGTTCCAATTATGGTTATTTTAACCGTAGACTTTTTACTTGCACAATATTGATAGGTATAATCGGCTTGTGGACAGCACGATCTGCCCAACTAACTGATGGTCTGAAAAGAGGTGCCAGCATCTTTTCACATGGATTGAAAGTAAAGGTGGCTATGATTGCATTGGAGTAAATTTCTAGTTTAAGGGTTCGAGACTTACATGGTATTTGACATAATAGTTAGAATTGTAAATATTGTAACATGTGAGAGTCTTATATTGTAGTAATTTTTTTCTTCTTACAGTAGTATGTGAGAATTTTGCATTATTCTTAAATAAAAAATTGATTATAACTAACTTTGTTAAAGACCTTGTTAATCATCTATGCAAAGCAGTAAAATATTATTTTGACTATATAGGGGAAATATATTGGTGAAATTTGACAATGGATGGAAATTCTAAGGAAGAAGAGGGAAAGGTAAAGACATTTGAAACTGGTGAGAAAGGGGGAGAATATGGAAACCTGAATAGGACGTATGATGCTTACATTGAGAATGGAGGGCATGCATGAAGTTGGTCCTTGGTCTCTTCAATCAGTATTGCCCATTCATGCCTTCTGTTTATCCATTTACCTATATGATTGAACCCTTTCATTAAGTTAGATGATGCGCTCTACATTGTGTGGTTTTAATATGTCTTATTCAACATAACTATTATAGTGGCTGACTCTTTATGAAAACATGCGGTCAAACAATTGTATTGTTGGGCAAGTCTCAGGCGGAGCGCTACTATATACATTTTATCGCCAACTTGTCTGGAGCTATCACCAATTTGTTGGACTATTAGTTGAAGCCACATGCTACCTGTTTGTTACAACTTTTTGAATGCGGCAATTTAAAAGTCTTTGCAGCATTTAATCTATTTTCTTGGCTTATCTCTTAAGAATTTAGTTTGGTAATATATGTATATAATTAGACACTAAATTAAAGAGAAAAGTTTCTAATAAGACAAATAAGATGGTATATTAATTATGAGGTAGATATAAAAACCCAGGGTTACAAGAAAAAAAATGTTTAAGCATGAACACATTTAAGAAAAAGTTATTTTAAGCATTTAAGAAAAAATTATTTTAATGGGTAATTGAGAAAAAAATATATGAGGGCGGCATTTGAAAAAAAAAATTATTGATAACAAAAAAGGTGTTTACATAATCGTATATTTGAGAAAAAGTTATTTTAATAATAATAGATGATGAAAAAAAAAAATTAATAAAGCACATTTACTTTAGCAGAGCAATTATAAAACAAATATAAATCAGAGAGTTGTATTTGCAAAGTAACATTTAGGAGGATTGTACGAAAAAAATATAAAATTTTAGATGTAAAAAGCAAAAGAAAAAAAAAAAAGACGACAAAATAAGTTGGCCTTTTTTTTTTTTTGTAAAGAGTACTAAAATGGAACTAGGATTTATAAAAGAGTAATATTTTGGAGGATTACGAAATTATATTATAGCCAGAAGAACACATTTAAAAAGGATTATAGGTTGAATCCAATCAAACATTAAGTTGCAAAAGCATAGTTTAATGAATTAATAAAAACTAAACTAACAAATGATTTGTCAAGACTAATGTACTAGAGTTTTGGAATTACTTACTAATTAGTGGTCAAAGACTAAATGAAGTAGTCTTACCACTAATGATTTTAGAACTAGTTAGTGATTAGTAGTCAAGACTAATATACTGGAATTTTGGAACTACTTAATGATTAGTGGTCAAGACTAATGTACTAGGCTAACTATTAATGATTTTAGAACTAGTTAGTGATTGGTGGTCAAGACTAATGTATTGGACTTACTACAATGATTTTCAAACTACTTAAAGACTTGTGATCAAGGCTAATGTATTAGACTTACTACTAATGATTTTAAAACTACTTATAGAGATTAGTGATCAAGACTAATGTACTAGACTTACTATAATAACTTTAAAATTACTTAATGATTAGGGATCAAGATTAATGTCCTAGACTTACTATTAGCGATTTTAAAACTATTCAGTGATTGTGGTCAAAACTAATGTGCTCAACTTACTACCAATGAATTCAGAACTAATCCCAGAGTGATAACGTGCGTCCATTCTACGTGGGCTCGTCTTCTCACTACAGTCATGGATCTTGGTCCCACCTGCTCCCATATGTCCCATTTCTCGTCACGTTTCTCAGCCTTTGGATCGAGAAATCAATGCCCCAGATGAAGCTGTACTCGTACATGCCGTCGCATCACAATAGATTTCAGCCAAAAATTTGCGTGCTCCAAAAAGGAATCTCGGAGAAAAAAAAAGAAGAAAAGAAAAAAAATAAAAAAGCTCAAATTGTCAAATTGAGCCGAAGATGTTAAGAAAAAATAGTTAAAAAATTATTAAAAAAAAAAAAGAAGCGGTAGTTTTTGAACCCCTATAAATACGGGTTCTCAAAACTCATTGTAGCATCCCCTACGTAGTGTAAAAAAATTGTTGTTTAAGTTTTAGTTTAGTTTTAAGATTTCATTTTTTATTCTAGGTTTTTGTAAAATATTTCTCAGATTATATTGTAAAAAATCATACTCAATAATATTTCTAGTATTTTATTAAATATATATTTTTAATTTTTCTTTTTAGTTGAGGTGAGAAATGGAAACTTTGGCAAAATCATTATAAATATTTTTAATTTTTTTTAGTTTTCTAACCAGTTATAATGGCAAAATATTTTTTAAAAAACTTAGAATTTTAATATTTACTCAGCTAGAACTCTGTCCAAAATTTCGATTTTGATTTTATAACATGTTTAGAATGACTTTGATTAGCCGTAGACAGAGAATGACTTAGTAAATACTTAACTTATTATTTTAGTTGTTATTTTAGTTAAGTTATGTTAAAATTTTATCTGTTTATTAAGTTGAGTTTTTATTGCATTATAGACATAAAATGGTACAATAAACGCTTGGTAATGCTTGATTTATTGTCGACATACGATGACATAATGTATTCTAAAACCAATTAATAAATAATTAAAAAAACTAAACTTTATTTAAGTTGATTGCTAGAACGTAACCTTCGAACCTTAGCCTATTATAATTAATGCGTTACCCCTTTTAATCTGTTGTTATTATTGTTGTTATTTTGTTAAAGTTATTTTAAATTAACTGCACTTATTGTTTAAGTTTCATTTTAATTTAAGCTATATTTCTTGTTATTAAAATTCTAAAATAATAAAATTTTGAAAATGAAAAATGTTGTAAAATGTGTAAAATAATAAAATTTTGAAAATGAAAAATGTTGTAAAATGTGTAAAATATTGTTAATATATATTGTAAATAATAAATATTAATCCTTATATTTTTGAGCTTTTAAATAAATAAAAAGTGAACATAATAAATATACTAGAATTAAAAAAAAATCCTTCCATGTAGGTTCGACCTTAGATTCACCAAGTAATTATTACTTGAGACAACATTATACTTAGGGTTATTTTGGATTGTGCATTTTTAAACCGAGTCAGGTACTTTAGTATAAACTTTTAGGGTGTTTTTTGTACATTAGTTGCTGTACTTTAATTACAACAAAATTTAAAATTTTAGATGCTTATTTGTCGATGCTAAAAGTTGATTTGTAGATTCTTATTTATGTACCAGTTAGGAAGCACGTGTGTAGACATGCACGTTTTCAATTTGTTAAAATTTTCTATTATATAGAGGACAACAATAAAAAAAAAGTAGTGATATATTTGGAAGTAGTTATTTTAATATGAACAAATTAGTAGAATATTAACAATCAATTTGAAATATGAGATTTAAAAAGTTCATAAAATTTTAAGGGAAAAGAAAAAAAAAGGGACCAAAATGAATAAATAAAATTTTTAAGGGAAAACGTAAAAAAAGTAGGATAAAATTGACAAAAAAAAGAGACCAATACGAGTATAATAAAACTCTAGGTGTGAAAGAGTTAAAAAAATACTTTAAGGGAAATCATAAAAAGGGGATCAAGGTAAACAAATAAAATTTTAGGGAAGAATTTTTTTTTTTTTTTAATAGAAGAGCAAAAAGAGAAGAAAAAAGGACCAAAGTCAGTAGATCATAAAATTTTTGGTGTAGGAAAGAGGAAAAAAAATAAGTAAAAGAGGGACTTAAAAATATAAGAAGGGAGGTTCGTTTTGGTCAAAGTTTGAGAAGTGTAGATATAGCAGAGATGTGCGTAGTCTTACGGCTCATATTTGATTCGAATCTTTCCAGCATATAAGCTAACAATTTTTGCAAAAAGCCTCTTGAGAAAGGTTGATAGTTGCAGGGCATCCTCGGCACAAGTCCACAATTTTGACCACAAATTGACCTTCATGACATGGTTGTGAGCAAAAGCCTTTTTAGAAAGGTTGATAGTTGCAGGGCATCCTCGACACAAGTCCACAATTTTGACCACAACTTGACCTTCATGGCAAGGTCGTGGTTCTTGGTTTGTGGGCCCAGCGCATGTGACCAAGAATGATCTTTCACATGCTGCCTTTGTTGGGTTTAGTGTCCTATAAGCTGTGACATTGTACATATTGTTAATAAATAAATAAAGTAACATTTATAATTATTTTGGTTGCTTAATGTATTATGAATACATTTATAAACATCAAGAAAATTCCATGCTTATTTATGTGACTATAAATTTAGCATATAAGTATTATATGTTTAGGGATAATATTTATAGATAATAATCTAAATAGTTTGTAATAATTAATTAAAGTTTGAGATCTTTAATTAAATATTACAAGTTCGGTCCTAATCTCATTTAGAATAAAATAGTATTCTTCAAGCTATTAATGTAGAGACATTGGATTGGAAAGTGCTTTATATAATGAGATTATATAAGACTGGACCAGATAAATTATGAATATCTAATAATCATCTATTACAAATAGAGTATTCAAATTTATCACTATAATGATCATATATTTGACAGTTTTAATCCTGAGTATTTATTACACTCCTATTGATGACATAGATTATATATTTGACAGTTTTATATAATGAGATTATATAGGACTGGACCAGATAAATTATGAATATCTAATAATCATCCATTACAAATAGAGTACTCAAATTTATCACTATGATGATCATATATTTGACAGTTTTAATCTTGAGTATTTATGAGACTCCTATTGATGACATTATGATTTTTGACTTGCATGGTAAGATTTATCTAAACACAGATCATAACTTAGCATCTTAAAAACATAATGTAATGAATGGTTGGGAATAATATTATAAAGATATGGAATCCATTCCTACTCTATAAAAGTTAGAAAACTAGTTCTCTTGAGTGATAATTCGAGGTTTGAACAATAGAGTGCTCGTTCATAATAAGATTATGAATTATCTGTTCGTTAGAGAATTATTGAAACTCAAGAATAAAGAAATAATAAGAGAAGTGAATGGAAATTAAACCTAGCTCTTATCATGAACTATATATGGAGGACTGATTTATATGTAATGATTATATCAATGGACTACTCGTTAATTTTCTTTGAGTAATTTTCACTATAATCTCAAGAGTTCAATTTTAGGCTTTTAGTGGAGTAACACTGAAACTAATAAGTTGGTAGATTAATTAAAGAGTTTGATTAATTGTCAAATTTATTGGAGCTTGGGTTATTGGTCCATAGGTCCCCAATGCCACCTCTATAGCATTGTATTGGATTTAATGCATAACATTAATTATACATCTTTAATTTAGAATTATTAAATTTTGAATTAATTATTTCACACTTAAGATATTAATGTGTGTAATGCCTCTATATGAGGGTTAACAATTTTTAATGAATTGAAATAAAAATCAGAAATAAGAGTAAACCTCAAAATAAAGTTGCCCGGGGCTTAAATGAAAACTCTCAAATCAAAAATAAAAAAATAGAAACGATAATTAAACCACAGTTTAATGTAGCGCTTTAAATTTAATAATATAAACTATCGTCATTATCATTTCAACCCTCAACGCATTTTAATACAGTCACAGAAAGTAACAATTGATGCTTACATTATCATGAAGAACATTCTTAGCAATTGAAGCAGTCCCAACGTAATATAGCTACATAGCTTCCTCAACTTTTTTTCTCGTAGCCACCTCACACTTAGTGAGTCCTAAAAGATGAAAATATAAGGGAATGAGCGACAATATACTCAGTAGGGAAAACTATTACTCACCTTTAGGTTTTTATCATTACCACATTAAAACCTGCATGATGAGTTAAAACTCTTCATTATCCAGATTATGAGATTTATTATAACCATTTTCTGTGGATAACATAGTTAATGATTACCGAGTTTCATGCATATACATATATACAAATATTACAGTTCATCATTATTTCTGGGTTTTCACGTTCAATAGAGTATCACTCAACTCATCGAAACCCAAATGGGCGCGCTTGATCACCCTCTAAACATTCGAAGGGTGTTCCAATGAAGGAACATCAAGCCCCGAGTCCTCACCAAGTCGATTCCTGTACAGTGTGTTCTGGGACTTTCGACTCAAGGAAGCGTCATCACCTTCCCCCTATTTTACCTTTTAGGGTATTCGTGCCCAAGGACGTAACCGCCGCCCTCTTCACATCTCACCATTCCTCTATATTTAATTTTTATTTATAGAGTCAATTTTCCTAACTATGCTTCTCAATTATAACATATGTCAAATCATTATGTTTCTCGTAGTACAATATACATATTTTACAACATAAAACAACCAAATTTTTAATTTACCAAAACCTCACAAAAGATGAGTAATAGAATCCCTACCTTTCAAGCTTATCAACAATCTTTTAATCCTGAATCAATTAACGTTAGCTCCACACTCCCTTGATCCTAAAGCGTGCATAAGGACAATTAAAACTAAAGCACAACATACAACCACATTCATAAATAAATCATGTATAAATCCATCTTACTAGTGTGCCATTAAAGCTTTTATGCAAATTTCTTTTGAATACCACAGTAAACAATTTTTGTCTTAACACGATATAAAATGTATACAAGTAATCTATATGTTTTAGTCCCTAATATTCGTCAATCACTTACGATAATATTGGAAAGGTTGCAAGACATTAAGGAATTAGGTGGTGAGCAAAGATTGGATTCTTGGTTCAGGTTACCAGCAGTATACTATAGCAAACTGGTAGTATACTTTTGCAAAAAGGATAGGTTCACTATCTATAATCATCACATGGGTTAACAGGTGGTTTACTTAATGTAAACGGGCAGTATATTGTCACTGGCAGGTTTACTAGTTTTTAATCCAAAAGTTGAAAAATTCATAGAAAATAAAATTACAACTCCGATTTAAGAACGCAAATTTGAATAATCATTGAGTATAAAAAGAAATTATAAATGAAAGACTAAATTTGTTCATAAGGTTCTAACCTCAGATTATGGCTAGTCGGAAGCTTGAAATGGCTTCAAAACAGGTTTCTTGACTTTAGTATGGCTGAAATTCTTGCTCAAATGGAGGTGATGGTGGCTGATTTTATGGCTGCCTTGAAGTTCTTTAGGTATTTTGCTTCAGCGAAGAAATGAGAAGAAAAGTGTGGGAACCATGGAAGAAAAAGGAAGAAAAGATAAAGTCTTTGAAGAGAAGTGATAGAAGCAATTATGAAGGAGACATGTTGGAGTATGTCACGGAGGAAATAAAGAAAATGAGAGTCAAGAGTAGTTGGGAAAGATATCCTTATGTCTCCTCTGGAGACTTTAGCCCACATAATGCCAAAATGACATTTTCAAAATTTATTAGAAGTTTCAAGGCTTTTTAGTAAACATACTAAAAAAGTATAAAAGCATTTTAAAAAATTTAAAAATAGATAAAAATAAATATTATGAAATAGATTTTAAATGAAACAAATTTTTGATTGGTACACTAAAAATCAATTTAATTACCTTAATACCCGTTAAGAGAATAACATGTGTCACAGCTTTACCCCCTTAAAGAAATTTCGTCCTCGACTTCCATTATGATTCCAATTCCAAGTCTAAACTATCAATGTTGTTTGTTCTCCAAATTTAGGTTATCGTATCTCCACTTATTTACTTGCATTATAAATCTTACTCTAAATACTAAATCCCTCAATGAGAGTATCTCTAACAGGTTCCAACTTACAACATCGCATAATGGTCTAGGAATCTGATCAAGCATACATATTGATCATACCATGATTCCAGTCCTTCATGGTCCATGAACTTGTGATTTACAATCACATTTAAGGAGATTGCCAGAGAAATTTTATATACTTCATCTATAGGTTCCTTTTCCTTTCTGAGTAAGGAAAAGTCAAAGATAGTTGATTTCATATTCAACTAATAAGCTAAAACATAATCATGAAACATATATCACAAACACTTCTATTCAAAACCATACATTAAACTTATTCATAGAGATATTAGACAGAATCTCAAAGTTGCATACAAACTTGATAGATTCTTCATTAAACAACTATCCTCATGACACAAACGTTCAATCCAAATAATATACCCATATTTCCTACAAAATATCCCCACAATTGACTTTGATACTTCCACATAACATTAACAGAATGCTACACATTACAAACATGATACGGATACATTTCGAGAGTACAAGATACTCTATATATTCAGCTATCCATATCATGCATGCTTGGAGAATACAAAAACATCGATAAACAAAAGATCGAACTTTAAGTAGGATGCGTTTCGAGAGCATCAAGTACTCCGTATCCAGTCATCCCAACATTAGGCTCAATGAATCTAAAAGATTGAACAACGGCGTACCACAAGAAATACATAATACAAGGTAAACGGTTATTCGTGATACAATGAAATACAGACACACATGCCTACATGCCATAGATAAAACCAAAAGATAATAGATGGAGATTCAAATCAATTGGCTGCTCTGGCTTTCCCTTTATGTTCAAGCTTGGATGTTGCAGTGTCGGATTTCGGATGTATGATTTACATCTTATCTATTAATTCCTTAGCTGTTGAAGCAGTAATAAAGATTTGTCTCTCTGATTCTGCAATGATGTTTTCTTTCACAGCGTAATTTAGAAATTTCAAAAGACCATCATAAAAACCATTTACATTCAGTAGTCCTAAGGGTTTGGAATGAAAGCCCAATAATTGCTCACAAGCAATTATGAATATTTCCTCAAGAGTACCTAGACCACCAGGTAATGCTATAAAAGCATCAGAATTATTGATTATGGCTTTAAAATTTCTAGGGATGCTTCTAACTCCTTTTCCCTTACCTATGGTTTCTTTATAAAGGTTTCCTTCAGCTAGAATATGAGGCCAAATTCCTACAGCTGTGGCGTCACTAGACCTAGCTGCTAGCGTCATATTTTCCATCATTTTTATACTACCACCCCCATAGATTATGTTAATCTTCCTACGTGCTAGGACTTACCCTAAGTGTTTTGCAGCTTCTACATAGGCTTTTCCAAGGCTGGAACCACAAAAGGCACAGACATTCTTTATTTTTTTGGTGGACTGAGAGGTAGACATATTTGGTTTATATAAGTGATTGCTTAATGTCTGCTCCACTTAGACTTTGGGTTCTACATGAGATTTAAGGATGAGGAATACGCAAAAAGGACTAAAGAGACAGATGAGTAGGAAATGAAAAGGTAATCCAAAGATTTAAACAAAATCTTGTGCGGGTAAGAAAATAAGATAAGGTGATTGTTGAGGGTGAGCTCGGCGCCACCATCGAAGAAAACAAACTTTAGTGGTCGGCTAATAAGCTCGGCAGAACCTTCAACAAGCTTGCTATCAGCCCCGATGCATCGTACACCTTTCTAAGGTGCCTCTTAGGGCCTCAAGGCCGCATGCCAAGTAGGCTGCCACCTCGGAATATACAGTAGCTTGGGTCAAACGAATCTTACTCGCAAGCAGGCCGCTACTCACCATTATAGGCTAAACACGAGGCAGATAACTCGCCATCTGATGGAGCCCTAATCTGTCGGACGAGGGACACGACACTTGTCACATAATGCTTGACACACCTTGATGTGACACCCAGGGTCATGGGTAAAACCCGCTTAAACACCTGATCCAAGTGGTGGCCTATAAATAGGATGCATTTATGGCATTCTAGAGGGACTTCTTCTTTACACCTAGCTGGTTGCCGCCCTCTGCCGAGCTAACCTTGCCTTGAGTATCAGAGAGCCCTTGTCTATTGACCTACTTTTCTATTGCCTCCGAAGCATCACTCCTCTTGTTGTAGGTTCGTCCTGCCCGGGTAGAGGTGAATCGAAGGAGGGTCAAACCAGTGCGCAGCCGCACGTGGTGTTGATCCAACGTCGGATCATGGTAAGCATCAACATTTTGATACTCGAAGGAGGGCGCCTACGCCTTCACCCAAACGTCAGCTACTTTACCTCTAACGCCCGAGATGACGACTAGAGGAAACGCCAGAGATGATACAACCCGACAGGAGGGGTCGGGCGTTGAAAGAAATAGGCAACCGAACACAGGTAGGCCTAGGGGCCGTCCCTAGACCATGAGGTTCCAGTCTAGGGGGCAAGGGAACACGGCCAGGGCTGAGCCTGCAGAGGCCCCGGCCGCTCAGGACCCGATCCGAGAACTCATGAATGCAGTCCAGATCCTAATGCAACAGCTCGCACAGTAGGCTCAGCGGTAGAGGCTGTACTAGCTCTACCGCCCCCGGCCCAGGTTGACCAGGCTGGAGGTCGAAGAGAGCGAAGCGCAGCCGACCATGAAGAAGCCCACTCTGAGCAGTCTAGAGGATCCACCCACGGCATCTCGGCCAATAATAGGTTGATCCAAGAAGGCCGTCTTGGACACCAAGCAACTCGTGCTCCCTCGCCACAAGGTTCTCGAGCCTCGGTATTTGACAGGCTCGGATCTCAGGGAGCAAACCGAAACCACCAGCTTGGAGCTGGAGGTCGTGTTGAGGGTGAAGTACCCTATCGGGTCGAACTACCTAAAGACACTAACAGCCACCAGTTTCGGGTACTGCAACGCCAGATCGATGAGATTTAGAATTGTTTGATTTGGCCTGGATGAGACGGGAGCCCAGGATCCACCCTTCCTAGATAATATAATGCAGGCCCCTATGCCATCGAAGTTCAAAGTACTGCAAATCAAGTCCTATGACGGGATGACGGACGCTAATGAGCATGTTGAACTCTTCCAGGGGCACATACTACTGCAGAATGCTAGCGACGCAGCGATGTGCAAAGCTTTTTCGCTAACACTGATAGATCCTACTCGGCAGTGGTTCCGACGGCTCAAACCTTTATCTGTTTCTTCTTTTTGACAACTGGGCGATGCCTTCTCTTCGGCATTTTCTACGACGAAAACGAGGAGGAAAAAAATTACATACCTATATGCTGTCAAACAAAGAGACGGCAACGTCAGGGATTATATCAACCGGTTCACCCGGGCAGCTCTCGAGGTCAAGCATATCAAAGACGAGACCCTTAAGCACATTTTTGTAGGGGGTCTCCAAGACGAAAAGCTGACCTAGTTGCTGGCCTTCGAGCAGCCGAGCACATTTTCTCAAATGCTCAGATATGCCCAGAGACATGCCGACACTGTCGAATACATGAAAAGCCATAGGGAAGAGGCCGGCCCAAGCGAAACAAAGAAGGATAAAAAGCAAAAGAAAGCACCAAAACAAAGCAACGCTGAGCAGAACAAGAAGTAGAAGAAATAGAAGAAATTTGAGAAGCAAAAGGGGCCGACCGGTAAATTTCAAAGCTACACACCGTTAGTGGCAACCATCGATGAGGTGCTCACCCAGGTAAGTGGCAAGAATTTGTTAACACCACCACCCAAGCTCCGGGGAAGCAAGGTGAAACAAAATCAATCAAGGTTTTGTGAATTCTATAAGTATATGGGGCATAGTGCTCGCGAATATATCCAATTGAAGGACCAAATCGAAAGGCTAGTCCGAGAAGGCCATTTGCAAGAATTTGTTGAGCGAGTTATAACCCCGAGGTCCACCTTGGGAAGGAATGATCCATCGAGCCGAGATGCAATGACCCACTCCAGATCTGAAGCTGGGAACACCTCGGATCCCCTAAATATTGTTCACACGATATTTGGTGGGCCTGTTACCGGGGACACGTCAAGTGGGCGGCGATCGTATGTCAGAGAAGCTCGGCTAATCGAGCGGGGTGAATTCATAAACATATTCGAGCATATCAACAAGATATGTCACCAAGAGGACACCCCAATCACGTTTACCGAGGAAGAAACAGACCGATTAATGCACCCGTACAATGACGCTCTAGTGTGCGAATTGCCCATCGCCAACAACATAGTATGACGTGTTCTAATCGACAACGGTAGCTCAGCCGACATCCTCTTCAAGCAAGCCTTTGACAAATTGAGGATAAGCAACACCCCTTTGGTCCTGGTTAGGACCTTGCTTTATGGCTTTACGGGAGAATATGTCCAAGCAATTGGGAAGGTCAGACTGCCCGTGACCTTCGAAGAAGGAGCTGCTCGAGTCACTCGGGTTGTTGACTTTTTAGTCGTAGGCAAACCCTCCTAGTATAACATCATCATCGGCCGACCAACGCTGAATGCTTTGAAGGCCATAGTCTTTACATATCACCTGGCCATGAAATTCCCAATGGATGGCGGTGTTGGAGTGATTCGCTCATCCCAGATGGATTCTCGAGCTTGTTACGCCAGTGCCATAAGAGCAGCTGTAGCTTGGGATCGGGGCATCTCGACCATATATTCGGTTGATAAAATGGATCTTCCTATCGACCTGACACCTAATAATCTATCAGATTTAGACCCCAGAATGCCCGAGGAAGAAGTAAGAGCCACCCCGGTCGAAGATCTGGTGTTGTTCTCCTTAGACCTTAAGAGGCCTGAACACACTATCCAACTCGGATCGTAGTTGAGACCTGAGATCGGGGTCGACCTAGAAAGGCTTCTTATCGAATATCAAGATGTTTTTGTGTTGTCCCATGAGCACATGCTCGGCATTAATCCAAGCGTCATCACTCATCGACTCAATGTCCAACCTAGCCACAGGCCAGTGATACAGAAAAGAAGGGCTTTAATCCCGAAAAGGTACGTTGTAATAAACGAGGAAGTCCAGAAGCTCCTCAAGACTGGATTCATCAGAGAAGTCAAGTACCTGGAATGGTTAGCAAATGTCGTCCTCGTCAAAATTCAAACGGCAAATGGCAGGTCTACATTGATTATACCGATCTCAACAAGGCCTGCCCAAAGGATTGCTTTCCACTTCCTTGGATAGATCAGCTCGTCAATGCCACTGCCAGCCATGAGCTTTTGAGCTTTATGGACGCATACTCTGGGTACAATCAGATAAAGATGGCCGAGGAAGATCAAGTGAAAACTGCCTTTGTTACCGACCAGGGTCTATACTGCTACGTGGTAATGCCTTTCGGCCTAAAGAATGCAGGAGCCACATAACAATGCCTCGTCAATAAGTTGTTTGCTCGGCTGATCGAAAAAACTATGGAGGTCTACATGGACGACATGTTGGTAAAGTCTGTCAGAGCGGAAGACCACATGGTCGATATCCGAGCAAGCTTTGACATTCTCTAGGAGTATAGGATGAAACTCAACCCGGCGAAATATGCGTTCAGTGTAAGCTCGGGCAAATTCCTCAGGTTTTTGCTTAACCAATGAGGCATCGAGGTTAACCCAGCAAAGGCCCAAGCAATCATTGATATGCATTCTCCTCGGATGGTAAAAGACGTACAACGGCTTACCGACATGGTGGCGGCCCTGTCAAGGTTTGTCTCCCGGGCTACCGAAAAGTGCCACCCATTTTTTAAGGCACTCAAGGGGAGATTTGAGTGGAGCAGGGAGTGTGAGGAAGCTTTTCAAAGCCTGAAGACCTACTTAGCCATGCCCCCACTCCTGTCCAAACCTTTGCCCGGCGAAACTCTAACCACGTACTTGGCCGTGTCAAAGAAAGCCGTTAGCTCGGTCTTAGTCCAAGATGAAGGTGGAGTCCAAAGGCCCGTTTACTACACAAGCCATGCATTCCAAGGCGCCAAGGAGCGCTACCCACTGCTCAAAAAGTTGGCCTTTGCTCTGGTTACTTCGGTCCAGAAGTTACGACCGTACTACCAAGGCCACACCATCAACGTCCTGATCAAATTTTCTCTTCGGTAAGTGCTTCAGAGTCTAGAGATATCGGGCCGTATGGCTAAGTGGTCAGTAGAGCTCGACCATATGATGTGTATTTCGTGCCGAGGACAGCCATCAAAGCTCAAGCTCTAGCAGACTTCATCGCAGAATTCATAGATGCTGGACAGGCGACTCCGCTCATCGAGAAGTTACCTGTCGAAATGCATGATGCACCCAGCTGTAGTGAGGACAATGTTGCCCCAGAGCCGAACTGAAAACTGCACGTTGACGGATCTTCTTACATTGACGGGTCAGGCGTCGGGCTGATCTTAACCAGCCTAGACAGGTATAAGGTCATCTATGCCCTTCGGTTTGACTTCAAGGCCTCCAACAATGAAGCAGAATATGAGGCTCTCCTCGTCGGACTTCGGATAGCCCGAGATCTCGGGGTAGACGACATCACCATCCGCAGCGACTCAATGCTCATGGTTCAGCAAGTCACTGGGGGATTTCAAACCCAAGCAGACTCCATGGCTGCATACTTGCAAGAAGTGAAACAACTACTCGAACAATTTAAGTCTTACTCTTTTAAACAGATCCCCTAGTCAGAAAATGCAAAAGCCGACGCCCTTGCCTGATTAGCTTCTGGCTTGGACGGAAGCAATGTAACTTCAGTCCCTATTAAAAGACTTTCGAGTTGAGCATTGTTAAGGAAGTCCTGAGTGTAGCTGAAGATCCCAGGACCACATGGATGGACCCAATCATTCGATACCTGACCACAACCGAATTACCCGACGATCGGGAAGAAACGCGTCGGATAAGAAAAAGCTCAGCCCGGTATGCGATGATCGGTGGAAAATCATACCGATGAGGTTACACCATGCCATGCTTAAAATACGTGGACCCCAAAGAGGCCGAGTATCTAATGAGAGAAATCCACGAGTGCCTATGCGGCAACCACTCCGGGGGGCGCTCTTTAGCCCAAAAGTGCCTTCGACAGGGCTACTACTGGTCGGCTATGTAGCAGGACTGTAGAGATTTTGCTAGGAAATGCGTCAAATGCCAGCAATTTGCCAGAATGCCTAGATCTCATGCCGAGCCGTTCACTTCAGTGACATCAGCATGGCCATTTGCGAAATGGGCCATCGACTTGATCGAACCCCTCCCGTCGGCCCGATCACAATTCAAGTACTGTATCATGGCTATAGACTATCTTACGAAATGGGTTGAGGTTGAACCCTATACCAATATGACTGAAGCTAAGTGCACCAACTTCGTGTGGAAGAACCTTATTTGTTGGTTTGAAATCCTACACATGATTGTGACCGACAATACCAAATAGTTTAAATCTTTGGGTCTCCTCCGCCTATGTGAAAGGCTCGGCATTAGGAAGGTCTTCTCCTCTCCAAGCCATCCACAGAGTAACGGCCAGGTGGAGGCTGTGAATAAAACAATTAAAGACAACCTGAAGAAAAAACTCGAGGGGCTCAAGGGTGCATGTTGATGAACTCCCACAGGTGCTCTGGGCATACCGAACTACTGCCTGGACGACGACCGGAGAAACACCATTCTCCCTCATATACGGGGCAGAGGCTGTCATCCCAGCTAAAGTAGGGTTGCCTAGCTTTAGAATTGAATGGTACGAGGAGACCCAGAACACAGAATTAATGATGACCGAGCTTGATTTACTTGAATAAAAAAGAAACCGGGTGACGATTCGTAACACAACTCGGAATCAAGTTGTAGCTCGGTATTACAACAAGAGGGTCTAGTCCAGAAGCTTTAAGGTCGAGGACTTGGTACTGAAGAAGGTCATGGTTAACAGCCCAGCCTCGGGTCCTTTGGTCTGAAGTGGGAAGGTCCGTTTAGGGTCGATGACATCATACGACCAGGCACATATAGATTATCCGACGTGGAAGGAAATCAGCTCGGACATCCTTGGAACGCTGAGCTTCTGAAAAGATTCTTTTGCTAAATTCAGAGCCAGAAACCCTTTTTTGACCTCTGGCCAGAATTCTTTTGTAACTAGACCTACTGAATAGGACTAGAAAAATGTATGTATGTATCACATTAATGAAATACAACTTTCCTATACCATTCCACTTGAGCAATGTGTTTAAAGAAAATGTGGATCCGAAACAGAATGCCGTAACTCAAGCTCGAAGGATGAGACAATGACTCCTGACAAGGGAAAGTCATCCTGATTAACCGACCTAGGGGCTGGCCGGCATACCGACCTTAGGTCTGTCGCCGTACAGACAACCCAGCAAGTTGCTTGCCACAATAGCGTACCCGACGAGTCCTACACTTGTAAAGCTTCTTCAAAACTCAAACAAGTCTAGTGGG
Source organism: Artocarpus heterophyllus (assembly GCA_025403435.1). Classification (NCBI taxonomy): domain Eukaryota; kingdom Viridiplantae; phylum Streptophyta; class Magnoliopsida; order Rosales; family Moraceae; genus Artocarpus; species Artocarpus heterophyllus. Next base: position 25,874,586 of record CM046338.1, read on the forward strand.
CAACAGGGTAAGGGCAGCCACACGCCGTTGTGCTCTGCCCGACCGGGAGTAAAAACCTAAATCCTACTCAGATTAATTAAGCGGACAAGGATAACTACCCAGATTAACTAAGAAAATAGGGGATACCACCTCTACTCGGATAAATCGATAACTATCGAGACAGATCTATTCCTAACCAGGAATTTCCCGAGGAGCATCTAACTACTCGGATCCAGTATACAGTTACTCAGTAGTTTAAAGCCGTAACCGTATCTCTAAGGAACCTCTCGCGCCAAAACAAGAACATACTATCCTGAGGACACTCGCACTTGGAAAACATTTAAAAGAAAAATATACATGACAATCCGAGAAGAGAAAAAGGGGAAAATAAATTTTATTTATAGTGGAGGTAAAATTAACCAGTCACCTCCTGACCCCGGACAAGCCAAAAAAAAAGAGAAAGAGGGGAGAGATAGGCTAAATATTGGCCTAGGCCTGGGTTTCACCCCCAGCCATGTCTTCCTCACCTCCGCCACTGACAGTGCTCTACCCGTCTCTGTTGTCATCGCCGTCCACTATGACCACCTCTTCTTCGCCCTATTGCGGCTGAACAGTGCCTTGTTCGAGCTCTACAATGAGTGACCAATCGAAGCCCTCTGCCTTGGGGTGCTGCCTGATCAGGTGTTCGCGGAGGTTGATCATGTTGTAATAGTGGAGATCGGCGTACTCTAGGGATGCCTTAAATTCATCCACTGCTCAGGCCAAACGTCTTGGAAGCTCGTCCACAAAGTGTTGGTGCTCAGCCTATAGGGATGTCAGCTGCCCTTTAAGCCGTGCAGCTTCATCCTTCGCCTCCCTAGCCTATAGGGATGTCAGCTGCCCTTTAAGCCGTGCAGCTTCATCCTTCGACTCCCTAGCCTGCCTCCAAGCCTCCTCGGCCTCGGCCTTGGCCTTCCGAGCTTCCTTCTAGGCCTGAGAAAGAGACTCTTTGGCTTGGTCTACCTTAATGTTCTTGGCACCGGGCTTCTTGTCCACGTCCAGCTTCCTGAGGAAGGTTTTCTTATGCATCTCCTTCTCCTTATGGAGGTCTTTCATCCCAGTGCAGTGGACCATGTGCAGAATGGCACTCGTCTGCAGGAAACAAGATGTTAGTGCTCGACAGCATGATAAAGGAGGAATTTAAATCCTCGGTCCAGACTAATACTTACAGTGGCTGCAGCTCGAAAAGTCGTATTGCACAGGCTCTGGAAGTCCTTCCTGTAGATGTTCATAAAAAAGTCATCCTAGGGCATTACATCCTTGAGACGTTAGAGAATGACACCGCGGTAATCCGAGCGCCTTCTCTATGGATCCTCGGACGAGCCTCCCGTCGTGTCATCGACTACCGTCGCTTCCAGCACGTCCCTCGTCAGCTGAGGCGGAGGTGGTGGTACTTGGACTGATGTGGAAACCTACTCGGGTTGAGGAGGAAGCTTTGGCTTGGGAGTCCGCTTACGCTTCCTCCCGGTCTTGACAACCTTTCCCTTTTGCTTTCTTAGGCTCTCCATCAGAGCCCGTCTCTCAGCAGTGAAGCCCGGCCAAAACGACATCTCTGCACAATGAAACTCGGGGTTGACCTCCGATCTAGAGCTGGCAGAACGGGTACAAGAGCTGAATCACATCCTTGAGGTCCTCATCGGCTACAGGTGGCCCCGTATTAAAGGAGCCACTCGACGAGTCCTCAAAACTTGACAATGAAGGCTCCAGGTCGGCCACCCGGATCAGGAAGTGCTTGTCCTTGGGACGTTAATGGCACCAGGCTGAGCAATTGTAACCTGCCCGACACCCCAGGCAGGGCAGACTGTTTGGGGATTTATTCTATTGGGTTCTCTGAACCAACCATAACCGGATAAAGTTTCCTTCCTGAGAAGGAAGGACTGCTGCCTGGTCGACTCCGGTTTCTCGAACAGGTCTTCGATCGCCCTGATCACACGGCTCGGTGCCCAAGGTTGCTTGGTCCATACATGCCCTTGCTCGAACGACCTTGGCACTTGTTGGTTGGCAAGGATGATCTCACCAGCTTGGGCTAAATAATTTCCCCCGACGTAAAACCATTCGTACTTCCTGAGTTTATCTGAGTCGGGGTTGCCCAAGATAAAGTCTTTTCGGAAGCCGGTGAGTAGTATCATCCGGACTGCCGAGGAAGCTTCTTCATCTTGTGCACTTGCTTCAAAGCTTCCAGCTACATCTCAGTGTCTCGGTGGTACCTCCATAATATATCATTCCAATCAGCGACCTGTAGCTGTTCTGGTTCAGCTGAGCCGGACACACATTGAAATCATTTAGTGCCCAACGCAAAAATGAGTGGAACGAAAGACGTAGCCCAGCCCTGAAGAACTCGGCATAAAGTGTGATACATCCCTCGGGTGCGTCCAAAGGTGAATCGCCCTCATCGAGAACGGTGAGGGTCACGTCGTCTGGGATACTATACTTGACGCATAGGTTCTCCAACCGTGACTCTATGATGGCACTTGTGTAGCCCGCTGTTGAGGTCTGCCTGGGCCGAGTCACCTGGTACGCCGTCACGCCTCAGACTTGGGTGACCTGAACCTCCTGCTCTTTGATTTCAGACTGCCCCACTTCTACCTCCTCGGCTGCCTGTTCCTCATTGAAAACGTCCACCGTTATTACCCCCGCAACTTGGGCTGGTGCTTCGATGCCCCGGTCGGATGTGGTCGGGACATCGTCACCTTCTTGCAGCTCGACTCTCTCCTTGGGAGAAACTCAGGAGGAGTCTGCAGTGGCCGACCCGACATAAGGGTTCTGCTCCCTCGATGGCCTGATCGGCCTTTGCTCGTCTAGCATGTTGAGGAACTCCTGCTCAGGTACAGTCTGGGAGTCAACCCTCAAAATTTGCTCAAGTCGGCCGGCCCCATCCCGTTCTAGGGATGCTCCCTCGACATCGGTTTCAGAGGTGGATGAACTACTTTCTACACTACTTTTTGACCAAGAGACCTCTAAATTCTAGGAATCGATGATTTCACTCATTCTGGCACTTCAGGGAAATTACCTGCTCAGGTTTAGAAGCTCAGGGAAATATGATCCTTGGGTGTATAACTGGAGCTCGGCAGCTAAAACACTTCGGGTGCAAAAATTCTGAGAATCAAGTGAAAGTAACAGAGAGGATAGCCATATTTATAGCCATTTTAGGCAGGAAATTTTAGCGCGAAAAACTAAGAGGCGCAATCATTACGCCTGCAATGTGACACGCTTCCTCTGTCTGATCCATGCGTCTTTTCGTCTCTTCCCCATTCGAAGTGTCGTTTGGCCTTATTCCTTTTAGCCAACCTCACCCACTCATCATAGTCCACCCGGCCGGACACCGACAAGGTGAACTAGGGGGCTAATGTTGAGGGTGAGCTTGGCGCCACCGCCGAGGAAACAAACTTCGGTGGTTGGCTAATAAGCTCGGCAGAACCTCCAACAAGCTTGCTATCAGCCCCGATGCATCATACACCTTTCCGAGGTGCCTCTCAAGGCCTCGAGGCCGAATGCCAAGCAGGCTACCACCTCGGAATATACAGTAGCTCGGGTCAGACGAATCTTACTCGCAAGCAAGTCGCTACTCGCCATTATAGGCTAAACACGAGGCAGATAACTCGCCGTCCGATGGAACCTAATCTGTTGAATGAAGGACACGACACTTGTCACCTACTGCCTGACATGTCTTGATGTGACACCCAGGTCATGGGTAAAACCCACTTAAACACCCGATCCAAGTGGTGGCCTATAAATAGGATGCATTTATGGCATTCTAGAGGGACTTCTTCTTCACACCTAACTGGTTGCCGCCCTCTGCAGAACAAATCCTGCCTCGAGCATCGGAGTGTTAGACATGTATGCTCTAAGGAGTAAAAATGTAATACGTTTTTGGAGACATTTTTATCAATAAAGAATTTATTCATTTATATATACCAAATATTGTCCTCTTTACGTTCATATTTGTTGAATGTATGATAAGCAAACAGTAGTTTGAGACTGTCAGTCTAAACCTTAAGAGTTGGGCATATGATGGGATGATTATGCGGTAGACACGACTCTTAAGGTGATGGTCTAAAATATATGATCCGCAATCGAGGGAATAAAGTTGGGCGCTTTATTCATGTAAAGATTGTTATGTTGTCTATATCCCTTTTGGGAGATGGTTTGTCTTGGCCATCGGAGTTGGACTCCGTGAATAGAAACATTGGCACATTGTCATAGGTAACGATGTGTTGGATCGGGACATAAAGTGAATTGATTTGGATTAATAATTCTGTCTTGGCAAATCGATTCACTTTAGACAATCATTTGTATTGTATCTTAATCCTGAGATGAATAATGGGCCCGTTGTCTCGACTTGTGTCTTTTGATGTACCAATGGGTGACTCCCACATCTCTATAGTGGCATGCATGCCGGTACGTTGGAGGCATGACTCTTGGTAGCGTAGACTTGTTATTCATAGATATGGAATCCATAGCTCCTCTTTAGGAGTAATGATATCCTCTTATATGCGTTGTCCTGTAATTGGAAAACTGGAGCGCTCAACCATTTGGATACATAGGTGTAACCGAATGGTATACTATCTTTGGATGGTAAGTTTTCTAATGGTGAGACAATGGAACGTAAGATAAAAATAATCGGGAAGGTAAGACAGAACTTGTCCTTAAGCCGGTTATGGATGATCATATGGGGATGCGATACACTATGATATGTCATGGAGACTTAGCTACACGAGCTTCGTAATTCTATAAAGTTCGAGAGTGCAGCTCCAAGCTTTTAGTGGAGTAGCGTTGGAGTTGATAATTGTGAAATGTATATCTGGGATATTGGGTTTCATAATTATCATGAGCTTGAACTTTATAGGTCCATTTTGGTCCCCTTTGCTAGCTCACAAAATCCTGTAACGACACGGCGTGCTTTTCCAATAATTGGTGACTTATGTCGGATTTATCAGATTGGTTTAAAATTTATAAGAATCAAATAATTGGTTGAGGCTCTTCTGGAACGACACGGCGTGCTTTTCCAATAATTGGTGCTTTTCCATTTTGGTCCACACTCACTCCGGTTGTGGATAGAGAATAGCAAAGAAGACCAGTTGGTTGAGGCTCTTCTGGAATGTTACTTCTCTACACAGGTCGCGGAGGTTCTTCGGCACACCGAGGTTAGTAAGATCTGTTTAATTTATACATATAACATGTCAAACTTGTGTTTTGGAAAATACTCTGATGAAAAAAAATTTAAAATTCCGCTGCGCACTTTGTTTCCAACAATTGGTATCAGAGCCGAGGTTTTTACATAAATTTGCAAGTTTGTGATCATGTTATATGCATAAATTTTGTGATCTTAATCTCTCCAATGCTTGAATTAAATTTTATAGAGAGATGGCACTCTAGGTTTCTATATAATATATATGTTGTCATGGATTATATGGTGAATGTTTATTAATTAATTATGGTTGATTAAATTGTTGTTTAATTATTTATTTATTAATTAATACCGGTTATGGTTCCTTAGAGGTTAGAATGTGTATCTAGGTTTTTCATGTAATTAGATGGCGGACTATCATCTCCGTCTAGGAATTATTATTTAATTTTTAATTTGTAAGAATTTTGTAATTAAATAATTATTCGGAGAAGACGGAACGAGAAGTCGGAACTTAAAGATTGATGATGGCGCCTCCAGGTATTTCCTGAGTCTCTAATTTTATGTTTTTGAATTGTTGAAAATAAAATTGATGAATTGCATTAAAATTGTATTTTCTGGATTGAGGGTTTTCTGCTCGGTCGGCATGCCGGACCTCACAGTTCGGCAGGCCGAAGGTCACAGATCGGCAGGCCGGACGTACAGTCCGGCAGGCCGATAGTGGGGCAGAAATTTTGGTGCTCTGCCGGCAGGCCGAACCTTCATGTTCGGCAGGCCGAACCTCCATGATCGGTAGGCCGATCACCTAGATCGGCCTGCCTACCGAGAGCTGCCAGGTGTCCAGAAAAGGTGCGATTTTTCCAGTGCAGTTTTAATTTTATTTTTGGGACGATTATGAGAAACATTAAATTTGGATATGACCGGAAATATGAAGTGTTTGATTCATACGGGATTGAGGACTTGTGGATGGATATTACATGAAGAAGGATACAGCTTGAGGATTCAAGGATGAAGAATCGATAAATGTCTCGATTATTCTCTTGTAATCTTAGTTTTTCTATTCTCTAGGGTGGAACCATAATATTACGGTTATTATTATTATTATGCTTGTAGCTTTGCTTGATTGCTTTGCTTGTCTGCATTATAATATGATTTACCATGTATATTGATAACATGTCATATAGAATAGGGAGTGCCGCTCATATTAAATTTGTTCATGCATAATTTCAAAATAAAACCTTGACTTCAAAAGATTGAGTGGGAGAAGGTTTTCGAAGAGAGAACCTAAGGCCTCCATCGTTGGTCCATAGGAAGAACATGATGGTCCCAACCCCTAGGAAGGGATTTCTATCATGTACCAGATTGGATCTCTGAAAGGATAAGGTATTTTAGTATGATTTATGGTTGCACACCCCTAGGTGGTGATTATAAATCATGGATAAAATATTAAAACGGTGGTTATACACTCACGTTAATTTTATTATTAACCTCCCCTAGGAGCTCTGTTAATAAAATTAATGGCCAAAGAAACGATTATTAGTATATGCTGGATCATACGGGTCTTGGATGGCATATATTAATCAGGAGGGGATCCGTGTTCCTGATTGAATTTGGCATGACTCCCCTAGGAGCTTGTTGAATTCTGAGTTGGGAATTATCGTTGTAAGGTTGTGATATTTTCAAGGTTTTGACACATAAACACATTTGTATAATTTACATGATTGTGTTATCTTACTAAATTATTATATATGTTTGCTTATGTTTGGTATATGACTCTTTATTGTAGATTGAAAATGTCTAAAAACGCTTTATCATCGATACTTGACAAAAACCAATTAACCGGTGAGAACTATAATGATTGGAAACGGAACCTGGACATCGTCCTTTCCTTTGAGAAACTGAAATATGTTCTGACAACTCCTTGTCCTCCCGAGCCTACGGGAGACTCAAGTAATGAGCAATTCCAAGCGTACGACTGCTGGAAAGATGCTAATGATCAGGCCCGCTGCTATGTTATGGCTAGCATGAATAACGTGCTGCAGGCTCAACATCAGGATTATGAGACTGCGAAGCAGATATTGGATAATCTTGAGGACATGTTTGGAGGCCAGGCCATAACAAAGCGGCAAGGGGCGCTTCGGAAACTCTTAAACTGTAGACAGAGACCGGGGACATCTGTAAAGGAGCACATGATGTTGGTCATGGGTTACCTCGCTGAGGCTCAAACCAATGGAGCCGACATCGATGCTGAAACTCAGATGACTATGGTCTTTGAGACTCTGTCTAAGGAATTTATTCCGTTTAGAGCTACTTTTAATCTAAGCAATAGACGGGATATGACCTTGACAGAACTGATGAAACAGTTACAAGAGTTTGAACTGCTGATCAGGGAGTCTCCTGCTGGTGGAGAGGCCAATATGGTAGCTGCTTCTGGTTCCAATCCTAACTCTGGGAATGGAAAGAAGCAACGGGCCAAAAGTGGGAAGTCTTCTATTCCTATTGCTACCAAGAGCAAGAAGAAGAAGAAGAAGAACCCAAAGAAGCTTAAGTGCTTCTTTTGTGGTAAGGTCGGGCATATAAAGAAGCATTGCAAGGACTTCCTTTCCAAGGGAGGTAAGTGTGATCTTCTATATTTAGAAACTTGTTTGGTTGAGGAATCCAGTGACATTTGGGTCATAGATTCCGGTGCAACTAATCATGTTTGTGTTTCTCTGTAGGGATTCAAAGAAACGAGAAGTCTACTTCGTGAAGACTTAACGCTTCGGATGGGCGATGGATCCTTGGTCTCAGCGGAAGCAGTGGGAGATGTCCATCTTTATTTTGATAATTATAGGAGTTTAATTTTGCGAGATTGTTTTTATGTTCCTAAATTTAAAAGGAATTTAATTTCTGTATCTTCTTTATTTAAAGACTCCTACGTGGTATCTTTTAATGAAAAAGTGGTGATTCGTAAAAACAAATCTTTTATCTGTTCTGGATGGATGCAAAATAATCTATATTTTATCAAACCTAAGATGGACCTATTGCTTAATGCTGAGATAAATGATAATGACTCAAAAAGACTTAAAACTTCTCACTCTAATAAGACTTATCTTTGGCATTTGCGCCTTGGCCATATTAACCTAAATAGGATTCAAAGGTTGGTAAGGGATGGACCTTTAAGTCACTTAAAGGTGGAATCTATACCTCAATGTGAGTCTTGTTTGGAGGGTAAAATGACCAAAAGACCATACGGGTCTAAGGGCAATAGGGCCGAAGGGGTTCTAGAACTTGTGCATAGTGATGTTTGCGGACCGATGAACATCCGGGCACGAGGAGGGTATGAGTACTTCGTTACTTTTATTGACAATTACTCAAGATATGGGTATGTGTACCTAATGCACCACAAAAGCGAAACTTATGATAAGTTCAGGGAGTTTCGGGCTGAAGTGGAAAAGCAATTGGGTAGACCCATAAAGGCACTTCGATCTGATCGAGGTGGGGAATACCTTTCTGATGAGTTCTTGGGACACTTGTTAGAGAATGGGATTTTATCCCATTTGACTGCGCCGGGCACTCCGCAGCAGAATGGCGTAGCAGAGAGAAGGAATAGGACTTTGTTGGACATGATTCGGTCCATGATGAGTTATTCATCATTGCCTTTATCCTTTTGGGGATATGCACTACAAACTGCATGTTATCTTTTGAACAATGTGCCTTCAAAATCGGTCCCTAAAACTCCTCACGAGTTGTGGACAAGACGGAAGACATCCTTAAACCATATTCGCATATGGGGATGTCCAGCTCATGTCCTGTTTAAGGATCCGAATAAGTTGGAAGCACGTTCAGAAGTTTGCGTGTTTGTAGGATATCCAAAAGGGGCTAAAGGGGGTTATTTTTATAACCCAAAGGAAAATAAAGTCGTGGTTTCAACTAATGCAACTTTCCTTGAGGAGAGTTACATGAACGACTTTAAACCTCAAAGCAAAGTGGTGCTTGAGGAGTTGAGGGGTAATCCGTTTACTCCAGAGGTTCCGAACGAAACCATTCCGATCGATGTAGAAAAACCAAACAAACCTGAACAACAACCTCAGGGGCTTCGGCGTAGTGGGAGGATCGGGCGTCAACCTGAGAGGTATATGTTCAGTGGGGAGGTCTTTTTGGCTGAACCGGATGAACATGACAGGGATCCTTATACTTACGCAGAAGCTATGGAGGATGTTGATTCAAGACTCTGGACAGAGGCCATGAACATTGAGATGAAGTCTATGGAGACTAATCGGGTCTGGGAGCTTGTGGATCTTCCCGAAGGGGTAAAACCCATAGGGAGTAAGTGGATCTACAAGAGGAAAAGAGGAGTGGATGGAAAGGTCGAAACCTTTAAGGCTAGACTGGTAGCTAAGGGTTATACGCAAAAGGAAGGAATCGATTATGAGGAAATCTTTTCGCCTGTAGCCATGCTTAAGTCCATCCGGATTCTCTTGTCCATAGCTGCCGCTCTCGACTACGAGATTTGGCAGATGGATGTCAAGACGGTTTTTCTGAATGGCTATCTTGATGAGTCCATTTATATGGAACAACCAGACGGGTTCAAGGTCACGGGTCAAGAGGGTAAGGTTTGTAAGTTGCTAAAGTCTATTTATGGACTTAAGCAGGCTTCTCGTTCTTGGAACATAAGATTTGATCATGTGATCAAGACTTATGGGTTCTCACAAAATGTGGATGAGCCATGTGTTTACAAACACATTAAGAATGGGAAGGTGGTTTTTCTACTACTCTATGTAGATGACATTCTGCTAATTGGCAATGACGTTGGGGCATTGTCATCGGTCAAATTATGGTTGACCAAGCAGTTTGACATGAAGGACTTGGGTGAGGCTAATTTTGTTCTCGGTATCCAGATCTTTCGGGATAGGAAGAACAAAATGATAGCTTTGTCACAGGCCGGCTACATAGATAAAATTCTCAGGAGGTTTGCAATGCAGGATTCCAAGAAAGGTGGGCAACCATCTAGGTCTGGAATTACTCTTTCTAAGAAAGACTCTCCAAAGTCTTATGAAGAAAGAGAATACATGAAGAAGGTACCTTATGCTTCGGCAGTGGGTAGTCTCATGTATGCCATGCTTTGCACTCGACCGGATATTAGCTATGCGGTTGGGATTGTGAGTCGATTTCAGGCGGATCCAGGACCGAACCATTGGGTTGCGGTAAAGCATATTTTCAAGTACTTAAGAAGGACTCGAGAGTATATGCTTGTGTATTCGGGTGAGGATTTAACTCCTCTAGGATACACTGATTCGGATTTTCAATCCTGCCTGGATTCTAGGAAATCGACATCGGGGTTTGTGTTTACTCTGGGTGGCGGTGCCATCAGTTGGAGAAGTGCGAAGCAAGATTGCACTTCGGATTCAACGATGGAGGCCGAGTATGTGGCGGCTAGTGATGCTTCGAAAGAAGCAGTGTGGCTCCGCAAGTTCCTTGGGGATCTTGAGGTAGTTCCTGGTGTGGATAAAGCGGTATCACTGTACTGTGATAACAGTGCGGCGGTAGCTAATGCTAAGGAACCAAGATTTCACAAGAAGAGTAAGCATATTGATCGGAAGTATCATGTGATAAAGGACTTCGTTGAGAGCGGGCATGTCACGGTGTGCAAGATCGCGTCAGAGGACAATTTAGCTGATCCATTTACGAAGACACTTTCTGGGAGAGTCTTCGAAAGGCATGTGGAAGCTATGGGGATGAGAAATTTGCAGTATTTACTCACTTAGTGCAAGTGGGAGATTGTTAGACATGTATGCTCTAAGGAGTAAAAATGTAATACGTTTTTGGAGACATTTTTATCAATAAAGAATTTATTCATTTATATATACCAAATATTGTCCTCTTTACGTTCATATTTGTTGAATGTATGATAAGCAAACAGTAGTCTGAGACTGTCAGTCTAAACCTTAAGAGTTGGGCATATGATGGGATGATTATGTGGTAGACACGACTCTTAAGGTGATGGTCTAAAATATATGATCCGCAATCGAGGGAATAAAGTTGGGCGCTTTATTCATGTAAAGATTGTTATGTTGTCTACATCCCTTTTGGGAGATGGTTTGTCCTGGCCATCGGAGTTGGACTCCGTGAATAGAAACATTGGCACATTGTCATAGGTAACGATGTGTTGGATCGGGACATAAAGTGAATTGATTTGGATTAATAATTCTGTCTTGGCAAATTGATTCACTTTAGACAATCATTTGTATTGTATCTTAATCCTGAGATGAATAATGGGCCCGTTGTCTCGACTTGTGTCTTTTGATGTACCAATGGGTGACTCCCACATCTCTATAGTGGCATGCATGCCGGTACGTTGGAGGCATGACTCTTGGTAGCGTAGACTTGTTATTCATAGATATGGAATCCATAGCTCCTCTTTAGGAGTAATGATATCCTCTTATATGCGTTGTCCTGTAATTGGAAAACTGGAGCGCTCAACCATTTGGATACATAGGTGTAACCGAATGGTATACTATCTTTGGATGGTAAGTTTTCTAATGGTGAGACAATGGAACGTAAGATAAAAATAATCGGGAAGGTAAGACAGAACTTGTCCTTAAGCCGGTTATGGATGATCATATGGGGATGCGATACACTATGATATGTCATGGAGACTTAGCTACACGAGCTTCGTAATTCTATAAAGTTCGAGAGTGCAGCTCCAAGCTTTTAGTGGAGTAGCGTTGGAGTTGATAATTGTGAAATGTATATCTGGGATATTGGGTTTCATAATTATCATGAGCTTGAACTTTATAGGTCCATTTTGGTCCCCTTTGCTAGCTCACAAAATCCTGTAACGACACGGCGTGCTTTTCCAATAATTGGTGACTTATGTCGGATTTATCAGATTGGTTTAAAATTTATAAGAATCAAATAATTCATGTCTGTTTATCGGTTGAATTAATTATGTAAGAAATTAGTTCAAGATGAACTTGTTGAATTATGGCGTTCGGATAATTCTTGTCTGTTTATCGGTTGTTTTAATTTTGGACAATTAGAACAAGATAAACTTGTAGAATTATTGTGAATTGATTTATTTTCTTAGAGATTATCTTGATAAAGTTTGTTTTGATCAGATATCTTTTCTATTGGGCTATTTGAATCAAAACTGAGACTTTATCCTTTAGAATCTCGGGTGAAAAATAAAAGATTCACGGAGATTTTTTCTCGGCAGTTCGGCCTGCCTATCAGAAAGTTCGGCCTGCCGAACTGGCCAGTTCAGCCTGCCTATCACACAGTTCGGCATGCCGACCGCGACAGTTAAGATTACGCGTTTTTCACGCGTATCTTATCAGATATTGATCCGAACTTGATTCTGTTTCGATTTTTGAGACCTAATCTGATATGGACTGACCCCAAGGACCAATAGGTATAAAAAGGGAGTGAGTCTAATGATTTACTCAGATCAATTTGAGAGATTAAGAGTGATACTCTTCTAGTGAGCATCTGAAAACTCCCTGAGAGCTTTTGTTCACAAATCACGAACACTAGCTTTGGGTTCTCTCTATTGGTTGGAAGGAGAGTCACCGGTGGAAGAGTTGTATGTGTGAGCCCACACTCACTCCGGTTGTGGATAGAGAATAGCAAAGAAGACCAGTTGGTTGAGGCTCTTCTGGAACGTTACTTCTCTACACAGGTCGCGGAGGTTCTTCGGCACACTGAGGTTAGTAAGATCTGTTTAATTTATACATATAACATGTCAAACTTGTGTTTTGGAAAATACTCTGATGAAAAAAAATTTAAAATTCCGCTGCGCACTTTGTTTCCAACACGGAGAGCCCTTGTCTATTGACCTACTTTTCTATTGCCTCCGAAGCATCCCTCCTCTTGTTGTAGGTACCTCTGCCCAGGCAGAGGCGAATCGAAGGAGGGTCGGACCGTACGTAGTCGCATGTGGTGTTGATCTGACGCTGGATCACGGTAAGCATCAACAGCGATTGGTAGTTTACAGAAAATCTGATTCACTTTTTGAAAAAGATTAGACTCTAATGGTATACCTTTTGACAATTGAGAATGGTTTGACAGAAAACCTTCTTGACACACTGTAGACCTTTTGACAAATATACATCGTGTCTAGAAATTCAATATAAACTATAAATACTATAGAACTTTTGAAATTTGAGACACAAATCTTGAAATATTTGGATAAGTTTTCAAAATTCAAACATGTTACTGTATCGTATGTGACGTGTCTAATAAGATGATATATTTTATTATATATATATTTAAGAAAACCATAAATTAAATGAGATACTAACACTTACTGTATCAATCTAATAATCACAATTATTTCGAGCACAGGCAAATATTCTAAGTAAAAGAAAAACACAAACTATTGAACATCAATTGAAACTGTTTCAAATAAGCAACGACTAAACAACCTTTATAGAGCGATGACTTATTCCCCATCCAGTTTTCTTATGGCTTGGCAAACAAGATCTAAAAATACCATATTCCTAAGGTGTTGTCTTTCTGCATAAAATTTAGGCCAGAGTTTAAAAATAGCTCTTTGAATATATCCACTAGGGTGACCATGAAGAGGAGGATGGATGATATCCAAGTTCTCCTTTGAAAGTCCATCCCTACAAAACCTTATTTTATCCTCTCTGTTCGTAGACATATAACCAAGTGAAGTACATTTACCGTTACAATTTTGTCTTCCACATTTGTTACAAGTGACCGCGATGGCACCAGTTCTTCTTTTCATTGCACTATGACTGGTACCCGTTCCTAGTAAACTGACATCTTGACTGAAGTCACTCGGACGGATCTTTCCCTTTATCAACATTCTCACATCACAAGGGATGCCAAAACGCATAAGAATCCACAACCGAGTGATTCTAGCCTTGTATTTCTTTCTGAGAATCTTTTGGGAGAGTGATGGAAAATATTTTCTCAAGTGTTGGTACTTTGGGTCCATGATGAGATGAAATAAGATTAAATAGAAAGGAAAAATTGAGATAGTAAGTTGCAAAATCCTAGAATTCCTTCTTCTTTTAGAGAGAAAGAAGAATTTCCAGAGAGAAAGAAGAGGATTTGTAATTTAGAGACAAAATAACAAATTAAGAGAGAAAGAGTAAGCTCAGAGAAACAAGCTCCTATACACAATAGACGTACTTGTAACCAATGGTTAAACCACTGTAGATGACACTTATAGAGGCCACGTGGGAGAGACAGTGTGAATTAAACTGATTTAGGATTTGGAGTAGGCCCAGATGTTGTAAGTTGAAATGGGTCAGGTTGTTTTGGGTCTTAACACATTTAGAACAAGTTAAATAACAAACATAAAATTAAAAACCAATTTGTATAAATCTTAAGCCCAGTTCAAGGCTCACTAAAGATAAAATTAACTACGAACAGCAACTCTAATTTAACGACAATCAAGGATTTTCCTAAATGGTATTTAAAATCATTTCATAACAACATAATCTTCTACCAACTCAAATAATTTGTTTTAATCAAAACCTTATTGAACAATGCATGCACCCATATGTTATCCTTAATACTCAACATGTATCAATGGATTCATCATCATTACTACCAAGGGTTTAGAATGTGACTAACCTTGAAATCAATACGATTTATGTCTTCCAACATAGACCATATCAATGAACAAAGACATTTGATGTTACTACTTAGGAACATCTTCAATCCCCATAATTTCACTTATACAATATTTAATTTCCTCATATAATAAAACCTTAGGTAACTAAAAGATTCACATTTAAACATCTAGAAGTTAAACCTTTTATCGTAATTATCCAAAATTATTATAGGTGCCTTAAGTATTATGATTTACTTAGGAAACTCCAATTGGTCATTTTCACATTGCATCTATTCATAAAGATTCACTGATACACTTAAATACAATGTACATAACAAAATACTCCAACCTTGAAATTCATGCATTCTTGCCTTTACACAGTCTCAACAGACCAAAAGTCTAACGTTTATCTCACTCAAGATTCAATACTATAGATTCCTAACTTATCTCATATTCCTCAAGTAAACAGAACTTTCAAGAAAAGTTATTGACACTTATGTGTGTTGGAAAAAGAGTGCGCAGCAGAATTTTTTAAAAAAATTTTAACATCAGAGTATTTTTTTTAAAACACAAGTTTGACATGCTATATGCATAAATTAACCAGATCTTACTAACCTTTGTGTGCCGAAGAACCCTCGTAAAACATGAAGAGAAGTAACGTTCTAGAAGAGCCTCAACCAACTGGTCTTCTTTGCTATTCTCTATCCACGACAAGAGTGAGTGTGGGCTCACACATACAGCTCTTCCACCAGGTGACTCTCCTTCCAACCAATCGAGAGAACCTAAAGCAAGTGTTCGTGGTTTGTGAACAAAAGCTCTCAGGGAGTTTTTAGATTCTCAGTAGCAGAGTATCACTCTTAATCTCTCAATTGATCTGAGTAACTTGTGAGAATCACTCCCTATTTATAAAGGTTGGTCCTAGGCTCAGTCCTCATCAGATTAGGTCTCAAAATTCAGATCAGAATCAAATTTGGATCAATATCTAATATGATCCATGTAAAGTGTGTGATCTTATCATTTGCTCATCAGTAGGCCGAAAAACCTGATGGGTAGGCCAAACTGTCCCAATCGGTAGGTCGAACACGTGGATCGACAAGCCGATCTGTCAATAGAAAAATCTCCGCGAATCTTTTATTTTTCACTCGAGAATCTATAGGATAAAGTCTCAATTTTAATTCAAATAACCCAATAGAGAAGTTATTTGATCAAAAAAACTTTATCTAGATAATCTCTAAGAAAATAAATGAATTCCCAATAATTCTACAAGTTTATCTTGATCTAATTTATCTAAAATTAAATCAATCGATAAACAGACAAGAATTATCCGATCCTAATAATTCAACAAGTTTATTGTAAATTAATTTTATCACAAAATTAATTCAACCGATAAACATACATGAATTATTTGATTCTTTCAAATTTTAACCAATCTAATAAGCCCGACATAAGTCACCAATTATTGGAAAAGCACGCCATGTCATTAAAGGATGTTGTGAGCTAGCAAAGGGGACCAAATGGACCTATATAGTTCAAGCTCCCGATAATTATGAAACCCAATATCCCATATATAGATTTCATAATTATCAACTCCAACGCTACTCCACTAAAAGCCTGGAGCTGCACTCTCGAACTATATAGAATTATGAAGATCGTATAGCTAAGTTTCCATGACATATCATAGTGTATTGTATCCCCATATGATAGTCCATAATCGGCTTAAGGACAAGTTCTGTTTTACCTTCCCGATTATTTCTATCTTACGTTCTATTATCTCACCATCAGAAAACTTACCATCCAAAGACAGTATACCATTCGCTTACACCTATGTATCCAAATGGTTGAGTGCTCCAGTTTTTTAATTATAGGATAACGCATATAAGAGGATATCATTACTCCTAAAAAGGAGCCATGGATTACATATCTATGAATAACAGGTCTATGCCATCAAGAATCATGCCTCCAACGTACCGGCATACATACTACTATTAAGATGTGGGTGTCACCCATTAGTACATCAAAAGACACAAGCCAAGACAACGGGCCCACTATTCATCTTAGGATTAAGATACAACACAAATGATTATCTAAAGTGAATCGATTTGCCGAGATAGAATTATTAATCCAAATCAATTCACTTTATGTCCTAATCTAACACATCGTCACCTATGACAACATGCCAATGTTTCTATTCACAGAGTCCACCTCCGATGGTCAAGACAAACCATTTTCCAAAAGGGATACAGATAACATAACAATCTTTGCATGAATAAAGCACCCAACTTTATTTCCTCGATTGCAGATCGTATGATTTAGACCATCACCTTAAGAATTGTGTCTTTCGCATAATCCGTCCATCATATGCCCAATTCTTAAGGTTTAGACCGATAGTCTCAGACTATTGTTTGCTTAACATACATTTAACAAATATGAACGTAAAGAGGACAAGACTTCGTATATAAATAATAAATAAATTCTTTATTGATAAAAATGTCTCCAAAAACTTATTACATTTTTACTCCTTAGGGCATACATGTCTAACAATGTGCTCCACCGAATCCACACATAATCATTACTTTAGGTCTGAATGAATTACAAAGAATTTGGCACATCTATGCCAAACTTTGAAATCAATAAATCAAGCCTTATATTTCTTATTGTTTTTCATGAGATAAAAGGCTCTTAAATCCTTGTATCTACATGAATTTTTGATCATTCTATACGAATTAGATATGCTTATAGATCCTAATATTATACAAATCTCTCTTAAGTATTTTACTTATAAACCCATTTCATATAATTATCATTCCCTCATAATTATTAATACTTTCTTTCTATATAATTATCGTACTTATATAACCGTTAATATTTTCATTCTAGGGCATTTCCATGTTACATCCTTTTGGACTGTATAAATCAATCAAAAGTTTATTTTGATGATAACAATGAAAATTCAGCTTTAAAACCATCTCAAAAATAATTTTTTTTAAAGTGGTGCTATACTCCCTAGGTTAACCGAACCTAGGCTCTGATACCAAAAATTCTATAACGCCCCTATATGGGGGTTAACAGTTTTTAATGAATTAAAATAAAAAAAAATAAGAGTAAACCTCAAAAATAAAGTTGCCCACGGCTTAAATAAAAACTCTTAAATCAAATATAAAAAAATATAAACGATAATTAAACTATAGTTTAATGTAGCACCTTAAATTTAATAATATAAACTGTCGCCATCATCATTTCAACCCTCAACGTATTTTAATACAGTCACAAAAGTAACAATTGATACTTACATTATCATGAAGAACATTCTTAGCAATTGAAGCAGTCCCAACGTAATATAGCTATATAGCTTCCTCAACTATTTTTCTCGTAGCCACCTCACACTTAGTGAGTCCTAAAAAGATGAAAATATAAGGGAATGAGCGACAATATGCTCAGTAGGAAAAACCATTACTCACCTTTAGGTTTTTATCATTACTACATTAAAACCTACATGATTAGTTAATACTCATCATTATTCAGATTATGAGATTTATTATAATCATTCTCCGTGGATACCATAGTTAATCATTACTGAGTTTCATACATATACATATATACAAATATTTAAGGAATTAGGTGGTAAGCAAAGATGGGTTCTTGATTCAGGTTAGCAGCGGTATACCATGGTAAATTGGCAGTATACTTTTGCAAAAAGGACAGGTTCACTATCTATAATCATCACATGGGTTAACAGGTGGTTTACTTAACGTAAACGGACGGTATATTGCCATTGGCAGGTTTACTAGTTTTTAATCCAAAAATTAAAAAATTCATAGAAAATAAAATTACAACTCTAATTTAAGAACGTAAATTTGAATAATCCTTGAGTATAAAAAAATTATAAATGAAAGACTAAATTTGTTCATAAGGTTCTAACCTCAGATTATAACTAGTTGGAAGCTTGAAATGGCTTCAAAACAGTTTCTTTGATTTTGGTATGGCTGAAATTCTTGCTCAAATGGAGGTGATGGTAGCTGATTTTTATGGCTGCCTTGATAAAGTTCTCTAGGTATTTTGCTTCAGCAAAGAATGAGAAGAAGAGTGTGGGAACCGTGGAAGGAAAAGGAAGAAAAGATGAAGTCTTGAAGAGAAGTGATAGAATTAATTATGGAGGAGACATGTTGGAGCATGTCACCGAGGAAATAAAGAAAATGAGGGTCAAGAGTAGTTGGGAAAGATATCTTCATATCTCCTCTGGAGATTTTAGCCCATATAATGCTAAAATGACATTTTCGAAATTTATTAGAAGTTTCAAGGCTTTTCAGTAAACATACTAAATAAGTATAGGAGAATTTTAAAAAATTTAAAAATAGATAAAAATAAATATTGTGAAATAGATTTTAAATGAAACAAATTTTTGATTGGTACACTAAAAATAAATTTAATTACCTTAATACCCGTTAAGAAAATAACAGGTGTCACAATGTGATACAGAAAAATATTTTCTATGACACATTATATAATGTGATAAATGTTATCACGTTTAACTAAGTATTAGTTAATTAATTAATTGATAATATTTAAATAATAAGATTATTTAAATACAATTTTAATTTTATGTGTAACACATGTGTGGTGGGACCACATTTTATCTTTTCCAATGTGGGCACAAAATTAAATAATTAATTAATTTAAAATCTATTCTTAAATAAATATGATTTATTTTTTAATTTAAATATATATAAGTTTTTAATTTTATTATATATATATATATACATCGAATCGTGAAGTTATATATATGTATATATACACACTAAATCACATTCGTGATTCATTTTTTTTGTTTTGTTTTAAACTATATATATATATATATATATATATATCGAGTCTGGTTAGTGATTTGTTCAAAAAAAAAATTATGTTTATGTAATGTAAACGTATAGATTAGATATATATATATATAAAAGTTAAAGAATCATTGATTCCGTTAAAATTAAAATTAAAAGATAAGGAATATAGTGTATATCCCTTCCCCAGATCATTTGATATGGTGGTTATTTTAGATTTAAAATTAATTAAAAAATAACTAATTGCTCAAGTATAAAAAGAGAGAGATAACAGTTATCTCTACAGATCAATCTTTTTTACGTAACATTCCTAGAATACTCAAAAGAAAAAACTGAGAGTTCTTCTTTAAAAAAAAAGTATTTTATCTCATGTGTTGGGTACATAGCAGAGTTAGAAAAGTAAGAGGTTGATTCATTTTTGTAGTTTGACGCCTACTTGTTTTTCCATTGGCGTGGAGGCTTGGCTTAGAAGATTATGGTGTCAAAGAGGAAAGTTAAGGTACCCTGATAGATCTTTAAAAGGTTGCTAAAATCTCTCAAAGCTTTCTATTATTAATTAAAATTATATAGCTATTCCTAATTAACAAAGTTTTCATAAAATTTTGTTTGTCAACGATCTGTTCCTTTCATTGTGTTTTCATATTTAATTCCAATAGCCTTGTTATCCCATATTTCATCACTTGTTGCTTCAATTGTCCAGTCTTCACGCTGCTTATTCCCTAGGCGTGTTGACGCTGCTCAAACCCAAATAATTATATACCAATACTTGTACACAAAACAAAAACCTTTTTTTGGAGAGGTATAGATGCAAGAAACTTGAAACACTAGTTTATAAATAGAAAGAGCTTAAACACTTTCGAACATAAGGTGGTGTATAGAATGTTGCGGTGCCTACATCTACATTTGCCAATGATACAATTATGCATATAATCACACTCAGTGCAATCGCCAGTATTTGGATATCCATTACACTAGTTTTCCTTTTTGAGGCTAACACGCAGGACCCACTCTAGCAGTTGCTGTAGTCATCGACACATGTCTCGTGATCCAATGGTCCACAACAAATGGCAACGCAAATTTGACGATCAGGAGTGCACCACATGTCCCTTGTAGAAGAAAATTTGGATTTTTATGTGTTTTTGAGGCATTTGTTGCCTAATTTTGCATGTTTTGGTGCTATTTTACTCATTTTTCCACCAAATTTCAAATATAAAGATAGAAATTAAAACAAAACTAATTATTTTATAAACATTATGTTTATAATAATATTAAAAATATTTATTTTACAATAAAATATAAAAAAACCCTACAAACTTCTTAAATTCTAGCCTCTTTTGGTTTGACACAGATATGATTTTTAAGACTTGAAAATATTTTTAGAAATTACTAAAAATATTATAGAACATATTTACAAATTTAAAACATACTATCAAATACATTAAGACTTAAAATAAAATTACCACTTATTATTTTTATAGTTTTGATTAATTTCAAACTAAACTAATATTTAAATACGAAAATGATTCTAAAAATTACCGAAAATATTTCTAGATATACAAACATATTGAAAACACATATTTAAACATATTTTTGCACTAAGATCCTAAAATATTATTTATCATAATTGCTATTAATTGAGGAGTTTAACGAGAAATATTAATGCAAAAACGATTCATTTTAGCTTTAAGAAATGTGTGTTTTATAAGTCACATCCCCAACTAGCTTTTTGCTAATCTCAAGCAATTAAAGCGATAAAAACTTAAAACAGACTAAGGTTTTGGTTTTCAAAAGTTGGCGATTCCTTATTGATTCTTCTCAGGAATTATCTCAGATTCATGACTCGAAGTAAAAATACAAATATTAATTAAGTTTATGGTTTGTTTCTAGAGTACGTCTTATATTTAAGATGGATTTTCCTGTAAGTGTGTGATTTTCTTTCATGAATCAGTGTACACTAGTCAAATAAATTTACATTAATATAAACTAATTTGTTTTAATAAATTCTTTTATTTTTCACCCCTCTCTCTACTGGTGCAATATAACACTTTCTTAAAGATCGTTTGGACTTTATTCGACTTGTGATGTAAGGCTTAGTTAAAAGATAGAATAAAAGATAAATTTGAGGCTAAGTTCACCCATAAAATACTTACAAAATTCCTGAACCTTTAAAAATATACAATGTAATTCCTAAAGTTGCAATCTCGAACTTGAAATGCCTTTCAATGTCATACACTTTTTTACTTTTTTTTTTCTTTTTTTCATATTTTTATTTTTTTACTTTTGTACTTTTTTTTTTACAAAAATACAAAATAACTAAAAATTACAATAGAAACAGAGTAAATGAAATTACAAACTTAACAGACTTAACGAATATTCTTAACCCATACTAACCTCCTATACTATTGGCATAAATCTAATTACATTTCAAATATCAGATTCTTTATGAGTGAAAGGTAAAAGAAAGGATTATGAGTTTATTAAAAAGGCTAGGCCAAATGTGGGTGACAAAGAAAAATGAAAATATTAAGCTCAACATGATGATTATGGATATAGAATGTAAATGGGTAAGCTTAAAAATGCTCAAACGATCTAAAGATAACCTAAATTATATCTATAATTTTGTGTTATCTAGGATTTCACCTCAAGAGGGATTTAAATAAGTTATAATATTTTATAAAAATAAATTAGATTATATTAACATAAACAGTCTTTTAATTAATATACAAATCATAATTCAAGATTAAGTGCTCAAATTTTAAGAAGAATCACAACTTAAATATAAGATAGACTAATGAAATTAACTTAAACTTAAATAATATTTAAATTTTTACCACAAGTGATGAAAATAATATAACCTTTGATATCGTCATCGGACAAGAGGCAATCACTGAAAAACAAAAATATTTACATATGTTACAAAATTTTTTTTAAGATTTTTGAAATTTTTTGATATTTTAAATTTTAATTTTTTTTACCAAACAGTCAGATGCAATGCAAACACATAGTTTTTACAAACATGTAGAAGTACATTTGAAGAATGCTAGTCACTCTTTTACTCAGCTATTTCTAGTAAGGTGAATATGCATTTTGAGAATATTAAAATTCCTTACCTCGGCCACCTTTAAACAAGCATGCTATAAGAGGATGCAAAGATGAGAACATAAAAACACAAGACTACATTTTTGGACCATATTAAGACACGTTTCAAGAGAAATCCTTCACTTCGTCATCCTAACCTTAGAGAATATGAATATTAAAGTTTTACAAACAACACACCATTTTTTTTATTTTTAAAATTTTTTCAATTTTTTTAATTTTTGCTTGGTTTTTAAAATTAGTCCCATACTAACATAGAGATAAATTTTGACAAATTTTGAAAAATTTTAACACAATCCTCTCAGCCAACCTAAATTGAACATTGTCCCCAATATTTAACAAGATTAAGTAAAAAGAGTAATAACATATATATACAAGAGCGGTTATTCAAAAACACAAACATAAACGAAAATGCTGTAGGTAAAACTAAAAGAGATAGAGTCTAGAGAGAAAGATCCAAATCTCGTTTGCATTTCCCAGCGAACTTTGAAATTGCAGTGTCAACCTCGGGAGTGATAACTTGTATTTTCTCAAGCATTTCCTCAACAATAGGTGCAAAGATAAAATCTTTGTACCTGACTCTTCAAGAAACCTTTGTTCCATAGCATTATCTAGAAAACCAAGCAAATTGTCAAAGTAACCATTTATATTAAGCACACCCAGTATTTTATTAAGAATACCTAACTGATTCCAACTAGTTATGATAAATATTTCTTTTAGAGTTCCTAGACCTCTTGGCAAAAGAATGAAAGCATCTAAGTGACGAATTATAAGTTTTAAATGCTTAGGGATATTTTTGACTATTTTCTTGGTTCCTATGATTGTACCACAAAGGTTTTCTTGAACCAAAAATGAGGGATAATACCTAGGGCTCCTTCTACTTTGGCTCTGGTTGTGACAATTCTCATTAAACTAAAACTACCCCTCCATACACAAGGTTTATCTCTTAGCCAAGACATGACTTAAATAAAATGCAACATTTATGTAGTCAATATCCTTTCTTGAACTAGAACTGCAAAGCATATAGAAGCTTTTGAAATTCAAAGACGATTGGCACGAGGACTCCATAATGGTTTCTAGGAAAATAAGACTCTTTTTTTATGTTTTATATTTTTTTTAGACTGATTCTATTTTTACACCACTCTAGGAAGCTAAAACAAAAAGGGATCTTAAACTCATCTAAGTAGAACATTAGGTAAAATTACATAAAGATAGCTATGAGGACATGTATGAACATATGGATAGATGTGACACAACTATAGAACTTTTGAAGATTTTCACCTGATAAAACTATTTAACTTTTGACAAACAAGACACTACTGTACAACTTTTAACAAAATAGGACCAAATTTCTAAAACAAAAAATAGAGACAAAACTTATTTTACACAACACATATAATACCCACAAAAGAAAATAGTGCATTTGACAGAAAAGTCAAAAGATTATTATTAAAAGATAAACTATACAATTCAATTATTAAACATTTACCGTAAAGATTACAAAAACAAAAAAAATCTTTTTGTTGATTAAATTTTAGTCGAGAATGAATTGAAGAAAACTTATGTTCATTAGAACACGTCTCCAAGAATTTAGTGACTCAGCCATTCTAATGATTTTTTTAGTAAAATTAAGAACATTTCTCGAATAAATTTTGAATTTTTCTAAGAAAGGAAAAGCACATAAAAAGAAAAACAAAATTTACAAGACTTGTTTCGAACTAGAGAGATCTAGAGTATGTTTCCCTTCTAACATCCTCACAAACTAAATAGTTAGGTCTTTTAATGTTAGATTCTTAAGAGGTTCTTTCTTAGCATGAAATTAAGGCCAGAGTTTTGACATAGCCCTCGAAACGTATCCACTTGGATCTTACTTAACAGAGGCTCAGAGATCTTCCAAGTTCTCTTCCCTAAGATCATTTTCATAGAATTAAATCTTATGTTCTTTGTTTGTGGACACATAATTAGGTGAGGGATACTTACTAAAACAGTTTTGATGAGAACACTTAGGACACTTTGATTCCATATGATGGACTCTTCTTTTCCTATCACATAGACTAGTACCTATCCCAGGCAAACCTATATTATTTACATCACTAGGACGAAAAAGACCTTCTATATATACTTTAATATCAGTTGGAAGTTTAAAACGAGAAAGTGCCTAATGACGAGTGATTCTAGTTTTATACTTCTTTCTAACTTCTTTTTGAGAAAGAGAAGGAAAATATTTCTTAAGGTGCTTGTACTTAGGATTAAAGAGAGAAAAAGATGAGATTCTTGATAGTGAATTGAAAAACTGGGAAATTTCAAGAGATTTGAAAGCTTTGAGTGGATTTGAAAGTGTTAGAGAAGATTTTATGAGAGGAAAGAGAAGAGAATGAAGGATTTTTGGAAAAAATTCTATAAATTCTAGAGAGAAGACAAAGAAAATTAAAAAGTTTAAAGAGAGTGTGAGAAATCTAGACATAGAAAGAGCAAAGAGTTTTGAGCCTAGATGCACAGTGACAAGTTATATAAACAAAGGGTAGGTTACTATTTGGACACGGAGAAAACCTGTACAGACACATATAACACTATTCTAAACAGTGGTGGGCTAAACTAAAATAAGCTAAGTAAAAGTAACCTAACCGATCACTAAATACTATTAATATTTATTAACAACTAACTAAAAATATTTTCGTGTTTTTTAATTTTTAAATTTCTATGTGTTTTTAAAATTTTCAATTTTTTGTGTTTTTTATTAAAATTAAAATTTACAAAAGTCTAAAGCTTAGAAAAATTCATTCATAATTATTCCCTTAAAATGCGCTTCTAAAGGCCATTGATACAAAAATACTAACTAATCAAACATGACTATCTCCTCCATAATCTTAGTCATTTTAACAAATTTTTCAAAAAAAAAATATTTTTCTGAATTTTAATAGAAACAACACACAAAATAAAAAAAAAATAACACACTAAAAAACAAAAACAAAAATAAAAGAAGATACTGTTACTTTTTAATATTTATAGATTCTTCATCTGAGTCTGAATCTATATAAATAATCAACAAAGGGAGTTAAACCATCATTTAAAGTTGGTCTGTAAGAAAAGGAAAGTCCCTAAAAACTCTCATCATTTAATGCTTCTTGGTATTGCTTATCAAAATCATTCACACTACAATCAATCACATGTGGTGGAACATAACTGGGTCCAGAATGACTAACAGTAAATACTTCCCACCAACCTAAGTTACCCTCTAGTTTTCAAAACTTCTTTTACAGGATCAAACTCTTTATTTTCAACAGGTTCATTTTTTAAAAACAACTTCCTTTCCTAGATCAAGAATTTCCTTTTCTAAATTAGATTTTTCAATGTTGCTTTTTATTACCATGGAATTCTCAACTTTATGTGTTTCATCAACTAAAGCAGTCATGGAACAAGTTTCAAAGTTGACTGTAGAGGTGCTTCTTTCAACGAAGTTGACTATAAAATGCTTGCCTGTAGGTTGTGACATGTTGAAAACGTTGAATTCTAAAGTCATGTTTCTAAAAGATAATTTTACAATACCATTTCTATAATTAATCAAGGCATTTGAAGTTACAAGAAATGGAGACCTAAAATAACAGGGACTTGAAAATTTGTAGTGGAAATAGGTTGTATATCCAATACAATAAAGTCTATTAGGAAGTAAAACTTATAGTTTGAACTAACACATCCTCAACTATTTAGCTTGGAATTTTTACAGAATAATCAACTAACTGAAGTGCAATAGAACTTGGCAGATTTTATGGTATTGATCATATGATTTATTTTAATTATCAAATGAAATCAGGGTATTATATATATATATATATATATATATATATATATTAACTTCATTCTTGCAAATTTTCGTGCTCTAATTGAGTGTGAATTGAAAGATATAGAGTTATAAATCCTAAAAGTCAGGTAGTTTGTATTATTGGCAGATTTATTTGAATATTTAAAAAATTGAAAAAAGATATTTTGGATTAATATTCTTAAGAGAAGAAAATTTGAGTGATGTTTATATATGTTAGCTATGTTATGGAATAATTCTTACACTCTAATTATGCTTATAAGTTGAGATTAGTTTCTCCAAGTCATTAAAGGTCAAGTTTTCTATCTTTATGTTTCTTTGACTTTAAGTGCATGTTTATGACTCAAAGATGCTTTGTTTTGTTAAGAATGATATATGATGATGTAATATGGTATTAAATGATATCATGAAGAGGAATATTAATTTTATGAATTATATGAATGATTGATATGAACACTCCAAAAAGGCAAGCACACCGAGAACTGTGGCAACATCATACAAGTTAAGGTTTCGTAAGCAAGCAAGACAAGTAAGTACATTTTCACTTGCAACATGATAAAAGTTTATGAAAAAGTTTTGAGAACATGTTTTATGAGAATTTTCAAGTTTGTTTTTATATATTGTTTTCTCATGAAAACTCTTGTTGCAACAAGAAGGTTTAAATGATGTTTTAATGATGAAGTATGTTAAAACTTATATATATATATATATGTGTGTGTGTGTGTGTATCACTTAACTAAGTGTTGCACACTCTATGTTTATGTTTATGTTTATGATGTCCCAAAGGTTGGACTTGTCATGTTTGGTTTGGTATTAGTGTTAGACATGTATGCCCGAAGGAGTAAAAATATAATAAGTTTTTGAAAATATTTTTATCACTAAAGAATTTATTCATTATTTATATACCAAATCTTGGCCTCTTTAAGTTCATATTTGTTGAATGTATGTTAAGCAAACAATAGTCTGAGACTATCGGTCTAAACCTTAAGAATTGGGCATATGATGGACGAATTATACGGAAGACACGATTCTTAAGGTGATGGTCTAAATCATACTATCTGCAATCGAGGGAATAAAGTTGGGTGCTTTATTCATGCAAAGATTGTTATGTTGTCTATATCCCTTTAGGGAGATGGTTTATCTTGACCATCGAAGATGGACTCTGTGAATAGAAACATTGGCACGTTGTCATAGGTGACGATGTGTTGGATCGGGACATAAAGCGAATTGATTTGGATTAATAATTCTGTCTTAGCAAATCGATTCACTTTAGACAATCATTTGTGTTGTATCTTAATCCTAAGATGAATAGTGGGCCCATTGTCTTGACTTGTGTCTTTTGATGTACCAAAGGGTGACACCCACATCTTAATAGTGGTATGCATGCCGATACGTTGGAGGCATGACTCTTGATGGCGTAGACTTGTTATTCATAGATATGAAATCCATAGCTCCTCTTTAGGAGTAATGATATCCTCTTATATGTGTTATCTTGTAATTGAAAAACTGGAGCACTCAACCATTTGGATACATAGGTGTAACCAAATGATATACTGTCTTTGGATGGTAAGTTTTCTAATAGTGAGATAATGGAACGTAAGATAGAAATAATCAGGAAGGTAAGACAGAACTTGTCCTTAAGCCGATTATGGACTATCATATGAGGATACGATACACTATGATATGTCATGGAGATTTAGCTATACGAGCTTCGTAATTCTATATAGTTCGAGAGTGCAGCTCCAAGCTTTTAGTGGAGTAGCGTTGGAGTTGATAATTATGAAACGTATATCTGGGATATTAGTTTTCATAATTATCAGGAGCTTTAACTATATAGGTCCATTTGGTTCCTTTGCTAGCTCACAACATCCTGTAACGACACGGCGTGCTTTTCCAACAATTGGTGACTTATGTCGGATTTATCAGATTGGTTAAAATTTGAAAGAATTAAATAATTCATGTCTGTTTATTGATTGAATTAATTTTGTAATAAATTAATTTAAGATAAACTTGTTGAATTATTGAGATCGGATAATTCTTGTTTGTTTATTGGCTAATTTAATTTTAAATAAATTAGATCAGGATAAACTTATAGAATTATTGGGAATTATTTTATTTTCTTAGAGATTATCTAGATAAAGTTGTTTTGATTAGATAACTTCTCTATTGGGTTATTTGAATTAAAACTGAGACTTTATCCTATAGAATCTCGAATGGAAAATAAAAGATTAGCAAGATTTATTATTCGGCAGTTCAGCCTACCGATGGATGTGTTTGGCCTGCCGATCAGGTGGTTTGGCCTGCCGATCATAGAAGGATAAGATCATGCGTTTCCATGCGGATCTTATCAGATAATGATCCAAATTTCATTATGATCTGAATTTTGAGACCTAATCTAATGAGGACTGACCCTAGGACCAATCTCTATAAATAAGGAGTGATTCTCACAGGTTACTTAGATCAATTGAGAGATTAAGAGTGATACTCTGCTAAGTGAGAATCTAAAAAACTCCCTAAGAGCTTTTGTTCATAAATTACAAGCACTTGCTTTGGGTTCTCTAGATTGGTTGGAAGGAGAGTCACCGGTGGAAGAGCTGTACGTGTGAGCCCACACTCACTCCGATCATGGATAGAGAATAGCAAAAAAGACCAGTTGGTTGAGGCTCTTCTGGAATGTTATTTCTCTTCACATATTGCAGAGGTTCTTTGACACACAAAGGTCAGTAAGATCTGGTTAATTTATACATATAGCATGTCAAACTTGTGTTTTGAAAATTACTCTGATATAAAATTTTTAAAATTCTGTTGCGCACTCTTTTCCAACAATTGGTATTAGAGCCATGGTTTTTACATAAATTTACGAGTTTATGATCATGTTATATGTATAAATTTTATGATCTTAAACTCTCCTATGCTTGAATTTAATCTTATAGAGAGTTGGCACTCTAGGTTTCTATATATTATATATGTTGTCATGGATTATGTGGTGAATGTTTATTAATTAATTATGGTTGATTAAATCGTTATTTAATTAATTATTAATTAATTAATTTACACCGGTTATGGTTCCTTAGATGTTAGAATTGTTAGACATGTATGCTCTAAGGAGTAAAAATGTAATATGTTTTTGGAGACATTTTTATCAATAAAGAATTTATTCATTTATATATACCAAATATTGTCCTCTTTATGTTCATATTTGTTGAATGTATGATAAGCAAACAGTAGTCTGAGACTGTCAGTCTAAACCTTAAGAGTTGGGCATATGATGGGATGATTATGCGGTAGACACGACTCTTAAGGTGATGGTCTAAAATATATGATCCGCAATTGAGGGAATAAAGTTGGGCGCTTTATTCATGTAAAGATTGTTATGTTGTCTATATCCCTTTTGGGAGATGGTTTGTCTTGGCCATCGGAGTTGGACTTCATGAATAGAAACATTGGCGCATTGTCATAGGTGACGATGTGTTGGATCGGGACATAAAGTGAATTGATTTGGATTAATAATTCTGTCTTGGCAAATCGATTCACTTTAGACAATCATTTGTATTGTATCTTAATCCTGAGATGAATAATGGGCCCGTTGTCTCGATTTGTGTCTTTTGATGTACCAATGGGTGACTCCCACATCTCTATAGTGGCATGCATGCCGGTACGTTGGAGGCATGACTCTTGGTAGCGTAGACTTGTTATTCATAGATATGGAATCCATAGCTCCTCTTTAGGAGTAATGATATCCTCTTATATGCGTTGTCCTGTAATTGGAAAACTGGAGCGCTCAACCATTTGGATACATAGGTGTAACCGAATGGTATACTATCTTTGGATGGTAAGTTTTCTAATGGTGAGACAATGGAACGTAAGATAAAAATAATCGGGAAGGTAAGACAGAACTTGTCCTTAAGCCGATTATGGATGATCATATGGGGATGCGATACACTATGATATGTCATGGAGACTTAGCTACACGAGCTTCGTAATTCTATAAAGTTCGAGAGTGCAGCTCCAAGCTTTTAGTGGAGTAGCGTTGGAGTTGATAATTGTGAAATGTATATCTGGGATATTGGGTTTCATAATTATCATGAGCTTGAACTTTATAGGTCCATTTTGGTCCCCTTTGCTAGCTCACAAAATCCTGTAACGACACGGCGTGCTTTTCCAATAATTGGTGACTTATGTCGGATTTATCAGATTGGTTTAAAATTTATAAGAATCAAATAATTCATGTCTGTTTATCGGTTGAATTAATTATGTAAGAAATTAGTTCAAGATGAACTTGTTGAATTATGGCGTTCGGATAATTCTTGTCTATTTATCGGTTGTTTTAATTTTGGACAATTAGAACAAGATAAACTTGTAGAATTATTGTGAATTGATTTATTTTCTTAGAGATTATCTTGATAAAGTTTGTTTTGATCAGATATCTTTTCTATTGGGCTATTTGAATCAAAACTGAGACTTTATCCTTTAGAATCTCGGGTGGAAAATAAAAGATTCGCGGAGATTTTTTCTCGGCAGTTCGGCATGCCGGATAACGTGTTCGGCCTGCCGAACTGGTCAGTTTGGCCTGCCTATCACACAGTTCGGCATGCCGACCGCGACAGTTAAGATTACGCGTTTTTCACCCGTATCTTATCAGATATTGATCCAAACTTGATTCTGTTTCGATTTTTGAGACCTAATCTGATATGGACTAACCCCAAGGACCAATAGGTATAAAAAGGGAGTGAGTCTAATGATTTACTCAGATCAATTTGAGAGATTAAGAGTGATACTCTTCTAGTGAGCATCTGAAAACGCCCTGAGAGCTTTTGTTCACAAATTACGAACACTAGCTTTGGGTTCTCTCTATTGGTTGGAAGGAGAGTCACCGGTGGAAGAGCTGTACGTATGAGCCCACACTCACTCCGGTTGTGGATAGAGAATAGCAAAGAAGACCAGTTGGTTGAGGCTCTTCTGGAACGTTACTTCTCTACACAGGTCGCGGAGGTTCTTCGGCACACTGAGGTTAGTAAGATCTGTTTAATTTATACATATAACATGTCAAACTTGTGTTTTGGAAATTACTCTGATAAAAAAATTTTAAAATTCCGCTGCGCACTTTGTTTCCAACAATTGGTATTAGAGACGAGGTTTTTTACATAAATTTGCAAGTTTGTGATCATGTTATATGCATAAATTTTGTGATCTTAATCTCTCCAATGCTTGAATTAAATTTTATAGAGAGATGGCACTCTAGGTTTCTATATAATATATATGTTGTCATGGATTATATGGTGAATGTTTATTAATTAATTATGGTTGATTAAATTGTTGTTTAATTATTTATTAATTAATTAATACCGGTTATGGTTTCATAGAGGTTAGAATGTGTATCTAGGTTTTTCATGTAATTAGATGGCGGACTATCATCTCCGTCTAGGAATTATTATTTAATTTTTAATTTGTAAGAATTTTGTAATTAAATAATTATTCGGAGAAGACGGAACGAGAAGTCGGATCTTAAAGATTGATGATGGCGTCTCCAGGTATTTCCTGAGTCTCTAATTTTATGTTTTTGAATTGTTGAAAATAAAATTGATGAATTGCATTAAAATTGTATTTTCTGGATTGAGGGTTTTCTGCTCGGTCGGCATGCCGGACCTCACAGTTCGGCAGGCCGAAGGTCACAGATCGGCAGGCCGGACGTACGGTCCGACAGGCCGACAGTGGGGCAGAAATTTTGGTGCTCTGTCGGCAGGCCGAACCTTCATGTTCGGCAGGCCGAACCTCCATGATCGGTAGGCCGATCACCTAGATCGGCCTGCCGACCGAGAGCTGCCAGGTGTCCAGAAAAGGTGTGATTTTTCAAGTGTAGTTTTAATTTTATTTTTGGGACGATTCTGAGAAACATTAAATTTGGATATGACCGAAAATATGAAGTGTTCGATTCATACGGAATTGAGGACTTGAAGATGGATATTACATGAAGAAGGATACAGCTTAAGGATTCAAGGATGAAGAATCGATAAATGTCTCGATTATTCTCTTGTAATCTTAGTTTTTCTATTCTCTAGGGTGGAACCATAATATTACGGTTATTATTATTATTATGCTTGTAGCTTTGCTTGATTGCTTTGCTTGTCTGCATTATAATATGATTTACCATGTATATTGATAACATGTCATATAGAATAGGGAGTGCCGCTCATATTAAAATTGTTCATGCATAATTTTAAAATAAAACCTTGACTTCAAAAGATTGAGTGGGAGAAGGTTTTCGAAGAGAGAACCTAAGGCCTCCATCGTTGGTCCATAGGAAGAACATGATGGTCCCAACCCCTAGGAAGGGATTTCTATCATGTACCAGATTGGATCTCTGAAAGGATAAGGTATTTTAGTATGATTTATGGTTGCACACCCCTAGGTGGTGATTATAAATCATGGATAAAATATTAAAACGGTGGTTATACACTCACGTTAATTTTATTATTAACCTCCCCTAGGAGCTCTGTTAATAAAATTAATGGCCAAAGAAACGATTATTAGTATATGCTGGATCATACGGGTCCTGGATGGCATATATTAATCAGGAGGGGATCCGTGTTCCTGATTGAATTTGGCATGACTCCCCTTGGAGCTTGTTGAATTCTGAGTTGGGAATTATCGTTGTAAGGTTGTGATATTTTCAAGGTTTTGACACATAAACACATTTGTATGATTTTACATGATTGTGTTATCTTACTAAATTATTATATATGTTTGCTTATGTTTGGTATATGGTTCTTTATTGTAGATTGAAAATGTCTAAAAACGCTTTATCATCGATACTTGACAAAAACCAATTAACCGGTGAGAACTATAATGATTGGAAACGGAACCTGGACATCGTCCTTTTCTTTGAGAAACTGAAATATGTTCTGACAACTCCTTGTCCTCCCGAGCCTACGGGAGACTCAAGTAATGAGCAATTCCAAGCGTACGACCGCTGGAAAGATGCTAATGATCAGGCCCGCTGCTATGTTATGGCTAGCATGAATAACGTGCTGCAGGCTCAACATCAGGATTATGAGACTGCGAAGCAGATCTTGGATAATCTTGAGGACATGTTTGGAGGCCAGGCCATAACAAAGCGGCAAGGGGCGCTTCGGAAACTCTTAAACTGTAGACAAAGATCGGGGACATCTGTAAAGGAGCACATGATGTTGGTCATGGGTTACCTCGCTGAGGCTCAAACCAATGGAGCCGACATCGATGCTGAAACTCAGATGACTATGGTCTTTGAGACTCTGTCTAAGGAATTTATTCCGTTTAGAGCTACTTTTAATCTAAGCAATAGACGGGATATGACCTTGACAGAACTGATGAAACAGTTACAAGAGTTTGAACTGCTGATCAGGGAGTCTCCTGCTGGTGGAGAGGCCAATATGGTAGCTGCTTCTGGTTCCAATCCTAACTCTGGGAATGGAAAGAAGCAACGGGCCAAAAGTGGGAAGTCTTCTATTCTATTGCTACCAAGAGCAAGAAGAAGAAGAAGAAGAACCCAAAGAAGCTTAAGTGCTTCTTTTGTGGTAAGGTCGGGCATATAAAGAAGCATTGCAAGGACTTCCTTTCCAAGGGAGGTAGGTGTGATCTTCTATATTTAGAAACTTGTTTGGTTGAGGAATCCAGTGACATTTGGGTCATAGATTCCGGTGCAACTAATCATGTTTGTGTTTCTCTGCAGGGATTCAAAGAAACGAGAAGTCTACTTCGTGAAGACTTAACGCTTCGGATGGGCGATGGATCCTTGGTCTCAGCGGAAGCAGTGGGAGATATCCATCTTTATTTTGATAATTATAGGAGTTTAATTTTGCGAGATTGTTTTTATGTTCCTAAATTTAAAAGGAATTTAATTTTTGTATCCTCTTTATTTAAAGACTCCTACGTGGTATCTTTTAATGAAAAAGTGGTGATTCGTAAAAACAAATCTTTTATCTGTTCTGGATGGATGCAAAATAATCTATATTTTATCAAACCTAAGATGGACCTATTGCTTAATGCTGAGATAAATGATAATGACTCAAAAAGACTTAAAACTTCTCACTCTAATAAGACTTATCTTTGGCATTTGCGCCTTGGCCATATTAACCTAAATAGGATTCAAAGGTTGGTAAGGGATGGACCTTTAAGTCACTTAAAGGTGGAATCTATACCTCAATGTGAGTCTTGTTTGGAGGGTAAAATGACCAAAAGACCATACGGGTCTAAGGGCAATAGGGCCGAAGGGGTTCTAGAACTTGTGCATAGTGATGTTTGCGGACCGATGAACATCCGGGCACGAGGAGGGTATGAGTACTTCGTTACTTTTATTGACGATTACTCAAGATATGGGTATGTGTACCTAATGCACCACAAAAGCGAAACTTATGATAAGTTCAGGGAGTTTCGGGCTGAAGTGGAAAAGCAATTGGGTAGACCCATAAAGGCACTTCGATCTGATCGAGGTGGGGAATACCTTTCTGATGAGTTCTTGGGACACTTGTTAGAGAATGGGATTTTATCCCATTTGACTGCACCGGGCACTCCGCAGCAGAATGGCGTAGCAGAGAGAAGGAATAGGACTTTGTTGGACATGATTCGGTCCATGATGAGTTATTCATCATTGCCTTTATCCTTTTGGGGATATGCACTACAAACCGCATGTTATCTTTTGAACAATGTGCCTTCAAAATCGGTCCCTAAAACTCCTCACGAGTTGTGGACAAGACGGAAGACATCCTTAAACCATATTCGCATATGGGGATGTCCAGCTCATGTCCTGTTTAAGGATCCGAATAAGTTGGAAGCACGTTCAGAAGTTTGCGTGTTTGTAGGATATCCAAAAGGGACTAAAGGGGGTTATTTTTATAACCCAAAGGAAAATAAAGTCGTGGTTTCAACTAATGCAACTTTCCTTGAGGAGAGTTACATGAACGACTTTAAACCTCAAAGCAAAGTGGTGCTTGAGGAGTTGAGGGGTAATCCGTTTACTCTGGAGGTTCCGAACGA
The DNA here is from genome assembly GCA_025403435.1 of Artocarpus heterophyllus. Classification (NCBI taxonomy): domain Eukaryota; kingdom Viridiplantae; phylum Streptophyta; class Magnoliopsida; order Rosales; family Moraceae; genus Artocarpus; species Artocarpus heterophyllus. The sequence continues at coordinate 25,910,051 of CM046338.1, forward strand.
AACCATTCCGATCGGTGTAGAAAAACCAAACAAACCTGAACAACAACCTCAGGGGCTTCGGCGTAGTGGGAGGATCGGGCGTCAACCTGAGAGGTATATGTTCAATGGGGAGGTCTTTTTGGCTGAACCGGATGAACATGACAGGGATCCTTATACTTACGCAGAAGCTATGGAGGATGTTGATTCAAGACTCTGGACAGAGGCCATGAACATTGAGATGAAGTCTATGGAAACTAATCGGGTCTGGGAGCTTGTGGATCTTCCCGAAGGGGTAAAACCCATAGGGTGTAAGTGGATCTACAAGAGGAAAAGAGGAGTGGATGGAAAGGTCGAAACCTTTAAGGCTAGACTGGTAGCTAAGGGTTATACGCAAAAGGAAGGAATCGATTATGAGGAAACCTTTTCGCCTGTAGCCATGCTTAAGTCCATCCGGATTCTCTTGTCCATAGCTGCCGCTCTCGACTACGAGATTTGACAGATGGATGTCAAGACGGCTTTTCTGAATGGCTATCTTGATGAGTCCATTTATATGGAACAACCAGACGGGTTCAAGGTCACGGGTCAAGAGGGTAAGGTTTGTAAGCTGCTAAAGTCAATTTATGGACTTAAGCAGGCTTCTCGTTCTTGGAACATACGATTTGATCAAGTGATCAAGACTTATGGGTTCTCACAAAATGTGGATGAACCATGTGTTTACAAACACATTAAGAATGGGAAGGTGGTTTTTCTACTACTCTATGTAGATGACATTCTGCTAATTGGCAATGACGTTGGGGCGTTGTCATCGGTCAAATTATGGTTGACCAAGAAGTTTGACATGAAGGACTTGGGTGAGGCTAATTTTATTCTCGGTATCCAGATCTTTCGGGATAGGAAGAACAAAATGATAGCTTTGTCACAGGCCAGCTACATAGATAAAATTCTCAAGAGGTTTGCAATGCAGGATTCCAAGAAAGGTGGGCAACCATCTAGGTCTGGAATTACTCTTTCTAAGAAAGACTCTCCAAAGTCTTATGAAGAAAGAGAATACATGAAGAAGGTACCTTATGCTTCGGCAGTGGGTAGTCTCATGTATGCCATGCTTTGCACTCGACCGGATATTAGCTATGCGGTCGGGATTATGAGTCGATTTCAGGCGGATTCAGGACCGAACCATTGGGTTGCGGTAAAGCATATTTTCAAGTACCTAAGAAGGACTCGAGGGTATATGCTTGTGTATTCGGGTGAGGATTTAACTCCTCTAGGATACACTGATTCAGATTTTCAATCCTGCCTGGATTCTAGGAAATCGACATCGGGGTTTGTGTTTATTCTGGGTGGCGGTGCCATCAGTTGGAGAAGTACGAAGCAAGATTGCACTTCGGATTCAACGATGGAGGCCGAGTATGTGGCGGCTAGTGATGCTTCAAAAGAAGCAGTGTGGCTCCGCAAGTTCCTTGGGGATCTTGAGGTAGTTCCTGGTGTGGATAAAGCGGTATCACTGTACTGTGATAACAGTGCGGCGGTAGCTAATGCTAAGGAACCAAGATTTCACAAGAAGAGTAAGCATATTGATCGGAAGTATCATGTGATAAAGGACTTCGTTGAGAGCGGGCATGTCACGGTGTGCAAGATCGCGTCAGAGGACAATTTAGCTGATCCATTTACGAAGACACTTTCTGGGAGAGTCTTCGAAAGGCATGTGGAAGCTATGGGAATGCGAAATTTGCAGTATTTACTCACTTAGTGCAAGTGGGAGATTGTTAGACATGTATGCTCTAAGGAGTAAAAATGTAATACGTTTTTGGAGACATTTTTATCAATAAAGAATTTATTCATTTATATATACCAAATATTGTCCTCTTTACGTTCATATTTGTTGAATGTATGATAAGCAAACAGTAGTCTGAGACTGTCAGTCTAAACCTTAAGAGTTGGGCATATGATGGGATGATTATGCGGTAGACACGACTCTTAAGGTGATGGTCTAAAATATATGATCCGCAATCGAGGGAATAAAGTTGGGCGCTTTATTCATGTAAAGATTGTTATGTTGTCTATATCCCTTTTGGGAGATGGTTTGTCTTGGCCATCGGAGTTGGACTCCGTGAATAGAAACATTGGCGCGTTGTCATAGGTGACGATGTGTTGGATCGGGACATAAAGTGAATTGATTTGGATTAATAATTCTGTCTTGGCAAATCGATTCACTTTAGACAATCATTTGTATTGTATCTTAATCCTGAGATGAATAATGGGCCCGTTGTCTCGATTTGTGTCTTTTGATGTACCAATGAGTGACTCCCACATCTCTATAGTGGCATGCATGCCGGTACGTTGGAGGCATGACTCTTGGTAGCGTAGACTTGTTATTCATAGATATGGAATCCATAGCTCCTCTTTAGGAGTAATGATATCCTCTTATATGCGTTGTCCTGTAATTGGAAAACTGGAGCGCTCAACCATTTGGATACATAGGTGTAACCGAATGGTATACTATCTTTGGATGGTAAGTTTTCTAATGGTGAGACAATGGAACGTAAGATAAAAATAATCGGGAAGGTAAGACAGAACTTGTCCTTAAGCCGATTATGGATGATCATATGGGGATGCGATACACTATGATATGTCATGGAGACTTAGCTACACGAGCTTCATAATTCTATAAAGTTCGAGAGTGCAGCTCCAAGCTTTTAGTGGAGTAGCGTTGGAGTTGATAATTGTGAAATGTATATCTGGGATATTGGGTTTCATAATTATCATGAGCTTGAACTTTATAGGTCCATTTGGTCCCCTTTGCTAGCTCACAAAATCCTGTAACGACACGGCGTGCTTTTCCAATAATTGGTGACTTATGTCGGATTTATCAGATTGGTTTAAAATTTATAAGAATCAAATAATTCATGTCTGTTTATCGGTTGAATTAATTATGTAAGAAATTAGTTCAAGATGAACTTGTTGAATTATGGCGTTCGGATAATTCTTGTCTGTTTATCGGTTGTTTTAATTTTGGACAATTAGAACAAGATAAACTTGTAGAATTATTGTGAATTGATTTATTTTCTTAGAGATTATCTTGATAAAGTTTGTTTTGATCAGATATCTTTTCTATTGGGCTATTTGAATCAAAACTGAGACTTTATCCTTTAGAATCTCGGGTGGAAAATAAAAGATTCGCGGAGATTTTTTCTCGGCAGTTCGGCATGCCGGATGACGTGTTCGGCCTGCCGAACTGGTCAGTTCGGCCTGCCTATCACACAGTTCGGCATGCCGACCGCGACAGTTAAGATTACGCGTTTTTCACGCGTATCTTATCAGATATTGATCCGAACTTGATTCTGTTTCGATTTTTGAGACCTAATCTGATATGGACTGACCCCAAGGACCAATAGGTATAAAAAGGGAGTGAGTCTAATGATTTACTCAGATCAATTTGAGAGATTAAGAGTGATACTCTTCTAGTGAGCATCTGAAAACTCCCTGAGAGCTTTTGTTCACAAATTACGAACACTAGCTTTGGGTTCTCTCTATTGGTTGGAAGGAGAGTCACCGATGGAAGAGCTGTACGTGTGAGCCCACACTCACTTCGGTTGTGGATAGAGAATAGCAAAGAAGACCAGTTGGTTGAGGCTCTTCTGGAACGTTACTTCTCTACATAGGTCGTGGAGGTTCTTCGGCACACTGAGGTTAGTAAGATCTGTTTAATTTATACATATAACATGTCAAACTTGTGTTTTGGAAATTACTCTGATAAAAAAATTTTAAAATTCCGCTGCGCACTTTGTTTCCAACAAGAATGTGTATCTAAGTTTTTCATGTAATTGATGGCAGACTATCATCTCCATCTAGGAATTATTATTTAGTTTTAAATTTATAAGAATTTTGTAATTAAATAATTATTCGAAGAAGACGGATCTAGAAGATTGATGATGATGCTCCCAGATATTTCCTAAGTCTCTAATTTTATGTTTTTGAATTATTGACAATAAAATTGATGAATTGCATTAAAAATTATATTTTCTAGAATGGAGATTTTTGCTCGGTCGGCATGCCGAACCTTACAGTTTGGTAGGCCGAAGGTCACAGACTGGCAGGCCGTCAGTGGGGCAGAAATCAAGCGGCTCATCCAGCAGGCCAAACTTTCATGGGTTGGTAGGCCAATCCTCCTGATCGGTAGACCGATGAAGCATGACTGGCAGGCCGATCCGACCGAGAGCTGGAAAATTTTCAGAAAAAGTGTAGTTTTTTCAGTGCAGTTTTAATTTTATTTTTGGGACAATTTAGAGAAACATTAAATTTGGATATGACCGAAAATATGAAATATTCAATTCATATAGGATTGAAGACTTGAAGATGGAATTACATGAAGGAGGATACAGCTTGAGGATTCAAGGATGAAGAATCGACAATATGTCTCGATTATTCTCTTGTAATCTTAGTTTTTCTATTCTTTAGGGTGGCGCCATAATATTACGGTTATATATTATTTTGCTTGCAGCTTTGCTTGATTGCTTTGCTTGTCTGCATTATAATATGATTTGCCATGTATATTGATGACATGTCATATAGAATAGCAAGTGCCACTCATATTAAAATTGTTCATGCATGATCTTAGAATAAAACCTTGATTTCAAAAGATTGAGTGGGAGAAGGTTTTCGAAGAGAGAACGTAAGGCCTCCATCGTTAGTCCATAGGCAGAACATGGTGGTCCCGACCCCTAGGAAAGGATTTCTATCATGTACCAGATTGGATATCTGAAAGGATAAGATATTTTAGCATGATTTATGGTTGCACACCCCTAGGTGGTGATTATAAATCATGGATAAAATATTGAAACAATGGTTATACACTCACGTTAATTTTATTATTAACCTCCCCTAGGAGCTCTGTTAATAAAATTAATGGCCAAAGAAACGATTATTAATATATACTGGATCATATGGGTCCTAGATGGCATATATTAATCAGGAGGGGATTCGTGTTCTGATTGAATTTAGCATGACTCCCCTAGGAGCTTGTTGAATTCTGAGTTGGGAATTATCGTTGCAAGGTTGTGATATTTTTAAGGTTTTGACACATAAACACATTTGTATGATTTTACATGATTGTGTTATCTTACTAAATTATTATTATATCTTTGCTTATATTTGGTATATGATTCTTTATTGTCGATTAAAAATATCTAAATATGATTTATCATCGATACTTGACAAAAACCTATTAACTGGTGAGAACTATAATGATTGGAAACGGAACCTAGATATCGTCCTGTCCTTTGAGAAACTGATATATGTACTGACAACCCCTTGTCCTCCTGAGCCTACGGGAGACTCAAATAATGAGCAATTCCAAGCGTATGATCGCTGGAAAGATGCTAATGATCAGGCCTGCTGCTATGTTATGCTAGCATGAATAACGTGCGGCAGACTCAACATCAGGATTATGAGACTGCGAAGCAGATCTTGGATAATCTTGAGGATATGTTTGGAGGCCAAGCCATAACAAAGTGGCAAAGGGCACTTCGGAAACTCTTAAACTGTAAACAGAGGCCAGGGAGATCTGTAAAGGTGCACATGATGTTGGTCATGGGTTACCTCGTTGAGGCTCAAACCAATGGAGCCGACATCGATGCTGAAACTCAGATGACTATGGTCTTTGAGACTCTGTCTAAGGAATTTATTCCGTTTAGAGCTACATTTAATTTAAGCAATAGACGGGATATGACCTTGACAGAATTGATGAAACAGTTACAGGAGTTCAAACTACTAATCAGGGAGTCTCCTGCGGGTGGTGAGGCCAATATAGTGGCTGCTTCTGATTCCAATCCTAACTCTGGGAATGGAAAGAAGCAACGGGCCAAGAACTAGAAGTCTTCTATTCCTGCTACTACCAAAAGCAAGAAGAAGAAGAAGAAGAAGAACCCAAAGAAGCTTAAGCGCTTCTTCTGTGGGAAGGTCAGGCATATCAAGAAGCATTGCAAGGACTTCCTTTCCAAATGAGGTAGGTGTGATCTTCTGTATTTAGAAACTTGTTTGGTTGAGGAATCCAGTGACATATGGGTCATAGATTCTGGTGCAACTAATCATGTTTATGTTTCTCTGCATGGGTTCAAAGAAACAAGAAGTCTGCTGCATGAAGACTTCATGCTTCGGATGGATGATGGATCCTTGGTCTCAGTAGAAGCAGTGGGAGACGTCCATCTTTATTTTGATAATTATAGGAATTTATTTTTGCAAGATTGTTTTTATGTTCCTAAATTTAAAAGGAATTTAATTTCTGTAGCTTGTTTATTTAAAGACTCCTACTTGGTTTCTTTTAATGATAAAGTGGTGATTCGTAAAAACAAATCTTTTATCTATTCCGGATGGATGCAAAATAATCTATATTTTATCAAACTTAAGATGGAATTATTGCTTAATGCTGAGATGAATGATAATAACTCTAAAGACTTAAAACTTCTCACTATAATAAGACTTATCTTTGGTATTTACGCCTTGGTCATATTAACCTGAATAGGATTCAAAGGTTGGTAAGGGATGGACCTTTAAGTCACTTAAAGGTGGAATCATACCTCAATGTGAATCTTGTTTGGAGGGTAAAATGACCAAAAGACCATTCGGGTCTAAGGGCAATAGGGCCGAGGGATTCTAGAACTTGTGCATAGTGATGTTTGTGAACCCATGAACATCCAAGCATGAGGATGGTATGAGTACTTTGTCACTATTATTGACGATTACTCAAGATATGAGTATGTGTACCTGCTGCACCACAAAAGTAAAACTTTTGACAAGTTCAAGGAGTTTCATGCTGAAGTGAAAAAGCAATTGGGTAGACCCATAAAGGCACTTCAATCAAATCAAGGTAGGGAATACCTTTTGATGAGTTCTTGGAACACTTATTAGAGAACGAGATTTTATCCCATTTGACTGTGCCGGGCACTCTGCAGCAGAATGGTGTAGCGGAAGAGAAGAAATAGGACTTTATTAGACATGATTAGGTCCATGATGAGTTATTCATCATTGCCTTTATCATTTTGGGGATATGCACTACAAACCGCATGTTATCTTTTGAACAATGTGCCTTCAAAATCAGTCCCTAAAACTCCTCATGAGTTGTGGACAAGTAGGAAGACATCCTTAAAACATATTCGCATATGGGGATGTCCGGCTCATGTCCTGTTTAAGGATTCGAATAAGTTGGAAGCACGTTCAGAAGTTTGCGTGTTTGTAGGATATCCAAAAGGGACTAAAGGGGGCTATTTTTATAACCCAAAGGAAAATAAAGTCGTGGTTTCAACTAATACAACTTTCGTTGAGAAGAGTTACATGAACGACTTTAAACCTCGAAGCAAAGTGGTGCTTGAGGAGTTAAGGAGTGATCCTGATCACTTCGGAGATTCCGAATGAAACCGTTCCGATCAGTGTAGAAAAACCAAACAAACTTGAACAACAACCTTAGGAGCTTCAAATAGTGGGAGGATCGGGCATTAACCTAGAGGTATATATTCAATGGGGAGGTCTTCTTGGCTGAACCAGATGAATATGACAAGGATCCTTATACTTTTGCAAAAGCTATGGAGGATGTTGATTTAAAACTCTAGACAGAGGCCATGAACATAGAGATGAAGTTTATGGAGACTAATTAGGTCTGGGTGCTTGTGGATCTTCCCGAAGGGGTAAAACCCATTGGGTGTAAGTGGATCTACAAGAGGAAAAGAGGAATGGATGGAAAGGTCGAAACCTTTAAGGCTAGACTGGTAGCTAAGGGTTATACGTAAAAGGAAGGAATCGATTATGAGGAAACCTTTTCACCTGTAGCCATGCTTAAGTCCATCCGGATTCTCTTGTCCATAGCTGTTGCTCTCAACTACAAGATTTGGACAGATGGATGTTAAGATGGCTTTTCTGAGTGGCTATCTTGATGAGTCCATTTATATGGAACAACCAGACGGGTTCAAGGTCACGGGTCAAGAGGGTAAGGTTTGTAAGCTGCTGAAGTTAATTTATGAACTTAAGCAGGCTTCTCGTTCTAAGAACATAAGATTTGATCAGGTAATCAAGACTTATGGGTTCTCACAAAATGTGGATGAACCATGTGTTTACAAACACATTAAGGATGAAAATGTGGTTTTTCTACTGCTCTATATAGATGACATTCTGCTAATTGGCAATGACGTTAGGGCGTTGTCATCGGTCAAATTATGGTTGACAAAGCAGTTTGATATGAAGGACTTGGGTGAGGCTAATTTTGTTCTCAGTATCCAAATCTTTCAGGATAGGAAGAACAAAATGATAGTTTTGTCCCAGGCCGGCTACATAGATAAAATTCTCAGGAGGTTTACAATGCAAGGTTCCAAGAAAGGTGGGCAACCATCTAGGTCTGGAATTACTCTTTCTAAGAAAGACTCTCCAAAGTCTTAGGAAGAAAGAGAATACATGAAGAATGTGCCTTATGCTTTGGCAGTGGGTAGTCTCATGTATGCCATGCTTTGCACACGACCGGATATTAACTATGCGGTCGGGATTGTAAGTCGATTTTAGGCGGATCTAGGACCGAACCATTGGGTCGTGGTAAAGCGTATTTTGAAGTACCTAAGAAAGACTCGAGGGTATATGCTTGTATATTCAGGTGAGGACCTGAGTCATCTAGGATATACTGATTCAAATTTTCAATCCTGTCTGAATTCTAGGAAATCGACTTTAGGTTTTGTGTTTACTTTGGGCGGTAGTGCCATTAGTTGGAGAAGTGCTAAGCAAGATTGCACTCCGGATTCAACGATGGAGGCCGAGTATATGGCAGCTAGTGATGCTTCGAAAGATGCAGTGTGGCTTCGTAAGTTCCTTGGGGATATTGAGGTTGTTCCTGGTATGGATAAGGCGGTATCACTGTACTGTGATAATAGTGCGGCGGTAGCTAATGCTAAGGAACCAAGATTTCATAAGAAGAGTAAGCATATTGATCGGAAGTATCATGTGATAAAGGACTTCGTTGAGGGCGGGCATGTCACGATGTGCAAGGTCGCGTCAGAGGATAATTTAGCTGATCCATTTACAAAGACACTTACTGGGAGAGTCTTTGAGAGGCATGTGGAAGCTGTGGGGATGCGATATTTGTCATATTTACTCACTTAGTGCAAGTGGGAGATTGTTAGACATGTATGCCCTAAGGAGTAAAAATGTAATAAGTTTTTGGAGACATTTTTATCAATAAAGAATTTATTTATTATTTATATACCAAATCTTTTCCTCTTTACGTTCATATTTGTTGAATATATGTTAAGCAAACAATAGTCTGAGACTGTAGGTCTAAACCTTAAGAATTGGGCATATGATGGACGGATTATGCGGAAGACACGATTCTTAAGGTGATGGTCTAAATCATACAATCCGCAATCGAGGGAATAAAGTTGGACGCTTTATTCATACAAAGATTGTTATGTTGTCTATATCCCTTTAGGGAGATGGTTTGTCTTGACCATCGAAGATGGACTCCGTGAATAGAAACATTGGTATGTTGTCATAGGTAACGATGTGTTGGATCGAGACATAAAGCGAATTGATTTAGATTAATAATTCTGTCTCGGCAAATCAATTCACTTTAGACCATCATTTGTGTTGTATCTTAATCCTGAGATGAATAGTGGGCTCGTTGTCTTGACTTGTGTCTTTTGATGTACCAAAGGGTGACACCTACATCTTAATAGTGGTATGCATTGCGGTACGTTGGAGGCATGACTCTTAATGGCGTAGACTTGTTATTCATAGATATAGAATCCATAGCTCCTCTTTAGGAGTAATGATATCCTCTTATATGTGTCATCCTATAATTGAAAAACTAGAGCACTTAACCATTTAGATACATAGGTGTAACCGAATGGTATACTATCTTTGGATGGTAAGTTTTCTAATGGTGAGATAATGGAACGTAAGATAGAAATAATCGAGAAGGTAAAACAGAACTTGTCCTTAAGCCGATTATAGACTATCATATGGAGATACGATACACTATGATATGTCATGGAGACTTAGCTATACGAACTTTGTAATTCTATATAGTTCGAGAGTGCAGCTCTAGGCTTTTAGTAGAGTAGCGTTGGAGTTGATAATTATGAAATGTATATCTGGGATATTGGGTTTCATAATTATCAGGAGCTTGAACTATATAGGTCCATTTGGTCCCCTTTGCTAGCTCACAACATCCTGTAACGACACGGCGTGCTTTTCTAATAATTGGTGACTTATGTCAGATTTATCAAATTGGTTAAAATTTGGAAGAATTAAATAATTCATGTCTGTTTATTGGTTGAATTAATTTTGTAATAAATTAATTCAAGATAAGCTTGTTGAATTATTGGGATCGGATAATTCTTGTTTGTTTATCAGTTGATTTAATTTTAGATAAATTAGATCAGGATAAACTTGTAGAATTGTTGGGAATTGTTTTATTTTCTTAGAGATTATCTAGATAAAGTTTTTTTTATCAGATATCTTCTCTATTGGGTTATTTGAATTAAAACTGAGACTTTATCCTATAGAATCTCGGATGGAAAATAAAAGATTCGTGAGATTTATTATTCGACAGTTTCGCCTGCCAATGGACGTGTTCGGCCTGCCGATGGGACCTATTCGGCCTGCTGATCAAGTGATTCAGCCTGCCGATCAGCGAAGGATAAGATCACGCATTTCCACGCGGATCTTATCAGATAATGATCCAAATTTGATTCTGATCCAAATTTTGAGACCTAATATGATGAGGACTGACCCTAAGACCAACCTCTATAAATAGGGAGTGATTCTCACAGGTTACTTAGATCAATTGAGAGATTAAGAGTGATAATCTGCTAAGTGAGAATTTGAAAAACTCCCTAAGAGATTTTGTTCACAAATCATGAACACTTGCTGTGGGTTCTCTCGATTGGTTGGAAGGAGAGTCGCCGGTGGAAGAGCTGTACGTGTGAGCCCACACTCACTCCGATCGTGGATAGAGAATAGCAAAAAAGACCAGTTGGTTGAGGCTTTTTTGGAACGTTATTTCTCTTCACAGATTGCAGAGGTTCTTCGACACATAAAGGTTAGTAAGATCTGGTTAATTTATACATATAGCATGTCAAACTTGTGTTTTGAAAATTACTCTGATATAAAATTTTTAAAATTTCGCTGCGCACTCTTTTTCCAACAATTAGCTGCTGCACTCCTCTCATGAGGGCACGCCTATCATATTTATATTTATAGTGCAACACTTAGGCCCTAAAGATAAAATGAATGATGTTTTAATATGAAGTTTTAATGAAAAGATATGTTCTATATAAAGTTATGCCTCATGCACTACTATGACTATAATTACGATTTTATGTAATGGTTTTTAAGAAATGTTTTATATTGTGAGATAAAAAAATATACTTACTAAGTTTATGCTTACTTAGTTTATATCATGTTGCAGATAAGGATAAGATGCAAGTTGACTAAGATGGAGGACAAAGATAGGCGTGTGTGCAATGAGTGTTGGATTGGAAACGGAGTCACATCATAAAGAAATTTAAACTCAAACAAAATTTAATATATTATGTCTCGTATTTTTATTTGTTCGAGGCTCAATTCTTTTTTTGATATGTTCTTTTGAGTTATATTTTGTTGAATATAAAATTGTGTTTCTAAATTTAGTTTCTTAGTTTTACTTTATTGAAAAAAATACATGCATGTGTTTCTGGGATATTTCTCTAGGTGTTGTTAATTATTTTAAACTTCTTATCGGTAATTATTAAGTTTAATAGTAAAAACAACATCTCCTTTTTTTAAAAGTTAGACTCAATTAAATTAAAAAAGTTGAAAGCAAGGTGTATCTTTTAAAAAAAAAATTAAAGATTAACCGGTTATTTATCGTTAAAAAAAAAAAAAAAAAAAGCTGAAGACCAAAAAAAATTGGATGCCTGTACCTTATGTTTTACTGGGTGGGTTGGTCTTTCGCACGGCAATTTTTCTCCCTCTTTGCATCATAGCCGTCCATTTAAGCACTACTGATGGTATGGATCCAACGTGCATTGCCAAAAATTCTGCAGAGAGATGAACAATCGGCCAGAGATTTGTCACTGAAGACCACAAAACTTTGATAATCCTATCGAAACCACATAGGACGACCGCTTACCAGCATATACATACATATATATATAGATATATATAACTTCTGTGCTGAGAAACCAATTCAACTTTCATTTTCTGAGCAACAAGACAGGCGTATATCGAGAAATAATTTAAGAAGAAGTCATTTTGAGTCGATGGTTTTTTTTTTTTTTTACAGTTTTTTAATGTAAAAAAATATGTTTTTTTTACAAAAATGCTTCAATTTTTTTCCTTTTCATATTGTTGAGATTTTTTTTTTCACAGTTATTTTTATCTTTTTTTTTTTTTAAAAAAAAGACAAGATGTTTGGTTTGAAATCCGCCGAATTCTCATTTTTCCACCATTTGTTTGACGAAATGCTTCTTTCAGAAAGTCCATTTGCTTCGAATAATCTTATACAGTGCAAAATGCGTTCCCGTCATCTTCCCAGTAACCCAAGGGTGGCTGTTCAATACGCTGAATTGTCATTGGCCCACAAGATGTTTGACGAAATGCCTCTTTCAGATACTTTTGCTTGGAACAGCCTTATCCCACTTAACCAGTGGTGATTTACACCATCTTTTGTTCACTTATCAGCAAATGCTGCTCCGCGGTGTTCGCCCCGACAGACGCACTCTCCTCCGCATCCTGGCTGCCGTCGCCAGCCTTTCGGGTGATTTATTTTTGGCAAAACAAGTCCATGGCCATGCCATCAAACTCGGCTTCTCCCACCACCAATATGTGATCTCTGCTCTCCTCGAAATGTACAGAAATCTCGACGATATCGACAGAGCAAAACGCCTGATCCTCGACGGGTCCCCTTGCACAAACGCGGTTTCTTGGACTCTGCTAGCTAGATTGTACATCAAGGAAGGAAAACCCGGTTTGGCTATCGATTTGCTCTACCAAATGTTGGACTCAGGGGTTGAAATAGATTCTGTGGCGCTGGCAACTGCTATCAGCGCTGCTAGCATGTTGAAGTCGCTGAAAGACGGTAGGATTCTTCACCAAATAGCTCTACAGCGCAAGTTAAGAGTTTAACATGTTGGTGAGCAATTTGCTCTTGAAAATGTACATCGATTGCGGGACAATCCAAGATGCTCGAGTGACTTTTGATCAAATGCCCTCCAGGGATATAATCTCCTGGACGGAAATCATTCACGCGTATGTGAAGAAAGGAGGGTACAGTGAGGGACTAAAACTATTTCCTCGTATGATTACAAATGGATTAAAGCCAGACCCTTTCTCAATCTCGAGCACTCTTCCCAGCTTGCGCAAGAGTAACTGCAATTAAGGAAGGCAAGGAAATCCATGGCTACTTGCTTAGAAACAGAATAGACATGAATCTCACAGTCCTCAATGCTCTTATCGACGTGTATGCAAAGTCAGGATGCATCAAGTCCGCTTCAAGAATGTTTGCCCAGGTTGAAGCACAAAGATGATATTTCATGGACTGTGATGATACTGTGGTATAGCTTGCGCGGCCAAGGAGAGCTTGCAGTGGATTTGTGTCGAGAATTGGAAAAAGAATCGAGTACAGTATAGATCAGCTCAGATATGTGGATGTCCTTCGTGCGTGCAGCACCGCATGCAAGATTGAAGAAGGCAAATTCTACTTCAACCGCATCAAGGCACCAGAAGTTGCGCACTGTGCTTTAATGGTTGGTTTTCTGGCAAATGCCGGGCTCTTCAACAAAGCAATGCTTTTCATTCAAGAACACAAGATTGAAAGGCATGCCAAGGTTCTGCGAGCACTGCTAGATGGCTGCAGAATCCAATAGAGAATGGATTTAGGTAAGCGGGTAGCAGGGCAGTTGAGTGAACTAGAACCACTTAATGCTGAGAATTATGTGTTGCTTTCAAACTGGCATGCTCATAATGCCAAATGGGAGATGTTTAATAAAATGAGAGGAATGATTGGAGACATTGGTTTGAAGCCTATGAAAGCTTATAGTTGGATAGAGTTGAAAAACAAAATTCATGTGTTTGGGACCGGAGATGTGTCACATCCAAGGTCAGAAAGAATTTATTGGGAGTTAGAGTGTTTAATGCAGAAAATGGAAGAGGAATTAGGACAGAAGCCTGATGCAGATTATAGTCTTCATGATGTGGATGAAGAGAGGGAGTGCATTGGGTTTGGGCACAGTGAAATGTTGGCCATCTCTTTCGGGCTCATCAGTACAGAAGCTGGTGCAACCGTTCACGTGACCAAAAACCTATCGTGTGTGTCGCTTTTGCCATGATTCCGCCAAGTTTATATCCAAGATTGTAGGGAGAGAGATCATCCTCAAGGAACCTAATCGTTTCCACCATTTTCAGGATGGTCTGTGTTCTTGTAGTGATTTTTGGTAAGTTCCTTTGTTCTTTTTTTTTAGTTGGTTTAAGGCTATATTTTTGGCTATTCCTTTGTTCTTTCTTTAGGTGATTTTTTTTTTTTTTTGGAAGTGATAATAAAATACATTGAAATATGATGCCAATCTAGCCCAAAGAATTACAATAGAGAGCTTGCAATTCCATTTCAGCATGTTTTTCTATGTGGAACACATATTGTCAAACGTAATGTTACCCTCTATTGGGGAGAAAAAATTCTGAACTCGTTAAACAAAGCTGATAAGCTCTTCATTTCAGTTTGCTTACAAAATGGTTCGTGTATTTGTGTGTGGTGAGATACATGTACAGTCCTTGTGCGATCATAGTACATTCCACTCGTAGTACTCGAATTATGACCGCTACATCAGCTTAGGTTTTGATGTGTTATTTGAGAAATAGGGCAACATATCTGGCCCATTTGGTTCATAGGCCTAAAGAGAAAGTTTGAAAAGAAATTTAAAAATTTTGTGAATGAAAATGCTGTCACGAAAAAGTTTGAAATAAATGGACAGATCATTATTTTAAAGACACCAAAGCAGAGGGAAAAAGAAAGAACCCAAAAGTGGAAAGATGTAACGAGCACATTCCTTTCGTAAGAGCTAAAGGTATTTTGAAGCGTTAAAATAGACAAGCTTGAGTCGTGTAATAACAACACCCTACCAGGTGTTCTCTTCGTAGTTTTAAAAAAAAGATTAATCCACACCTAAAAGTTATATGATTGGTCCAAAAAATTACGATGCAAATTGTCTTTTGATCTTAAACTCTAAAATCAATGGTATTTCTAGTCAAATTACATGGAGTAAAATAAGATAGAGTTTGGATTTAGCAAGGCAAGAGTTCGATGACGATGATGATAACAACAACAACAATAATAATACATCATCGTTTTCGTTAATGGTATTTCCCTAAACACTTTTGTACACAATCTAGTAGAAAGGAAGGATAAAGATGTTGAAGGATAGATTTTGGAGAAGATAGCAGAATCCTAGATTCTTGTTAGAGAGGAAATTGTGAAATAAATAAATAAATAAAGTATATCTCACCATTTTTAATCGTTAATTTCAAGGAAAAAAAAAAGATGAAAGAAAATATTTGGTATAACAAATGGAATGTTAAATAGCTCTTCTTTTTTTTTTTTGCAAAGGGAAATATATTTTTAAATTCAAGAAATACAAAAACAAATACTAACCTATATTACCTCAAATTATAGGAAACTACGACTGAGACAGGTGATTTGGTTCACCAGTAAACTCAAGTGAAACAGTTTAAGGGAACAACAATGCACTGAATTTTGGAAATGGTACATAAACAATAGAGTACGTACATGACTCTTTAGAAAAACCTCCATGATCGAAAGAAAAATCCAATCCACTGAAATTGAGAGACACGTAGTGTAACACCCCGGTATTTTCAATACATTAAAAATGCATTAAGTTAAGGATTATATTAAGATAAAAAATACAGTTTAAAGAAAAATATTGTATAATAATATGAAAAATTATACAGTATAAGAGTAATACAGTATAAGAAAGTACATTGATAAAGTTATACAGTATGAAAATTACACTGCAAAAGTAACGCAGTGAAAGAATTAGACTGTTTAAGGTCATGCAGTATAGAAATTGGATTGTTTAAGTTGAAGCAGTATAGGAATAATATTGTTTGGAGATGTAAAAATGAATAAGAAATGCTGTAATAGTATAAAGAATGTACCAACAATAGAAAAAAATATTGTCAGTATAAATTTGGATAGTACAAAGTGAGATAATATTGGAATTACATTATGTGATGGATGTGGATAAGTATTGGAGGTTATGGGACCTCATGAACTGTATGAAAAGAATACTAATAGTATATGAAAAATGTTGTCAGTATAAACTTGGACTACGTAAAAAGTTAGTGGGACATTTTGCAAGTTTTGATTGGGCCACCACATCCACTAATGTGGCCCAATCACATTTGGCCATCCAAAGTAATCTAATTGATTACCAAGGTGATGACTCATCACCTTGTTATAAAAAAAAAAAAAGAAAAAGGAAAACAAAAAGGAAAAAGAAAAAGAAAAAGTTGAATTAATATATGATATAAGAGATCATATATAGTCTCCACCGTGCAAGGCAAGAAAAAAGGAAAGAGAAGCCTGCAAAGGAAAGAAAGAAAGAAAGAAAGGAAGGACAGAAGGAAAAAAAAAAAAGCTCCATTTTTTCCCTAGCCCAAAACCCTTCCCCCATGCTCTCTCCTCTCAAAGTTTTGATGAATCCCAAGCTCCAAATGATGTGAGGAAATAAGAACAAGTGAAGGACATGAGGATTTAAGAGTTTTCAAGGTAAAACCTAAGCTTTACCTATTATGTTTAAGGGTTTTTATTCATGATTTGGTTGAGATTTTTATGAGGATTGTTATGAATGTTGTCAAGGGTGTTGAGAAGGTTTTCAAGCATTTCAAAGGAGGATCAAAAGGCTTGATGAAGTTTAGGTAAAATTCTAAACTTCATGCTTGAAAAAGTTTATGTTTTTAATGCATATTAAGTGTTTGATGAAATGTTTAAGCCATGGCATGTAATATGGGCATTATGGCATGGTTATTTTATGTTATATGTTGATAGTGATGATGATGGAAAGAAAAAAGTAAGGGTTTTGATGAAATTTGAAAATGGACTAAATTGCAAAGAAAAAACAATTCTCGGCAGATTTGAAAATAAGCCAAAAAGTCTCTCTAAACGATGAAATTTCAAGAAAGTTACAACACTAAAGTTGTAGAACACTTTGAAATTGTTAGGACAACATGGACAATTTCTTAAAATTCTGCCCGGTTTAAAAGTTATGAATTTTACGAAATTTTGGGCACAAAATTTCAAGAAATAAAAACGTTATGAAAAGTTTAGAATTCGACCATGGTGCTTTTGTAAGTTTTATTCCTTGTAAGAAACTGAGTGTTTTGGTATAAAGTAGTCAATTTTGGTTCTGAGGGCAAAAATGTAAATATCTTTGTATTTCGGGCCAAAACAGTAAAATTATGTGAAAACTAGGTTTTTCACCAAGAAATATAGAATTCTTACACTGCTGTAGGCAGTGAGTGATTAAGGATGTTAAGTCCTAAAGGATTCAAAATTTAGTCAAAGAAAAGAAGGAAAGAAAAATGTTAAGGGTAAAATGGTCATTTTATGAAAAAATGCCAAAATGGACCTCAAATGCCCGATGTCGGTAAACATTTCTTAGTGGCAATTTTTTTGTAATATGTAAGTAATGAAACATTAAAGTTAAGCAATAGGTTTTATAGAATTAAGAAATAGACGAAAAACCTGTTAGGGGTAAAATCGTCATTATGAAGGTAAACGGCTAGAACGGAGTCAAACACTCTGATTTAGCATAACGTTATCAAATGAAAAATGTTCCGCAATATGTTAAGTAGCATAACCGTCACGTGTGACTAGAGATTTAATAAGAGATGTTCAAGTAAACGAAAGGTAACTCGGTGGGTTACAAAATTAAGTAAAGGAAAAGGGTAAACCAATAGTGTATAAGTCAAGTTAAAAAGAAAGAATGGTTAATGTTTACATTTTCTTATCAATCGAGTGGATTGATAAAAAGAAAGTTAATTAATGAGTCGGCTGTCGTATGATTAAGACATAGAAGTCGACCAATGGAAGGAAAATGAACGAGAAAGGAACATAATAGAGAACGCTAGGGCATAGTCCTAGGTAAGTTTCAAACTTCACCTATAGGATGAAGTAAATGATTTTTAAATGCTTATTTACATGTTTGCAAATGTGTTTGCAATTGTTATGCAAGTTGTTTTTAAAGTATATTTGCATTTATTATGCAAAAAAGTTCTAAAGTACAAAAGAAGATTTGCAATGAATTTGCAACCGTTATGTTTAAAGTTTATTTGCATATTGATATGCATAATATTTTTAAAAGTTCAAGCTATGATATTTAAAGTATGTTTTGCATTATGACAATACATAATGTTTTATAGTTTAAGTTATAAGTTTTATGATACATTTGTTATGCAATAAGTTGCATTTGTTATACAATAAGTTTTAAAATAAAAGTTATAATTTACAAAATGTGATTGCGTTATATGATGCATTTGTTATGCAATAAGTTTCAGAGTACAAATTATGATTAGCAAAATGTGTTTGCATATGATGTGATTGCATTTGATATACTCACTAAGGTTAATAAAAAGGTAACGTAAAGATAAAAAGAAAGTGTCGTACCAGCCTCCTTATTGTAAGGTAATGAAAGTAAAGTTAAAGTTTAACCTCCTAAATGTGAGGTACATGGCCTCAAAGATCGATGGCCTTAAGTCTTCCACAAGAGAAGCATCACGTTTATGATCTCATGATTAGGGATGTTGGTACAAACACTAATGGTTATAAGATAAAGAAACTTAAGGAACAAGAATAGAAAGTTAAAGTAAGATAAGGAAAGCTAAGGAATAAAGAAAGAAAGTTAAAGTAAGAAAAGAATGTTCATAAAATGCTCATAATTGAAGTTCATAATTGAGCATAAATGGAAACATGCATTTTGATTTTATTGGTTTTCCTTGTTATGAAACATTTATATGCTATGGAAAACATTCTGAGGAATGTTTTATATTAAGTGTTTATAAAAACATAAATAACGATTATGAAGAGCAATCTAAGGATTGTTTTATGTTAAATATTTTATGAAAAGCGTTTATGAAAACGTTATAGAAATGCTTTATAAAAACGTTTATGAGAAACGTATTGAAAATGTTTTATGAAAAATGATTATGAAAAATGTTTTAAGAAAAAGGTTTCCATGAGAAAAGTTTCTAAAGCATGTTTTAAATGAATTGTGAGAATATGTTTGAACTTACTGAGCGAAAGCTCATAAAAAGTTTCTTCATGTTGTAAGTAGTATGTAGGCAACCAGTAAGATCCGTTAAAAGAGCTGGGTGCTGCGGAGGATGGATGCGAGGATTTAGGTATAGATACCATCACAGTTTGCTTCCGCTACACAAAGAAAAGGTTTTCCACTATTTAATGTAATGTTTTCAAAGTTTTAAGAAAATCAGAGTTTGAAGAAATGTTTTCAAAGTTTTAAGATACAGTTTACGAACTGTTTAATATAATTATAAAGTTAAGTTTTAGTAAATGCTTCTTATTAAGTTCTCAACTTGAATGGCGACAGAGGTCGCAACAGTTTTTAAAGAACGTTTTAAAGGATAATGATGTGAAAAAAAAAATTATTCAGCATTTTTCTTACTAAGTAAGTAAGATTATTATTTAAGTAATGATGTTTTAAGTAAGTAAAGTGACTGTCTGAAAAGTAGGGTCGTCACACGTAGGACCAAAGCTACACAAAATACCACTAAGAAACAAACATAGTGGACTGAGAATACAACTAATATTGCAAAACAAAATAAACACACTATCAAATCAAGATAAAAAAAAACATTTTTATCGTAAACCACAAACATGGAAAAAAATATGTGTTCTTAAAAAATTAAAGTAAAACTCTAAAGCACATTGACGAAACCTCCAACAATGAGACGACCAACAAAAACACCAAAAACAAAAGTAGAGCCCAAGAGATGCACATGTAGTCGAAGCTAGTTGAATAATAAAATGTAAGAGGATGTTTAGCTAAGAGGTGGTGTGAACCACAAACTCAGTTATGAACAGTGTAAAGCTCTCACATCTTACAGTAAAAAGAAAAAAAAGTTGCTACAGTGTAAAGCTCTCACATGCTACAATAAAAAACGGTTCCCACCACTAACCAAACACCCACTAAGTCTCACATGCCACCACCGTCATTATCGGAAGACCACATTGCTACAACCATATGAATTCCATGGCTATGTAGATCAATCCTTTGAAGGATCACCAATAATAGCACTCTAAATCAATGTTCACCAATCCCTACACACATTCAATTCGCCCTAATAAAAGCTTCACCATACACTACCTCCACCACTAGAAAACTCATTGTTCGTGAGCTTGGAGACTAAATTTTACGGTCGAGAGCTTAGTGACACGCCTGAAGACTGTCTTAGAACTCCGACCATCCCAACCCCAATTCAAATTTCTCTCTTTCTCTCTCTTTTTTCTCTAGGCCGTACTTCTCGGGAATTACACCATATATTTTTATAACAATATTTATCATAATTACATATTGGATCGTTTCATTTTCAAAACAAAAAAGTTTTAGTTCAAACAAATTTTATTATAACATTTTTTCTTATAATATTTGAGTTGCTACAATGTTTTCATTTCAAACTTTCACTTTTAACCAATAAAACAAACGCCCTAATTGTCTTCTTGGTTCAAGGATATAATTATCTTATATGCTAAATTAGACATTCTTTTTACCTTTTTTTTTTCCTACTACACATTGTCAAAAAAAATGTTATTAACATTAATAGTCTTTAAACTTTAAGGTGTCTTCCATTTTGCTCAGAACTTTAAAAATCATTACTTTATCCCCATGAACTTTCAAAACTCCTCACTTTTTCCCTCTGAGCTTTAAAAATCACTATTTTTCCCTCTAAACTTTTGCCTCTTGAGCCTCCAATTTTTTTGTTCAAATGGACAGAATCAAGTTTTCATGATTCATATATGGAAGTGATAAAATCTTATTTTTGTCCTTACAGATGACTCATATACAAATCACGTAGGTTTAATTTCGTCTATTGAACAAAAAATCGAATGTTCATGGTGTAAATTGAGGAGCTTTGAAAATTTAAGGAACAATGTAGTGTTTTTTTAAATTTTAGAGGGTAAAAAGTAAGAAGTTTTAAAAATTTTAAAAATAAAAAGTTATTTTTAAAGTTTAAAAGATAAAATAAAAGAGACCGTAATGTTTAAAAGTCACAGTATTTATGATAAAAAAAGAAAAAAAAAATACCCCCTGCCATTTTATTTTCCTCACTTTGATATTTTGCTTCTCCCTCCTTTTTTTTTTTGTTTTTTTTTTTTGTGTTTTTGTTTTCTATCCATCTTACAAGACATTCATGAGTCAATCAAAGAACTCAAGTAGGAGTTTTCAAGAGCTTACTTGCTCGACAGAAAAACTTACCTAACCTTTCTCACCAAACAAAGACTGACTTTTTTTTTTTTTTTACTTTTGCGATTCTCCCTTACTCTGGCAAAAAAATAGGACTTGTACTCCACTGTTGAACCAACTTTTGATGTGTTTGTCTCTTGTTGGTCAAGATTTCTCAGGTTCCGCATGTGTTCCTCAGCTTGCCTTTAGAGATAATTCAAACATTATATTAATCATACCAGTCGCCATCAAAAAAAATAAATAAATAAAGACAACATGGTCTCTACGGTGGTTTGTTCCTATTCCACCAACTCTTTGCTTTCCTTGATGGAAACAATCTTTGTTGCTAAAAAAATTTATTAACTGAAACAAAAAGGAAAGAAAAAGGATATGTACTTCACATTTGCATTTTCTTTTTTTCAGAGGAATATTATGCGATTCTAATATTATATTATCATTTGTATTGCTATAGTGTGTGAATAGCCAAAAGCCCAAAACTGTTTTTGTTTCTTAGTCTAAAAGAACGAGCTTCTAATTACTCTCTCATATTTATGAACCTTAAATCTAAATAAAATCACTCAAAATGATAAAAAAAAAAAGTCCTCAAAACTTGCATAATTTGATACCTATTACAAGTCAAAAAAATCCTTCCTTCGTGAAATTCTCACCAAACAAAACTATAATGCAAAATAGTGGCGCACTTCCTAGCCCACCAACTCCTTGACGTTTTGTTTATCAATTTTATAAATCAGAAAATGAAAAATTATACAAAACACAATGGTAAGTGGGGAGTATTAAAGTTGGTCAAACCATGTGAAAGTTACTCATTGCTAACTCAACCAAAGAATCCGAACAATCTCCTCAGTAGTTTTGTGCACATAAACTAAGGATTCAGAAACCAAATAAAATATTAACATGCTATTGCGATCGCTGCAATCACATTTAACAAATCACATAAAAGTCATCACTTAATTTAATTAATATTCATATCAAACAATCAAGATATTGAAAAATTATTCGCTAAATCCAACGTAATATTTCATCACATTTATATTATTTAAATATAAGTACGTTGAATTTAGTGAATAATATTTAATAAAATTATTAATGATTAAAAAATAATTTTATACATTTATCTAAAAAAATTTGGGAATATTTTTCTTCAGGGTGTACGCTAGTTATGATTGTATTGGAGATAATGTTGTATTTGCACAACGTTTTGTACAAAAAAGATGTGGGTGTCAGTCATTATTGCCAAAATATGATGTCTCGTTGTGAATTCTTGTTAAATGAGGCAACTGCTTTCTCTTTTAAGGGTTGTTTGAGTAAATTTCTCTGATCAATGGAAAGGAGGCCACCAACCACAATCTTTATAGATCAAAATCAAGCAATGTTAAACACCATAGAGTACGTCCCCTTCTACAGCACATTGCCCATGTCAAATGACACATGGCAAGGAACGCTCCGTCACATTTGGCATTAGGATTGTTAATTGCAATACCATTTTGTTAGAATAGTTCCGTTTATTAATTGACCTCTGTTAATTATTGAATCACTATTACAATAAATTTATAAATTTGAGGTCTCATTTCTCAAAATTTATCACAATTGAAAGTTTCATATTCAAGTTGTTAAGCGCCTAAAAATAATTTTAGGGGATACACTGTACGCTATAATCAATATAATAACATTTATTAGAAAGTGATATGTAGCAGTGGTAATATGATTCTTAAATAATTTGCAGTATCGTATTTGATTGCATACAAAATTCTTCTCTCACATTAAGTTAGGATTGATTTCATAAATGTTCCTTGGACCATAAATCCCAATTTGATGTGCTTGTGTCTCCTAAACTTTTAAAACTATATAAACTAATTGAAAACACCCCCTCCATTTATAATAATAAAAAATGATGTGATACTAATTATAATTTTATAAGTGTCCCCAAACAATTGTTTTAAGTCAACTTGTCCTTGAATCATTAACTTGCGTCAAATCAGAGGACAAATTGACATAAAATCAATATTGAGGGAGCATTTATGTGTTGAAAAAATAGTACACAACGAAATTTTAAAATTTTTATATCAGAGTATTTTTCAAAACACAAGTTTGACACACTATATGTAAAATTTACTAGATCTTACTAACCTTGTAAATGTTGTAAATCTCCTACAGTCTGTGAAGAGATGTGCATTCCAGAAGGATCTCAACCAACTGGCCTTCTTTTCTATTCTATATCCACGACCGGTGTGTGTGTGGGTACACTCGTATAGCTCTTCCACCAGGCAACTCTCCTTCCAACCAATTAAGAAATACCCAAAGCTATAATTCGTGATGTGTAAACAATAGCTTTTCGGGGAGTTTCAAAGTCTCATTGGCAGAGTCTCAATCTTGATTTCTCAACTGATCTAAATAACAATGAGCCTCACGAGGTTGGGCCCAGGAGTCAGTCCTTATCAAATAAGGCCTCAAAAATTCAAATCAGAATCAAATTCAGATTAATATTTGATAAAATCTGCATGAAAACACGTGATCTATTTATCGCTTGGTCAGCAAGCCAAACAGGCAGATCGGCCTGTTGAACTTACTCCATCAGTAGAGCGAATTGGAAGATCGGCCTACCGAACGAACGATAAATGATCCCTATGAATCTCTGATTTTTCACCCGGGATTCTTGGGATAGAGCCTTAGTTTTAATTCAAATAACCCAATAGAGAAGTTATCTAATTAAAACAGTCATATCTAGATAATCTCTAAGAAAATAAATATGCTTGATAATTCAACAAGTTTATCTTGAATCAATTTATTCAAAATTAATCCAACCGATAAACAGACATGAATTATCTAATCCTGATAATTCAACAAGTTTATCTTGAATTAATTTTCACAAAATTAATTCAATCGATAAACAAACATGAATTATTTGACCCTATCGAATTTCAGTCAATCTAATAAATTTGACACAAGTTACCAATTGCTGGAAAAGCACGCCGTGTCGTTACAGGATTTATTATGAGGTAGCAAAAAGGACTTGATGGACTTATATAGTTCAAGCTCTTGATAATTATGAAACCCAATATCCCATATATACATTTCATAATTATCAACTTAACGCTGCTACACTAAAAGCTTAGAGCTGCACTCTCAAACTATATAGAATTACGATGTCCATATAGCTAAGTTTCCATGACACATCATAATGTATTGTATCCCCATAGGATTATCCATAATCGGCTTAAGGACAAGTTTTGTCTTACCTTCCTGATTATTTTTCTCTTACATTTCATTATCTCACTATCGAAAAACTTACCATCCAAAGACGGTATACCATTCAGTTACACCTATGTATTGAAATGGTTGAGCGCTCTAATTTTTCAATTATAGGATAACGCATATAAGAAGATATCAACGACTCCTAAAGAGGAGCTACGGATTTATATCTATGAATAACAGGTTTACGCTATCAAGAGTCATGCCTCCAATGTACCAGCATGTATACCACTATAAAATGTGGATGTCACCTTTTACTACATCAAAAGACACAAGTTAAAACAACAGGCTCACTATTCATCTCAAGATTAAGGTACGGCACAAATGATTGTCTAAAGTGAATCGATTTGTCAAGACAGAATTATTAATCCAAATCAATTCACTTTGTGTTCTGATCCAACACATCGTCACCTATGACAATGCGCCATTATTTCTATTTGCGGAGTCCACCTCTGATGGCCAAGACAAACTATCTCTCAATAGGGATATAGACAACATAACAATCTTTGCATGAATAAGTGCCCAACTTTATTCCCTTGATTGTGGATCTTATGATTTAGACTGTCACTTTAAGAATCATGTCTTCTGCATAATCTGTCCATCATATGCCCAATTCTTAAAGGTTTAGACTGATAGTCTCAGACTTTTATTTGCTTAACATACATTCAACAAATATGAACATAAAGAGGACAAGAATTTGGTATATGAATAAGAAATAAATCCTTTACTAATAAAAATGTCTCTAAAAAATATATTACATTTTTTACTTCTTAGGGCATACACGTCTAACGTTATGCATATACAGTAGTTAGCATTTTTAAAGATTTTATATAATTTATGAGTGAAATGAGCTATTCTCAAATTCGAATGACATGTTAAACTCTAGCACATAGTTTTATAGAGCATTCATGCATAAAAAAATTAATATTTTTTACAATAAAAATATGCTCTCTTAATTTTAGGGTGTACAAGTGCAAATACATGATTAGCTACTCTGTGCAATATTCAAAGGTAGTGTTCAAAGAACACTAAGGGTTATTTCTTGTCAATCTAAGTCTACTAGGGTGCTTGGTTGTTTGTTAGAACTAATTAGTTTTAACAAACAAACAGTAAAAAACTCTCATATGTCACAATAAAAAGTAAAAAGTTACTACGGAGTAAAGCTCCCATATGCTATAATGTTTGTAACCAATATTGGTTCGAACTGCATTTCTCAAACACCCCATTAATTGATGTTTAATGAGTATGTGAGTTATTTTGAATGCATTAATGTTTGGTTTAAATCTTAAGAAATAGCAAAATTAATATACACAGTAAAATTAATATATATGTATATATATATATATATGTAGATATGTATGTATAAATCTTTATTTTATAGTAATTACATGTGTCCACTATCCTACTCATACCATATACACTAACATCCAAACGACAACGTATATAAATTTTTGTTTGATTTATAAATTTGAACATAAAATTTGGACAGAAATTCAAATTTTTATTAAGAAAAACACTGTAACAAAAAGGTTTGAATTGTTTGAAATTGTAGATGTCAAATCTACAATTAAGTATGAGCTGGTTAAAATAATTTTTATTGTTTGTTTTTAAGAAGTTTAGGCCCACAAATTGCCGTTATTAGGTCTTAATAAACTTGACAAACAATATTAGTATCGCAATTAAAGTGAAAACAGATCAAAAGCATAAAAATAAAAGTAAATTTTGTAAAAGTAAAGACACCTATGACGACCTATCATCTTCCGGGCTGTACCTTAATACATTTCTTACTTACATAGCTATAGAAATCTAGGAATATATTTTTAATAGTTTTTTTTAAAAAAATAAAACACACAAGCATACACAAACCTCCTTTATATATATATATATATACACATATATGTATACTTAACCTAACATTTCTCTAAAGAGTTTTCTCTTACTAGTACTACATTATAACTTATATTTAATACTTACTCTACAACAAGTTCCAAATTTATTTAATATCATATAGAGTGAAAACTTTTCAGTGGCGGTATCCATACCATTGTCTACACATTGCTCGCATACCATCGCCGGCTCATCAGTGAATTTACTCTAACCTTTTAGCTGAATTACCTACAGCATAAAATAACTAGGTGAGCTAATGCTCAATAAGTCCAAACATAGCCCCACATGTATAACTTACTTTTATGCATGATCCATTTATGCTTGTTGATGGAAATTCATTATTCTTTTCATATATCAATCTTAACTAGGGCCCGAGTGTTCGTACTATATGCGTACATGGGTCATCGTAACACCGAGACTACAACATAACTTAGAACTGCCCTTGAGTCATGAGCTAGTCCGAGACTTTTGTCTTTGTCTGGTGAATTCAATTACTAGTCTGTTAATTTAGGTTGTCATACCATGCAAGATGATTTATTTACTTATAATAAGTGCACATCATAAACATTTCTTTAAATGCATTAAATATCATAAAATACATTTGTATAGATATACTTTTCCCAAAAACCATCTATCCCATACTGTAGGTGGGGTTCGAACTTACTAAGGTATGCCACAACGTTAACCAACTCCAGTTCCTCTGCTAACTGTCTAAGTGTCCTATATGGACAATTTATCGTCATTAGCTAACTTACTACTATTGATCTATATGTTAATAAAATGTATACGTTAATTATTGAGTCGAGTTATTGTTCGGTTCAAAAAATCGATCATTATGGATTTTATTCCTTTTAGTTGACGATGTCTTATTGTCACTAACAAAGGGGGGAAAAATTCTTTGCTAAAGACATTTTCCCTATTTCGAGCGTTTCAAGGTCCATTCAGGCAGTTTCGTGAAAAATAACGTTTTTACCCTAGACGGGTCTTTTTAAATTCTTGGGCACCATTTTTTTTTCTAATTCAACACAAATTATTGCTTATTGGCGGCGGGACAAAAATTCAATTATTGGTTCTCTTATTTTGCAATAAAACCCAAATTTAGCAAAACTTTACAATTTTATCCTAGATATTAAAAATATCGATGATTTTTCCCCCAGGACCAAAAATGATCTTTTTATACCATTAGCCTCAATTTTTTGCAAGGATTAAATTCTTCCAAAGTTTCTTACCCAAATTCCTTTTATTTAAAAATGTTTTTATCCTTATACTTCTATTAGAGTTTTGTGACAAAACTTGTAAACTTCATATTTTACAACAAATGTAAAATATGAATTTTGACACATCATCCACGAATTTTTATTGTTTTATTGAGATCTACAACTTTTGTCATTTAACTTTTTTGAAATTCTCATTGCATAGTGGAGTTTTTAGCCATGTTTCAAAACTACCGAGTTTGTGTAAACCTTTTCAATTCAGTTATTTGTTATTTTCACAAAAATTTGCTTTTAAACATTATGCACCCTACTGTTTAATGCAGGTTTCAAATCTTCTTTAGCAAATAATTATGTTTAAACATGCCAAAATTTCTTTTACTCAAAAAATCAGTTAAGCTTTGCAAATTTTGCTTAGTTTTTATACAAAATAAAATTCCAAGCATACCACCTCTAATTTCTAACCATAACATATCATAAAATTACTTAAACACACTATAAACCAACTTAGATTATTACATGCCATACTTAAAAAAAAAAAACAAAAACAAAACAACCATGAACTTAGAATTAGGAGGTTAGGCTTTTACCAAAGAATGTTAGTGAGCTTTTGTACACCTTCAACAAACTTGATTTATCAACCTTCGTAGGCATGAGCCATGATAGGAGAACTCATATCAACATCCCCCTCCAAACCCAAAGAAAAAACCCTAGAAAACTTAGAAAAAGTTTAGATCTTCACTTTAAAGTTTGAAAAGAAAAATGGTGAGTCACCATGCTTACTTACCCTTAAACCATCATTAGGGGTAAAAGATAGGTTTATTCTTCACTTGGTAGGATTGGGCCACATAAGGGGTGTGGTGGCTTAATCTCCAACCTTAAAGTGTCCCTTGGTGGGTCCCATGACCTTACACAGTGTAATTTTACACTGTACAAGTATTTTTCTTATACTGTTAGGATAAAACTAGAGAAACACATACTTAAGTAGTTTAAAATATTCTAACTTACTCTTTGGTTCACTTTTCTAATCCCAAACACAATATTTCATATATTTGCATTTTTACTTAAACAATGTATTTCCACTACATTCTGAACCCTTTACATTGTTTTGAGTTATTGTATGCTTTTCTACTTTATTTTACACTTTAATCATTTATTAATTTCTATCACAACACTATAATTAATTGTAATATAAAGTTCATTTTAAGGATATATTCACAAATTTTTAAGCATTTAAGCTCATAAAATTTGTATTTAACAATATCCAAAATTGCACAAAATTCACAGTCAAATTTTGTATTAATATTGTTCATATATATGTTATTGTTATTTACAAAAATACAATTTATAAGGATAAATTTATTAATTAAATCCAAATAAGTACTAGATTTAATAATAAATTTTCCTTGAGCATTACAATCTACCCTCCTTAAAAATTTGTCTTCAGAAATTAGAATAATTTTGGGTAGTTTTTCCTTATCTTATCCTCTCGTTCCCATGTTGCTTCTTCTACCTATTGACTGCACCATAAAACTATAACAAGTGGTATCTTCTTGTTCCTTAATTCTTTCCTTCTCGTGCCAGGATTTGAACTGGTTTCTCCTCATAAGACAAATTTTCTTGTACCTCAATTGGCTCATATTGAAGTACATGCGATGAATCTGGTACATACTTCTTTGGCATTGACACATGGAATACATTATGTACCGATGCTATTTCAAGCGTTAGGACTAATTTATAGGCAACATTGCACACCCTTTCAAGAATTTCATACGGTCCAATATACCTTGGACTAATTTTTCCCTTTTTCCTAAACCTTAGTACCCCTTTTATTGGCGTTACTATTAGAAAGACCAAGTTCCCCACTTGAAACTTTAGGGGCCTTCGTCGTCAATCGGCATAACACTTGAAGACTCTAAGTAGTCTCTATTCATTGATAGATTAATTTTACATATTCCATTGTTCTTTGTACAAAGGCCGTGGTTGATAACGCCATTTCCTTAGTTTCATACCAATGCAAAGGTGATCTACATCTCCTTCCGTAAAGAGCTTCATATGGAGCCATATTTTTGGAGCTTTAATAACTCTTGTTGTATGCGAATTCAATCAATGGAAGGTTTTTATCCCATCCTCCTTGAAGTCTAGCACACAGGCTATTAATATATCTTCCTAAGTCTAGATAGTCCTTTCAGACTGATCATCTGTTTGAGGATGGAAAGTTGTACTAAAAGTCAGCTTTGTGGCCATTGCTTGATGAATGCTCTTCCAAAACCTTGGAGGTGAATCGACCATCACAATTAGAAATAATAGATTTTAGAACTCCATGATATCTAACTATTTGAGCAACATACAATTCAGCTAGTTGTTCCACAGAACTACTAAGTTTAAGGCGCAAAAAGTGTGCAAATTTAGTTAATCTATCCATGATTACCCATATAGCATCATGTCCTCTAGTAGTTTGGGGTAATCTGGTCACAAGATCCATGGTTATCTGATCCTATTTTCATTCTAGAATTTTAATCTTCTACAATTCTTCCACCAGTCATTGGTGTTCAGCAATTACTTTTTGACAGGTGAGACATTTGCTGACAAAACGAATGACATCATTCTTCATTTCATTCCACCAATAATGCTCCTTTAGGTCTTTGTATGTCTAGGTAGCTCCTGGATGAACAGAGTACAGGTGTTTCATGAGCGTTTTTTAATATCTGCCTTTTAAATCTTCTTCATTAGGAATAATAACCTAACTTTATAGCAGAGAATACCATCTTCTAAGATGTTAAACCCTGCTCCTTTGTTTTCAAAGGCTTTATTCTTATACTTGAGTAACGAAAAATCTACTTCTTGTTGTTCCTTCAAATTCTCCAAGATGATTGGTTGGAATGACAAATCAGCTAATCTTCCTATGATAATCTCAATTCCTACTTCTATCAAGTCTTTTGAAGAGGTCTTGATACCAGTCGCATTGTTGCAAGAGGAGATGTTGCTCTTCGGCTGAACGCGCCGGCTACTCAGTTAGCTTTTCTGGGGTGATACAAGATTTTACAGTCATAATCTTTAACCAACCCAAGCCATCTTTGTTATCTCATGTTAAGTTCTTTTTGAGTGAAAATGTACTTAAGGCTTTGATGGTCGATAAAAATCTCTCATTTACTCCGGTACAAGTAATGACGCTAGATCTTTAATGTGAACACTACCGTTGGTAACTCCAAATCATGCATTGGATAGTTTCTTTCATGATTTTTAGTTGCCAAGATGCATATGCGATTACTTTTCCATTCTGCATAAGTATAGCTCCCAAGCTGTTTTTTGACGCGTCACTATAGATCATAAATTCCCTAAGTTTGGATCAGGTATGGTCAATATAGGTGTACTCGTAAGTCTTCTCGTCAATTCTTGAAAACTCTCTTCGCACATATTAGTCCATTCATATTTTGTTGCTTTCTGAGTAAGGGTTGTGAGCGGTGCTGCGAGTTTAGAAAATCCCTCAACAAAATGTCAATAATAGCCTGCTAAACCAAGAAAACTCCTGATCTCAGTAATACTTCTCAATGCAGGCCACTTGTTTACCGCTTCTACTTTAGAAGGATGACAGAAACTCCATCTTGTGATGCCATATGTCCTAAGAAAGGAACTTTTTCCAGTCAAAATTCACATTTTGAGAACTTGGCGAATAGTTGATGTTTCCTCAACAACTGCAGTGTAGTCCTCAAATGCTCCTTATGCTTTTCTAGAGTTCTTGAATAGATCAAAATATCATCAATAAAAATGATGACGAATTTGTCAAGGTAATCTTTGAAATTTTGATTCATTAGGTCCATAAAGGCTACTGGGGCATTACTCAATCCAAATGGCATAACGTAAAACTCATAATGCCCATAACGTGTTCGAAACACCATCTTCGACACATCTTCTTCCTTAACTAGAAGTTGGTGATATCTAGAGCGTAAGTTGATATTTGAGAATACTGCTGCTCCTTTCAGTTGATCAAATAGATCAT
The DNA here is from genome assembly GCA_025403435.1 of Artocarpus heterophyllus. Taxonomy (NCBI): domain Eukaryota; kingdom Viridiplantae; phylum Streptophyta; class Magnoliopsida; order Rosales; family Moraceae; genus Artocarpus; species Artocarpus heterophyllus. The sequence continues at coordinate 25,941,880 of CM046338.1, forward strand.
CCATTCACGGAAGTGGATACTTGTTCTTGATCATGACTTTATCTAGTTCTTAGTAGTCGACGCATATCCATAAAGTTCCATCTTTCTTCTTAATGAATAGCATTGGTGTTCCCCATGGAGAATGGCTTGGCCAGATAAACCCCTTTGTCTAGCAATTCTTGCAGCTGAACCTAAAGTTCCTTAAGTTCTCCTGTGTTAGATGTGTATACCCTAAGGAGTAAAAGTGTAATATGTTTTTGGAGACATTCTTATCAATAAAGAATTTATTTATTATTTATATACCAAATCTTATCCTCTTTACGTTCATATTTGTTGAATGTATGCCAAGCAAACAAAAGTCTGAGATTGTCGGTCTAAACTTTTAAGAATTGGGCATATAATGGACAAATTATGCGGAAGACATGATTTTTAAGGTGACGGTCTAAATTATAAGATCCGCAATCGACAAAATAAAGTTGGACGCTTTATTCATGAAAAGATTGTTATGTTTTCTATATTCCTAACGGAGATGGTTTGTCTTGACCATCGATGGTGGACTTCGCGATAGAAACATTGGCCTATTGTCATATTTGACAAAGTGTTGGATCGGGATATAAAGTGAATTGATTTAGATTAATAATTTTATCATGACAAATCGATTCACTTTAGACACTCATGTGTATTGTATCTCAATCCTAAGATGAATAATAGGTCCGTTGTCTTAACTTATGTCTTTTGATGTGTCAAATGGTGACATCCACATTTTAATAGTGGTACACATGTCGGTATGTTGGAGGCATGGCTCTTAATAGCGTAGACCTGTTATTCATATATATGAAATTCATAGCTCTTCTTTAGGAGTAGTGATATCCGCTTATGTGCGTTATCTTGTAATTGAAAAACTGAAGCGTTCAACCATTTGGATACATAGGTATAACCGAATGGTGTACCGTCTTTGGATGGTAAGTTTTTTGATGGTGAGATAATAGAACTTAAGATAAAAATAATCGAAAAGGTAAGACAAAACTTGTCCTTAAGCCGATTATGGATAATCATATGGGGATACAATACATTATGATATGTCATGGAGACTTAGCTATATGGGCTTTATAATTCTATATAGTTCGAGAGTGCAGCTTTAAGCTTTTAGTAGATGAAATGTATATCTAGGATATTGAGTTTCATAATTATCGGGAGCTTGAATTATATAGGTTTATCAGGTCCCTTTTGCTAGCTCATAAAAATCCTATAACAATATGGCATGCTTTTCCAATAATTGATGACTTGTGTCATATATCATATTGGCTAAAAATTTGATAGAATCAGATAATTCATGTCTGTTTATCAGTCGAATTAATTTTATAAAAATTAATTCAAAATAAACTTGTTGAATTATCGAGATTAGATAATTCATGTCTGTTTATCAGTTGAATTAATTTTGAATAAATTAATTCAAGATAAACTTGTAGAATTATCAGAAATATTTATTTTCCTAGAAATTATCTAGATATAATTGTTTTAATCAAATAACTTCTCTATTGGGTTATTTGAATTAAAACTGAGGCTCTATCCTAAGAATCTCGGGTGGGAAATAAAGATTCACATGGATCATTTATCGTAAGTTCGACAGCCGATCTTTAAGTTCAGCATGCCGATAGAAGAAGTTTGGCAAGCCGATCTGGAAGTTCGACAATCCGATCTGGAAGTTCGGCCTGTCAATTGAGCGTTAAATAAATCACGCGTTTCCATACAGATTTTTATTAGATATTGTTTTTTATTTTGATTTTGATACGAATTTTCGAAGCCTTATCTAATAAGGACTGACTAGGCCCAACCTCTATAAAAAAGGGAGTGAGGCTCATTGTTATTTAGATCAATTGAGAAATCTAGAATGAGACTTTGCTAGCAAGACTCTGCAACTCCCTGTAAAGCTGTTGTTCACAAATTACAAACTATAACTTTGGGTATTTCTCAATTGGTTGGAAGGAGAGCCACCTCTGGAAGAGCTATATGAGTGTGCCCACACACACACAGATCATGGATAGAGAATAGCAAAGAAGACTAGTTGGTTGAAGCTCTTTTGAAACATTACTTCTCTTCACGGATTGCGAAGCTTTTCGGCGAACGAGGTTAGTAAGATTCGGTTAATTTATGCATATAGTATATTAAACATATGTTTTAGAAAATACGCTGGTATAAAAATTTTAAAATTCCGTTACGTACTATTTTTCTAACAATTGGTATTAAAGCCAAGTTTTTACATAAATTTACAAGTTTGTGATCATGCTATACATATAAATTATGTGATCTTGATTTCTACTATGCTTGAATTTAATTTTATAGAGAGTTGGCAGTCTAGGTTTCTATATATTTTTATGTTGTCATGGATTATATGTTGAATGTTTATTAATTAATTAAGGTTGATTAAATTATTATTTAATTAATTTATACCGATTATGGTTTCTTAGATGTTAGAATGTGTATATAAGTTTTTCATGTAGTTAGATGGTGGATTATTATCTCTGTCTAGGAATTATTATTTAATTTTAAAATTATAAGAATTTTGTAATTAAATAATTATTCGGAGAAGACGGATCTAGAAGATGAATCTAGAAGATGGATAATGGCGTTACCAGGTATTTCCTGAGTTTCTAATTTTTTATTTTTGAATTATTGAAAATAAAATTGATAAATTGCATTAAAAACTATATTTTCTAAAAAGCATGATTTTTCCTTGGTTGGCAAGCCGATGGTTGCAGAATCGATAGGCTGAACTTCAGGTTCAGTAGACCGTCAATGGGGCAAAAATCTGGTGCTCTAGCGGCAGTCCAAACTTTTCAATTCGACAGGCCAAACTATCAAGATCGACATGCCGATGGACCATGACTGGCAAGCCAATCACACAGATCGGTGTGATCGGCCTGCCCGTAGAGAGCTATGATTTTTCTAGAAAATGTGCGTTTTTTGATGTAGTTTTGATTTTATTTTTGGGACAATTTTGAGAAACATTAAATTTGGATATGACCGAAAATATAGAGTTTTTTGATCTATGTGGGATTGAAGACTTGAAGATGAAAGTTACATTAAGAGTGATACAATTTGAACATTCAAGGATGAAGAATTGATAATATGTTTTGATTCTTCTCTTGTAATCTTTGTTTTCTTTTCTCTAGGGTGGAACCATAATATTACGATTATTTATTATTATTTTGCTTGTGGCTTTGCATGATTGCTTTGCTTGTCTGCATTATAATATGATTTGCCATATATATTGATAACATATCATACAGAATAGGGAGTGCTGCTCATTAAAATTGTTCATGCATGTTTATAAAATAAAACATTGATTTCAAAAGAATGAGTGGGAGAAGGTTTTCAAAGAGAGGACTTACGGCCTCTACCGTTGGTCCATAGATAGCACATGGTAGTTTCGACCCCTAGGAAGGGACTTCATCATGTACTGGGTTAGATTTTCAAGAGGATAAGGTATTTTAGTATGATTTATGGTTGCACACCCCTAGGTGGTGATTATAAATTATGGATAAAATATTGAAACGATGGTTATACACTCATTTTAATTTTATTATTAACCTCTCCTAGGAGTTCTGTTAATAAAATTTATGGCTAAAGAAACAATTATTAATATATGTTGGATCATACGGGTCTTGGATGGCATATTTTAATCAGGAAAGGATTCGTGTTCCTAATTGAATTTGGAAAGACTCCATTAGGAGCATGTTGAATTCTAAGTTGGAAATTATCATTGTAAAGGTGTGATATTTTTAAGGTTTTGACACATAAAAACATTTGTATGTTTTATATGATTGTGTTATCTTACTAAATTATTATGATATGTTTACTTATATTTGATATATGATTCTTTATTGTAGATTAAAATGTCTAAAAATACTTTATCATCAATACTTGACAAAAATCAATTAACCGGTGAGAACTAATGATTGGAAATGGAACCTGAACATCGTCCTATCCTTTGAAATACTAAAATTTGTGCTGACAACACCTTGTCCTCCTGAGCTTACGGGAGAATCCGTTAATGATCAAATCCAAGCATATGATCGTTGGAAAGATACTAATGATCAGGCCCATTGCTATGTTATGGCCAGTATGAATAATATGTTGTAGGCTCAACATGAGGATTATGAGACTGCTAAGCAGATCTTGGATAATCTAGAAGACATGTTTGGAGGCCAAGCCTTAACAAAGCAACAAGAGGTGCTTCACAAACTCTTGAACTGTAAGTAGAGATCGAGGACATCTGTAAAGGAGCATATGATGTTGGTCATGGGTGGAGCTAACATCGATGTTGAAGCTTAGATGACTATGGTTTTTGAAACTTTGTCAAAGTAATTTATTCCGTTTAGTGCTACATTTAATTTGAGCAATAGATGAAATATGACTTTAAAAGAGTTAATGAAACAGTTACAGAAGTTTGAACTGTTGATCAAGAAGTCTCCTGTGGGTGGCGAGGCCAACTTGGTGGTTGCTTCTGGTTCCAATCCCAATCCTGGGAATGGAAAAAAACAACGGGCCAAGAATGAGAAGTCTTCTATTCCTGCAAATGGCAAGAACAAGAAGAAAAAGAAGAAGAACCCGGAGAAGCTTAAGTGCTTTTTCTGTAGGAAGGTCGGGCACATTAAGAAGAATTGTAAGGACTTCCTTTCCTGAGGAGGTAGATGTGATCTTCTGTATTTAGAAACTTGTTTGGTTGAGGAATTCAATGACATTTGGGTCATAGATTTCGGAGCAACTAATCATGTTTGTGTTTCTCTACAGGGGTTCAAATAAACGAGAAGTTTACTGCATGAAGACTTCATGCTTCGGATGGGCGATGGATCCTTAGGCTTAGCTAAAGCAGTGGGAGACATCCATCTATATTTTGATAATTATAGGAATTTAATTTTGTGAGATTGTTTTTATGTTCCTAAATTTAAAAGGAATTTAATTTTTGTAGCTTGTTTATTTAAATACTCATATTTGGTTTCTTTTAATAATAAAGTGGTAATTCGTAAAAACAAATCTTTTATCTATTCTGGATGGATGCAAAATAACCTGTATTTTATCAAATTTAAGATGGACTTAGTACTTAATGCTGAGATGAATGATAATAACTCTAAAAGACTTAAAACTTCTCACTCTAATAAGACTTATCTTTGGCATTTATGACTTGGTCATATTAACCTAAATAGGATTCAAAGGTTGGTAAGGGATGGACCTTTAAGTCATTTAAAGGTAGAATCTATACCACACTATGGATCTTGTTTGGAGGGTAAAATGACCAAAAGACCATTTGGGTCTAAGGCAAGAGGGCCGAAAGGGTTCTAGAACTTGTACATAGTGATGTTTGTAGACCGATGAATATTCAGGCACGAGGAGGGTATAAGTACTTCATCACTTTTATTGAGGATTACTCAAGGTATGGGTATGTGCACCTATTGCACTACAAAAGCAAAACTTTTGACAAGTTTAGGGAGTTTCAGGCTAAAGTGGAAAAGCAATTGAGTAGACCCATAAAGGCACTTCGTTCCGATCGAGGTGGTGAATACTTTTCTGATGAGTTCTTAGGACACTGATTAGAGAATAGGATTTTATCCCATTTGATTACACCGGGTACTCCGCAGCAAAATGGCATAGCGGAGAGAAAAAAGATGACTTTGTTGGACATGGTTAGGTCTATGATGAGTTATTCATCATTGCCTTTATCTTTTTAGGGATATACACTGCAAACCGCATGTTACCTTTTGAACAACGTGCCTTCAAAATTAGTCCTTAAAACTCCTCACGAGTTGTGGACGGGCAAGAAGACATCCTTAAACCAGATTCGCATATGGGGATGTCCGGCTCATATCTTGTTTAGGGATGCAAATAAGTTAGAAGCACGTTCAGAAATTTGCGTGTTTGTAGGATATCCAAAAGGGACTAAAGGGGGTTATTTTTATAACCCAAAGGAAAATAAAGTCGTGATTTTAACTAATGCAACTTCCTTGAGGAGAGTTACATGGACGACTTTAAGCCTCAAAGCAAATTGGTGCTTGAGGAGTTGAGGAGTGATTTAATCTCTTTGGGGGTTCCAATAGAAACTACTCCAATTGGTGTAGAAAAACCAAACAAACTTAAACAACAACATAAGGGGCTTTGGGGTAGTGGGAGGATCAGGCGTCAACCCAAGATGTAGTGCCCCCTTACGGACGTCACAGATATCGTTACATTCATTCATTACATACTTTTATTCTAGGATAAACTATTTTATTAAAAGATAATTTGAAAACATAAATTGAAAAACATACCCAAGATCCATGCATATTTTTTTTTATACATCAATATTTAATATATTACTCATTTATAATCATTCTTTAAATAGTTTATCTCACTGAATAATAAATTCAGAATAAAAACTCATAGTTCAAAATCTGCTTACATAGTTCGGTAGGCCGAACTTGAGACTTCGATAAGCCGAACTCGACCGGCATGCCGAAGATCATCCATTGGCAGGCCGCCCGAGGCTTTGCAAAAATGGGGTTTTAAAATTAAAAAGATCGGCAGACCGATACTTAACAATCGACAGGCCATTTAAATTATTCGACAATCCGGCCAGTAATGATTGGCAAGCCAAACTATTATAAAAATTTTGTTTTAAAACTGTCTTAAAGTGTCATGGTTCAAATCTTAAAAGTCCGTCAAACAAACATACTCAAAATTATAAAACATAGTTCATAAGTTTTAAAACTTCTTTTCTTGGCGTCTTCCATTTTCAATCCATCTTGCTTAGCTCATACGTCTTTCCTTGTCCTCCTCCTATTCCATTATCTTCTTACCCTTATCTGCAACATGATGTAAAATTGAATAAGCTAATGCTTAGTAAGTACATTTCATATCTCATAAGTAAAAACATTTTATGAACATCATCATCATCATCATCATAATAGTGCACTAGGCACAATTTCATAAGGAACATATCTTTCATTATTATGTCCATATTAAAATTTAATTCATTTTATCTTAAGGGCCCAAGTGTTACATCATAATCATCATTGTAGGGGCACCGTCATGAGAGGAGAAGGGTAGTTAATCCTAAACAAAACATAACATCATAACATAACTTAAACATGGGTATGCAACACTTTTTTAGGTGATACATATATACACATAAATATACTTACATGTTTTGAAAGACATCATCATCGAAACATGCATAAACTTTAAAAATCAAACTTTCATAATAAAACATCATGTATAATCATCGTGGAAATCATTATAAAACCATCATGAACATAGATTTCAAAATTTTCATTAATTACATCACATTGCAGGTGAGAATGTACTTACTTGTATAGCTTACTTAACCTTAATCGAATTGTAGGTGATGTCACCGCAGTCTCGATGTGCTCATTGCTTAGTGTGTTCATGCCATACATTTATTTAAAGATACATAAAATTAATGGTCATTCTCATAAAATTCTCCATCATCATATAACGTCATCCATGCTTCAAACTCAAGAAAATTACAAGTACACAAAAGCATTATACAACACTCATGCTAAACTAAAGAAATTTTAAAACTCTGCCTGATCCTTGCAAATTCATATCTCAATAATTCTTAATTCATACACAATTCAAGCACCAAACTTGGCAGGGACAAAGCTAACATATAAACATAAAACCATGATTTTTTGTTAGTCATAAAAATTCTATTTAACAATTTAAATAAATCACATATCATACAATACAAAATCTGCCAGCAATAATAACACAATGAGCAGTCCCTACTAACATTCACATAATAAATTATTTACATCTCAAAATAATTCATAAATATCTTGCAAGTAATAGACACCTAGAACTATAACATATTCAAAATTTGTCTTCAAATAAAATTAGGATATATCAAAACATGCATTGGAAAATCAGTGGTGAAGCTAACTTCAGGTTTGATAGGCAGTGAGTATTCTTTAGAAAACATTTTCAAGCAATTAAAATAAAATTACTTAGCCTCCAACATTTTAATAGCAACTTATTAACATACAAATACAATACTAAAAAAATTCTCATCACCAAATAAAATCATTTAGTCATACAACAACTGCATAAAATAACAGTCCATCAATTCATTGATAAAATAGTCCCCTAACCTAGTCTTAATGAAAATTCCAAAACACATAAAATATTCATCAAATCATCACCAAACTTTCCAGTCCATAACATAACATATACATGAACATATTTGCCAAATTTTGCAAAAATCAAAGCACTTTTGCCCCTTGAACAAAAACCACGTTCTTGTGCAACATAACCAATCAGCAACAATTCATTATGAAGTGCAGAGCATGAACATTTAATATCTCAGCCTACACGACACCAAATGGCTCAAAATTTGGAGCAAAATCTCATAGCATGTACATGAAAATCATATTAAAAATTCAGAGCAAAAAAATATTTGTAGACAAAGTTATGGGGGTCGGAACATAGAGAAAATACAGCATTACCGATCAGCATTAGTTAGCAGTGAGTGGCAGAGAGAAGAAAATTGATATCTGAGGATAGAAAAATCCAAATAGGGTGAAATTTTAAAGGTTAACACATAACACATATATGAATAACATATTAAAAATTCAGAGAAAAATGAATTTTTTAGAGAAAGATAAAGCAGTCGGATTATAGGGTGTTCAAAATTCCTGAATTGCTGAGAAGAGTCTCTGACCTCAAAACAATTTTTTTTCTCAAGCCTCCTTGAATCAATCCCAACGAAATTTCAATATTTCTTTAAGTATTTGCAAGAAAATAGAGGAGAGACGAGGAAGAAATTCGTGGAGGAGAAAGGAGATAAAGAGAGAGAGAGATAGAGAAAGCGTGGTAGAAAGAGGAGGTTTGTTTACGTGAAAATGAAAATGGCATAAAAGGAAGGGGTGTCTTCTCTATGATTTTCAGAAATTTTTGACTAAAATTTTGGGCATCTCATGTGGACATAGAGAGAGATAGGGGAAAGTCAACAATTAAGCTCCACTTACCATATATCACAATTTCAAAAGAGGAAAACTCAACAAATGACCAATGAACCTAAAAGTCAACATTTTATTACCTAGAATAAGGAAAAAAATTAAAAATATGCCAATCAATCAAAATTAATCATCCAATCATCAAAATCATCCTTGTCACAAATTTTAGGAGAGATTTCTGCCGACTGCTCGTCAGTAGTCTTCGGCCGGCCGACTCTCGGTTCAGCCTGCCAAAGGTATGAGGTTCGGCCTGCTGATAAAATTGCATCGGCCTGCCGTTCTATTTGGACAATTCGGCCTGCCAAACTACCATATTTAAAACATTAAATAAATAGTTAAACACACTACATAAATGACATGAACACTTGAGCACATCGATTTCACGTGACCGTCAACTGTCATAACACTTAAAAAAAATATTCAGTAGCATAAAGTCATATATTACTAAAGAAAATACTTAACGTTGATATTCATCCATTACATGAAAATTTAACGGGTGTTACACAAGAGGTATATATTTAATGGTGAGGCCTTTTTGGCTTAACCAGATAAACATAACAGGGATCCTCACACTTACGTAGAGGCTATGGAGGATGTTGATTCAAAACTCTGGATAGAGGCCATGAACACAAAGATAAAGTCTATGGAGACTAATTAGGTATAGGAGCCCTGAAGGGGTAAAACCTATACGGTGTAAGTGGATCTACAAGAGGAAGAGAGGAGTGGTTGGAAAGGTCGAAACCTTTAAGGCTAGACTAGTAGCTAAGGGATGCATGCAAAAGGAAGGAATCGATTATGAGGAAACCTTTTCGCCTATAGCCATGCTTAAGTCTATCTAGATTCTCTTGTCCATAGCTGTCGCACTCGACTACGAGATTTGGAGGATAGATGTCAAGATGGCTTTTCTAAATGGCTATCTTGATGAGTTAATATATATGGAACAACCAGATGGGTTCAAGGTCAAGGGTCAAGAGGGTCAAAATGGACTTAAGCAAGCTTCCTATTGTTCTAACATAAGATTTTATCAAGTGATCAAGACTTATGGGTTCGCACAAAATGAGGATGAACCATGTGTGTACAAACACATTAAGGATGAGAAGGTGGTTTTCTACTGCTCTATGTAGATGACATTCTGCTAATTGGCAATGACGTTGGAGTGTTGTCATTGGTCAAATTATGGTTGACCAAGCAATTTGAGATGAAGGACATGGGTAGGGTTAATTTTGTTCTCGGTATCCAAATTTTTCAGGATAGGAAGAATAGAATGATAGCTTTGTCTCAGGCTGGCTACATAAATAAGATTCTCAGCAGGTTTGCGATGCAGGATTCCAAGAAAGGTAGGCAACCATCTAGGTCTGGAGTTACTCTTTCTAAGAAAGACTCTCCAAAGTCTAAGGAAGAAAGAGAATACATGAAAAAGGTGCCTTATGCTTCAACAGTGGGTAGTTTCATGTATATCATGTTTTGCATACGACCGGATATTTGTTATATGGTTGGGATTATAAGTTGATTTCAGGCGGATCCCAGACCAAACCATCGGGTTGCAGTCAAGCATATTTTCAATTAACTGAAAAGGACTCAAGGGTATATGTTTATGTATTCGGGTGAAGACTTAACTCCTCTAGGATACATTGATTTGGATTTCCAATCCTGTTTGGATTCTAGGAGATCGACTTTGGATTTTGTGTTTACTTTGGGCGGGGGTGTCATCAGTTGAAGAAGTGTGAAGCAAGATTGCCTTTCGGATTCAACGATGGAAGCTAAGTATGCAACAGTTAGTGATGCTTTGAAAAACAACACTATGGCTCCACAAGTTCCTTGGAGATCTAGAGGTAGTTTCTAGTATGGATAAGACGGTATCATTGTACTGTGATAATAATACGGTGGTAGCTAATACTAAGGAACCAAGATTTCACAAGAAGAGTAAGCATATTGACCGGAAGTATCATGTAATAACAGACTTCGTAGAGGGTGGGTATGTTGCTATTTGCAAAATCACATCTGAGGATAATTTAGCTAATCCATTCACGAAGACACTAACTGCGAGAGTTTTCGAGAGGTATGTGGAAGCTATAAGGATGTGAGATGTGTCATATTTACTCACTTAGTGCAAGTGAGAGATTGTTAGACGTGTATGCCCTAAGGAGTAAAAATATAATATGTTTTTGGATACATTTTTATCAATAAAGAATTTATTTATTATTTATATACCAAATCTTGTCCTCTTTATGTTTATATTTGTTGAATGTATGTCAAGCAAATGAAAGTCTGAGATTGTCGATCAAAGCCTTCAAGAATTAGGCATATGATGGACAGATTATGCAGAAGACACAATTCTTAAGGTGACGATCTAAATTATAAGATTCGTAATCGATGGAATAAAGTTGGGCGCTTTATTCATGCAAAGATTGTTATGTTGTCTTTATCCCTAACGAGAGATGATTTGTCTTGACCATCGGAGGTGGACTCGTGAATAGAAACCTTGGCAGATTGCCATACATTACGAAGTGTTGGATCAGGATATAAAGTGAATTGATTTGGATTAATAATTTTGTCTCAGCAAATCGATTCACTTTAGACAATCATGTGTATTGTATTTTAATCCTGAGATGAATAATGGGCCTGTTGTCTTGACTTATGTCGTTTGATGTGCCAAAAGGTGACATCCACATTTTAATAGTGGTACGCATGTTAGTACGTTGGAGGCATAGCCCTTGATAGCATAGACCAATCATTCATAGATATGAAATCCATAGCTTCTCTTTAGGAGTAGTGATATTCTCTTATATGCGTTATCCAGTAATTGAAAAACTGGAGCGCTCAACCATTTGGATACATAGGTATAACCGAATGGTATACCGTCTTTGGATGGTAAGTTTTCCAATGGTGAAATAATGGAACGTAAGATAAAAATAATAGGGAATGTAAGATAAAACTTGTCCTTAAGCCGGTTATGGATAATCATATGGGGATATGATATATTATGGAGACTTAGCGATACAGACTTCATAATTCTATATAGTTCGAGAGTGCAACTCTAAGCTTTTAGTAGAGTAGCGTTAGAGTTGATAATTATGAAATGTATGTCTGGGATATTGGGTTTCATAATTATCGAGAGCTTGAACTATATAAGTCCATCAGGTCTTATTTGCTAGCTCATAAAAATCCTATAACGATACGACGTGCTTTTCCAAATTATCAAATTGGCTGAAAATTTGATACAATCAAATAATTCATATCTATTTATCGATTGAATTAATTTTGTGAAAATTAATTCAAGATAAACTTGTTGATTTATTGGATCAGATAATTCATGTCTGTTTGTCGGTTGGATTAATTTTGAATAAATTAATTCAAGATAAACTTATTTAAATTATTAGGAATATTTATTTTCCAAGGGATTATCTAGATATAACTATTTTAATCAGATAACTTCTCTATTGAGTTATTTGAATTAAAACTAAAGCCCTATCATAAGAATCTCAGGTGGGAAATAAAGATTCATATGGATCATTTATCGTAAGTTCGGCAGGCTAATCTTTAAGTTCGGCAGGCCGATCTTTAAGTTTGGCTTGCCAATGAAGGAAGTTCAGCAGGCCAAACTAGAAATTCTGCCTATCGATCGAGCGTTAAATAAATCATGCGTTTCCATGTAGATTTTTATCATATATTGTTTCTGATTTTGATTCTAATTTGAATTTTTGAAGCCTTATCTGATAAGGACTGACTCTTGGGCCCAATCTTTATAAAAAGAGGAGTGAGACTCATTGTTATTTAGATCAATTGAGAAATCTAGAGCGAGACTCTACCGGCGAGACTCTGCAACTCTCGGAAAGCTGTTGTTCATAAATCACAAACTATAACTTTGGGTATTTCTCAATTGGTTGGAAGGAGAGCCACTTGTGGAAGAGCTGTATGAGTGTGCCCACACACACACACCGATCGTGGATAGAGAATAGCAAAGAAGACTAGTTGGTTGAAGCTCTTCCGGAACGTTACTTCTCTTCACAGATTGCCGAGCTTTTCGTCAAACAATGTTAGTAAGATCTGGTTAATTTATGCATATAGTATGTCAAACTTGTGTTTTGAAAAATATTCTGGTGTGAAAAATTTTAAAATTCCACTGCATACTGTTTTTCCAACATCCTAGAGCCATATGATAAGATGCCTTTGAAATCAGAGTTGTATTGGGTGGTAATTCAATCTCAAATGAAATTTCTCGTTCTAGAGGTAAACATAGTAGTTCATCTAGAAACACATCGATAAACTCTTTTATTATTGGAACATTCTCTTGCTCTAACTGAGCTTCTTAGTCTTTATTTACTAGATTCACAAGGTAACCCGTACATCCACTATTCAACAACTTCTTTGCTTTGAAAGCCAATTCTAGTGCTTTTGGAGCCTTAGGGGTCTTTCCAGTATATACAAACTTCTCACTTCTGGGCGGCCAAAATGTGAATCTATGATGTCAGCAATTAATCTTAGTGGCATACTTTCACAAGAAATCCATTCCCAAGATAACATCATAATCTTGAATATCGATTATTATTAAATCGATAAACAATGTTGTACCGTAAATGATAATTGGTACATGATGTCACTAATTATCAAAACTTAAAACCTTCCTGAAGGGAAGTGTAGTCCTAAAGGTCTATTCTATCCTACTTTCTTCAAGTCCTATTCGTTTTGCAAATTTAAGTGATGCAAACTAATGTGTTGCTCCAAAATCAAATAAAACATAGGCATTAGTTTTAGCAAGAGAAAGTTGACCTGTTACCACTGTTGAGGTTTCGGCATTGCCTTCACTCTTAGTGTAGGTTTAGATCCACCCACTACGTTCTGGGGCTTCCAGTCGGCCCTAACCAATAGTAGGACCTTCAATCTGTGCTTGGACTGCATGGAGCTAGGTTCCTTGAGACCTTTGCTGATTTCTGGCTAGTCTGGTTCTAAGGATTGAAGAAACAATTCCTAGCGTAGTGTCCTTCTTTGCCACAAATAAAACACTTATTAGAGCCAGCTTTATGTTCCCCTGCATGCCTTTTTCCACACTGCCTACATAAAGGTTTGCTATTCCCTCCATCATTTACCCTCTTCTGAGGTTGTCCCTTTTGACTCCCTTGATTACTTGTATTCGATTTCCTCTTGTTACTATTGCGATTATGTCTAGACTGGTGGTTTTGAGTTTGTCCCTGGCTCGGGATACTTCCTTGTCTTTTTGCCTCTGAAGCTTGGTTTTGTTTAGCCAAGGCCCTCTCTTCCCTTTGAGCTTTAATGATCTTTGCTTTTTCTTCCTTGTCACAGGAGATTCTAAATTTAGCTTTAGATGCCCATTCGATACAATCTTCCATATCCTTGGGTGCATGTCCCCAGCTGTCAACAATAAGGGCAATTATCCTTTCGCGATTAGTAGACACCAGTTTAGGACAAAGGCGTGCCAATTGATTAAACCTTCTCACAACATCAGTGACTAATAGATTACCTTGTTAGAAGTTGTTGAATTCCTCTTGCTGCACTGCCATTGTTTCAACATTAAAACAAGCTCTTCTAAACTCCTCAACAAATTCTGACCATGTCATTTTATCTACGTTTCTCCTATGCTCCATTAATTCCCACCATCTTTTTATGTCTTTGGTGAGAGAAAATGAAGCGCATAAAAACTTTTCGCAATCATTAAGTCCCATAAACTTCAAAACTCTCTCTATGCCAGTGATCCAGTCGTTGACATCTAGCGGATTTGTTGAACCATCAAATTCTAAGACCTTCATTCGTCGAAATCTCTCATAAAAATCAATGACAAGAACAACAGGGGCTATTGGGGCCATTGGTTCTGCCTGCGGTGCCAGCGGTACCGGTGGTGGATTGTCCACGTGTATTGGGGGTATAGGGTTTTGGTGAGCCAACTGCTCATGTAGCCGTTGCATTTCTTGCTCCTGAGCTTGGATCCTTTGTTGTAGCTCAATGATTAAAATCATTAAGTCTGGATTTGAAGGTCCTCTGGTGCTTCAGCTATTGATAATGTTAAAGTCCTACTATATAATTATAATATTACATTAACGTATATTACTGACTTAATAAGATTATCAAAATTTTTCTCAAGTCACATAAGTCCATAAAGATGTAGACAATAATATAAACTTTATATTTATTACAATCACTTTTTACACGTTTTGTTATCAAAACATTTCATATATGGCTAACATATCATACTTAATTAACTTCCTTATATAAACTTTCACATCATTTCCAAGAGTAGTCATCTTTACCGATTAATATGAACACCACTGCTAAGAAGGATACTGTTTACTGGAGGTACACATATACAAGGTCAATAAAGTCAAAATTTTGCTAGCTATATAATTACATGCAATTTTAAAACTAAAAAGGTCATCAAAAGGTCCATCTTTCCTTGTCAGAGTTAACATCCTACATATTACTATTCACTAAATCCATTTTCAAGTCTTCCTCCTCCTCCTCCTCACTAGGGTTGGTAGGCTAATCATCACTGGCATAAATAGGTTCAGGTGGTCCAAGGATATAATCGGGCTCTTCTTGATCATCGTCATCCTCATCCATGTTTGTAGGAGGATCATTAAGTGGCGCTACCATATTTCATTCTACATGTAGTATTTCTATAATAAAATCATCTAGATTGGGAAAATCTTGTGGATATTGAATCCGGTGTTGTATTTCGTTAGGAAAATCTTACCATATAAGGTCACGACATGTCGTAAGGGTATCTTGGGCAGAATCATTGGTGCCATAGTACAACAAAATCTCATAAGATAATGATCCACTGATTTACCCATGTATCTTTACCATATTGCTTCTAAGAGTGTGTTAAGTCGATAACGCCAATCAGCCCATATGAATGGATTGACTTAAACTGGTATGTTGATAATAGGTGTGGTGGAAATTCTTTAGAAATTTGCCCTTTGAAGCCTTCCCAATCGCGGCGCTATTCCTCTGGGACAATCTTGATCCACCATGTTAACGCCTCCCTCTATAATCGTCCTAAAGCCAATGGGACTTGCAGATGGTGTAGGGTGTGACATAAGGAAAAGATCACTTCCATAGAGTTGAACCATTCTGTTAATACCATGGGTTGTCGATGTCCTTTTTAACAGGGTGGAACCATATCTTGAAATTCCACGCTAGCTCTTCCATTAGCATCCGCATGACGATTGTCGGGTGGTGCCGCCATTAACTATATTTGTCTTGGTTAGTATTATATTCCCGTATAGGAAAATATTTTAATATTTTATATTTAAAATTAAACTATCTTACTTGAGCTATGGCAGATGGACATGTGGCAAGTGTAGCAGGATGGCAAGATACTAGCTTTGATACCAACTGTGATGACTCGTCATCTTTCGGGCCGTACCTTAATACCTTCCTTGCTTACATAGCTATGAAAATCTAGGAATATATTTTTTAATAGTTTTTTTTAAATAAAACACACATGCATATATAAACCTTCTTTATATATATATATATATGTATACTTAACATAACATTTCTCTAAAGAGTTTTGTCTTACTAGTACCACATTATAACTTATATTTAATACTTACTCTACAACAAGTTCTAAATTTATTTAATATACATCTAGAGTGAAAACATTTCAATGGCGGTATCCATGCTATTGTCTACACATTGCTCATGTACTGTTGCGAGCTCATCAATGAATCTACTTTGACCTTCTAGCTGAATTAGCTACAACATGAAAAAACTAGGTGAGCTAATGCTCAATAAGTCCAAACATAGCCCACATGTATAACTTACTTGTATGCATGATCCATTTATGCTTGTTTATGGACATTCATTATTCTCTTCATATATCAATCTTAACTAGGGCCCGAGTGTTCTTACCATATGCGTACATGGGTCATCGTAACACCAAGACTAAAACATAACTTAGAACAACCCTTGAGTCGGGAGATGGTATGATACTTTTCTCTTTGTTTGGTGATTCAATTACCAGTTTGTTAATTTAGGTTGTCATACCATGCATAATGATTTATTTACTTATAATAAATGCACATCATACACATTTCTTTAAATGTATTAAATACATAAATACATTTGTATGTATATACTTTTCCCAAAAACCCTCTATCCCATACTGTAGGTAGGTTCGAACTTACTTGGGTATGCTTTAGCGTTAACAAACTTTTAGTTCCTCTACTAACCATCTAAGTGTCTTGTATGGATAGTTTATCGTCATTAGCTAACTTACTACTATCGATCTATATGTCGATAAAATGTATACGTTAATTACTAAGTCAGGTTATTGTTCGATTCAAAAACCTGATCACTATGGATTTTATTCCTCTTAGTTCACGATGTCTTATTGTCACTAACAAAGGGGGAAATTTTCTTTGCTGAAGACATTTTTCCTATTTGAATGAATTGGGGTCCGTTCGGGCCGTTTTGTAAAAATTGACGTTTTTGTCCTTGATGGGCCATTTTAAACTTCTTAGGCCCCATTTTTTTTTTTTTTTTTTGCTAACTCAACACAAAATATTGCTTATTAGCGGTGGGACAAAAATTCAAGGTATTGGTTCTCTTATTTTGCAATAAAACCCAAATTTAGTAAAATTTTACAATGAAAATATCGACGATTTTTCCCCCATACCAAAAATGATCTTTTTATACAGTTAGCCTCAATTGTTCACAAGGATTAAATTCTTCCAAAGTTTCTTACCCAAATTCCTTTTATTTAAAAACGTTTTTGTCCTTTTACTTCTATTAGAATTTTGTGATAAAAATTGAAAAATTCATATTTCATAAACGGTTACGAATTTTGACAAATCGTCCATGTTTTTTAATAGTTTCGTTGAGATCTACAACTTTCGTGTTTTAACTTTTTTGAAACTCCCATTGCATAGTAGAGTTTTTAGCCATTTTTCAAATTGCTGAGTTTGTGTAAATCTTTTCAATTCAGTCCTTTGTTATTTTCACAAAAATTTGCTTTTAAACATTATGCACCTCACTGTTTAATGTAGGTTCCAAATCTTCTTTAGCAAATAATTATGTTTAAACATGCCAAAATTTCTTTTCCTTACAAATCACTTAAGCTTTGCAAATTTTCTTAGTTTTTAAACCAAATAAAATTCCAAGCATACCACCTCTAATTTCTAACCATAACATATCATAAAATTACTTAAACACACTATAAGCCAACTTAGATTATTACATGCCATACTTGAGAAAAAAACAAAAGAAAACAAAACAACCATGAACTTAGAATTAGGAGGTTAGGCTTTTACCAAAGAAAATTGATGAGCTTGTACACCTTCAACAAACTTGATTTATCAACCTTCCTAGGCATGAACCATGATAAGAAAACTCTTCTCAACATCCCTCAGTAAAAACCTAGAGAAAAAAACCCTAGAAAACTTAGAAAAAGTTTAGGTCTTACCTTAAAAGTTTGAAAAACCTTGAACTTGAAACTTAGTCTTGACTTGAAACTTGCTTGGAAAATGTTATGTAAAGAATTTTCTTTGAGAAAATTTTGAGAGAAAGGGGACTAAGGGCTACCGTGCATGGGAGTAGCATGAAATGGTTTTTGGTTTTTTGTTGCCTAGGTTTTGATGAGTAAAAGAATGGATTTTTTCACAAAAATGGTAAGTCATCCATGCTTTCTCACCCTTAAAACATCATTAGGGGTAAAAGATAGGTTTATTCTTGCCTTGGTAGGATTGGGCCACATCAAGGGGTGTGGTGGCTTAATCTCCACCCTTAAAGTGTCCCTTTGTGGGTCCCATGGCCTTACATAGTGTAATTTTATACCGTACAGTATTTTTCTTATACTGTTAGGATAAAAGTGGAGAAATGCATGCTTAAGCAATCTAAAATATTCTAACTTGCTCTTTGGTTCACTTTTCTAATCCCAAACACAATATTCTTATATCTGTGTTTTTACTTAAACAGTGTATTTACATTGCATTCTGAACCCTTTGCACTGTTTTGAGTTTTAGTATGCTTTTTTACTTTATTTAATACTTTAATCATTTATTAATTTATACCACAACACTATGATTAATTGTGATATAAAGTTCATTTTAAGGATATTATTTGCAAATTTTCGAGCATTTAAGCTCACAAAATTTGTATTTAACAATATCCAAAATTACACAAAATTCACAGTCAAATTTCCTATTAATATTGTTCATATATATGTTATTGTAATTTACAAATATACGATTTATAAGGATAAATTTATTAATTAAATCCAAATAAGTACTAGATTTAATAATGAATTTTCCTTGAGCATTACAATACCATATGCCAAATTTATAATGATTCACTCTATCAAAATTTATACCATAACACTATGATTAATTGTGATATAAAGTTCATTTTAAGGATATTATTTGTAAATTTTCGAGCATTTAAGGTCACAAAATTTGTATTTAACAATATCTAAAATTACACCAAATTCACAGTCTAATTTCCTATTAATATTGTTCATATATACGTTATTGTAATTTACAAATATACGATTTATAAGGATAAATTTATTAATTAAATCCAAATAAGTACTAGATTTAATAATGAATTTTCCTTGAGCATTACAATACCATATGTTAGATTTATAGTGGTTCACTCTGTCAAAAGAATTACATCCACTGTTGTTCTTAACTATATGTTGAATAGAGTACAAGGAACAAAAATATGAACCGAGAAAATAAGAATGTTCTTAGAATATGGCTCCAAAATAATTTTTACTGAGCTTCTCTTTGGGAGAGAGTTTTTTTGGATCAGCTTTAATAAATGCCTTCACCTCTATTTATAAAGACTCTTCATAAGGTTGTGGGCCTCATCTAGTGGAAGGAACGAGCTTGATAATACTTAAAGTAGTGGGCACGTGTCAATTCCATATTGGGAGCACATTCTAGGCCTCAATCCCACGTTTTCCTTCGTGATTTAGTGGGTCTCTTCCTATAAGCGCAAGTTTAAATTCATCCTAATGACCCATCAATCCCACACTTAATAGATTCTTAGTAAGGAAACAACCCTTCAATCCACTCCAAGCGAACCAAATAGTGACTTCCAAATCAAATTAATCTAACCCTCTAGTCGAACGGACAATGAAACGATGATCCCAATACCATTATTGAGCTTGAGTTGATTTCCCACGCTAGGCTTGGTTTGATCTGTTCACAAATTGGGCTTCCCATGCTAGGCCTTTACTCTATGGTTTGGGCTTGGGCAAATCATATCCCAACAAAAATATGTCATCTCATTTTTTTTAAAAAAAAATCTATCCAAACACTTGTTTAAGTTTGCAAAATTTAAATAGACTTGTTGAAAGTAATCCAAACACTAGTTTAAATTTATAAATCTAATTTAATTACAAAATCTGAACTCATGATAATTCCACATCTAGATGTAACACCCACCTATTTTTATGTAACGGATTATGCTAAGCTAGTAACGACGTTAAGTAATTTTATTAATGATTTATGATTTTATGTTACTAACTATTTATTTTAAGTTTTATGAAAGGTGACGATCGCGTGGAATTGATGTGCTCAAGTGTTTATGTTAATTTCAATGTATGTTTATTTATGATGCAATGATATCTTGAATGCTATGATGTATATAGTATTTTAAGGACAGTTCGGCAGGCCAAAAAGTCTTTCAAGAATCGACAGGCTGATGGAAACCATCGGTAGGCCAAACTTTGTGGAATCGGTAGGTCGAAGTGAAGAATCGGCAGGCCGATGACAGCTAACGAGCAGTCAGCAAAAATCTCTCCAAATTTATGGTTGAGATAATTACGTTGATTGGGTGGTTTAATGTGATTAATTAGTATAATTATGGATTAATTTTATCATTTAAGGAAAGGAAACGTTTGACTTTGCATTGATTGGTATTGATTGATATGGTTTCTCCTTTTAAAATCGGTAAAGTATGGTAAGTTTATCTAAATGATTTGACTGTTAGACATGTATGCTCTAAGGAGTAAAAATGTAATACGTTTTTGGAGACATTTTTTATCAATAAAGAATTTATTCATTTATATATATACCAAATATTGTCCTCTTTACGTTCATATTTGTTGAATGTATGATAAGCAAACAGTAGTCTGAGACTGTCAGTCTAAACCTTAAGAGTTGGGCATATGATGGGATGATTATGCGGTAGACACGACTCTTAAGGTGATGGTCTAAAATATATGATCCGCAATCGAGGGAATAAAGTTGGGCGCTTTATTCATATAAAGATTGTTATGTTGTCTATATCCCTTTTGGGAGATGGTTTGTCTTGGCCATCGGAGTTGGACTCCGTGAATAGAAACATTGGCGCATTGTCATAGGTGACGATGTGTTGGATCGGGACATAAAGTGAATTGATTTGGATTAATAATTCTGTCTTGTCAAATCAATTCACTTTAGACGATCATTTGTATTGTATCTTAATCCTGAGATGAATAATGGGCCCGTTGTCTCGACTTGTGTCTTTTGATGTACCAATGGGTGACTCCCACATCTCTATAGTGGCATGCATGCCGGTACGTTGGAGGCATGACTCTTGGTAGCGTAGACTTGCTATTCATAGATATGGAATCCATAGCTCCTCTTTAGGAGTAATGATATCCTCTTATATGCGTTGTCCTGTAATTGGAAAACTGGAGCGCTCAACCATTTGGATACATAGGTGTAACCGAATCGTATACTATCTTTGGATGGTAAGTTTTCTAATGGTGAGACAATGGAACGTAAGATAAAAATAATCGGGAAGGTAAGACAGAACTTGTCCTTAAGCCGATTATGGATGATCATATGGGGATGCGATACACTATGATATGTCATGGAGACTTAGCTACACGAGCTTCGTAATTCTATAAAGTTCGAGAGTGCAGCTCCAAGCTTTTAGTGGAGTAGCGTTGGAGTTGATAATTGTGAAATGTATATCTGGGATATTGGGTTTCATAATTATCATGAGCTTGAACTTTATAGGTCCATTTTGGTCCCCTTTGCTAGCTCACAAAATCCTGTAACGACACGGCGTGCTTTTCCAATAATTGGTGACTTATGTCGGATTTATCAGATTGGTTTAAAATTTATAAGAATCAAATAATTCATGTCTGTTTATCGGTTGAATTAATTATGTAAGAAATTAGTTCAAGATGAACTTGTTGAATTATGGCGTTCGGATAATTCTTGTCTGTTTATCGGTTGTTTTAATTTTGGACAATTAGAACAAGATAAACTTGTAGAATTATTGTGAATTGATTTATTTTCTTAGAGATTATCTTGATAAAGTTTGTTTTGATCAGATATCTTTTCTATTGGGCTATTTGAATCAAAACTGAGACTTTATCCTTTAGAATCTCGGGTGGAAAATAGAAGATTCGCGGAGATTTTTTCTCGGCAGTTCGGCATGCCGGATGACGTGTTCGGCCTGCCGAACTGGCCAGTTCGGCCTGCCTATCTCACAGTTCGGCATGCCGACCGCGACAGCTAAGATTACGCGTTTTTCACGCGTATCTTATCAGATATTGATCCGAACTTGATTCTATTTCGATTTTTGAGACCTAATCTGATATGGACTGACCCCAAGGACCAATAGGTATAAAAAGGGAGTGAGTCTAATGATTTACTCAGATCAATTTGAGAGATTAAGAGTGATACTCTTCTAGTGAGCATCTAAAAACTCCCTGAGAGCTTTTGTTCATAAATCACGAACACTAGCTTTGGGTTCTCTCTATTGGTTGGAAGGAGAGTCACCGGTGGAAAAGCTGTACGTGTGAGCCCACACTCACTCCGGTTGTGGATAGAGAATAGCAAAGAAGACCAGTTGGTTGAGGCTCTTCTGGAACGTTACTTCTCTACACAGGTCGCGGAGGTTCTTCAGCACACTGAGGTTAGTAAGATCTGTTTAATTTATACATATAACATGTCAAACTTGTGTTTTGGAAAATACTCTGATGAAAAATTTTTAAAAATTCCGCTGCGCACTTTGTTTCCAACATTGACTTCCTCAATTTCCTCTCCTTTCTCCACGAAAATTTAGTCTAGATAGTTAGAAAATTTCTGACATAATGAAGAGCATTGAAATTTTTCTTTTACGTTATTGCTCTCTCTCTCTCTCTTCCTCTCATGTCTTCTCTCTCTCTCTTATTCTGAGACGTTTCTTTTATTCATCTCTTCTTCTTCTCTTCTCCATGTTTTCTATTCCTCCTCTCTCTCAAAAATTCTTTGCAAAATAATTGAAAGAAAAATTGAAATTTTATTGGTTGAATTCGAAAGAATTTGAGAAGAATCATTTGAGGTAAGAGTTCATTCTCGTTTTAATGAAATCCTTCTTGACATCCAACTGCTATATCTTCCTCTACAAAATTCCATTTCCTTTGAATTTTTAATATGTTATTCATGTATGAGTTTTGTGATGTTTCTCCAAGTTTCACCTTAATTGGATTTTTCTATGATAAGTTATGAATTTTCTATCCTCTACCACTCACAGTAAAATATTGTTGTTTGGTTATGATGCATGAAAATGTGATTTTTGTTCAAGGGGTAAATATGCTTTGTTTGCTACAAAATTTGGCAAGAATGTTCATGTATATGCTATGTTATGAACTGTAAAGTTTGGTAATGTTTTGATGAGTAAATCATGTGTTATGAAATTTCTATTGAGATTAGGTCAAGAAACTGTTTTAACAATGTTAATTTTAGACTTTTGTTTTATGTGACGTTTTATATGTTTAAATGATTTTATTGATGATGAAATAATTTTATGATATTGAAATATATGTTAGTAAGATGTTAGTTTGAATTTTAAAATTAAAATATATGTGTTTTAATTCTTAGAAAATGTTTTCAAAAGATTACTCACTGCCAAACTGTGGGAGAAAATAGTTTTAAATGATGTGATGTTTCGTAAGTTATGATTTTACTATTTGGTATATTTACTTTGTTAAAGGATGTTTATGATCAATTTAATATTCAATTGAATTATTAATAGTGTGGATTAAATTATTGAAGGTTGTAAAAAAAATATATGTATGGATCTTGGTTACGATTTCCTTAACTACGTTTACAATTAAAATTTCAAATAAGTATGTAATGTATGAATGTAACGACATTTGTGACGTCCGTAAGGGGGACGTTACAGGCTTTGGTATCAGAGCAAATTTTCATTTACAATTCATATCCTCACAAGTCAATCCAAGTCCTCCAAGTAAGTATGCTTTAAAAGTTAGATGTTTTGATGCAAGTATGAGGATTAAGAATGAGGTTTAGTTGTTTAACGATTAATGTTAAAGTAGTGAAAACCTGTCTCATAAATTAGAAGATTATTCATAAGTTCTTAAATCTTTTAGGAAATTGATAATGGACGGCTATAGAAGGATGCAAACCCACACCCAGACCAACGAAAGGCTTATGACAATGATCGCTGAGCTGCAGAGGCAACTTGAGGATCAAATAAGAGAAATCGCAGAATTAAGGGCCAATGGCCATAATGATGACCTTCGAGGCAATGACGAGCCTCCTCCTCCTCCTCCTCAGCCACAAGTCAATGAAGCCCCAGCACCTGTTGCTAAACCAAGAACGGCCTATTAGGAACCTCTTCTAGTCAGATGGAAGAGGGTTAAGCCAGCAGACTTCGAGGGTTCAAAGGACCCGTTAGTCGCACAAGGATGGTTGAAGACGATTGAGGCCACCTTAAGACTCATGGGCTTTATAGACAATGAGAAGGTCCTCTGTGCCTCGTACTGCCTCACCATGGAGGCTATAATTTGGTGGGATGGCATCAAACAGAGTTAGAATGTTGAAGAAATGACATGGGATGACTTCGTTCATGAGTTTAACATGAAGTTTTTCCACATAAACATCACAAGGAAGCATTATGAGGAGTTTGAGAGCCTACGCCATGGGGATATGTCAGTTGCTGATGTGGTGATGAAGTTTGATAAACTAGCTTGCCTTTGCCCATGAATGGTTAATGATGAAAATGAAAGGGTCAGAAGGCTGATCAAGGTCCTTAGGCCTGAAATTGCTGCTATCGTTGATGGGACAAGTCCACCCAGGACTCAAGAGTAGGTTGTCATGAGTGCTCAACGTGCTGAGTTTCATTTATCAAAGCAAAGAAGGAGCCAGCCTCAGTCGGGCCAGCAAGCTAAAATGCAAACAACCAGAACTGCCCTCTGCACAGGAACAACAACAACAACAACAACAACCAGAACTAAGAGGAAGGGCAATCCTCAAAACCAGCAGGGCCAAGACAACAAGAGGCATAATGATGGTCAACACAACAACAATAGCAAGTGGTTTCAACCATGTGCCAAATGTAGAAAGAAACATCTAGGGGAATGCCACTTGGGGACAAACCAATATTTTATTTGTGGGCATGAAGATCATTTTGTCAAGAACTGCCCCAAATTGATGAATGCCAATACCCCTCAGAGAGCTCCTCCTCAAGCCCAGCTCCATCAAATGCAAGTTTCCCTTGAAGGGCCACTTATCAGTCAAGGGAGACTTGAAGGCCCACCTACGAATGCCCGCATCTATGCCATGACAAAGGAACAAGTGGCTGCTGAAGCCTCAAATGTGGTCATAGGTCAGATAACAAGTTTATCTAATGATGCTTATGTTCTCTTTGATACGGGTGCCAAACATTCTTTTATATCCACGTCATTTGTTCAAAAGTTAGAGGTTCGTTTAGAGCCTATGAGACAGGGATTCACTACGACACTACCCTCTGGGGAAGTGATATTATCTACGCATTGTCTGCATACAGTAACCCTATGGATTTCTAATAGGAAACTTTTCATCGACCTCATTCTGATCAACATGCATGACTACGATATGATTCTTGGGATGGATTTCCTGAGTAAGTACAATGCTTCCATTGAATGCCGAAAACAAAAAGTGATCTTCCATCCAGAAGGTGATCAAAAGTTCGTTTATGTTGGCGAGTCCAGAAAGAAACCCAGCATGTTTTTATCTATAATGAAAGCAAGGAAGTTATTAGCAAGTGGCTGCATGGGCTATCTGGTGAACATTGTAGACAAAAGCTAAGAAGAAAAGATAAGAATTGAAGATGTGCCTGTAGTTTGTGAATATGCAAAAGTGTTTCCTAATGATCTGACAAGTCTATCGCCTAAAAGAGAAGTCGAATTCGAGATTGAGCTCGCACCAGGTACCGATCCAATCTCAAAAGCACCGTACAGAATGGCCCCTATAGAGTTAAAGGAGCTTCATACGCAATTAAAAGAACTACTTGACAAAGGCTTCATCAGGCCGAGTCACTAACCATGGGAAGCTCCAGTTCTATTTGTTAAAAAGAAAGATGGCTCTATGAGACTCTGCATCGACTACAGAGAGCTAACAAGGTGACAATCAAGAACAAGTACCCGTTGCCTCAAATTGATGATTTGTTTGATCAGCTTAAGGGTGCATCTGTGTTTTCAAAGATTGATCTACGGTCAAGTTATCACCAGCTGAAGGTTAAAGAATGAGATATCCCCAAGACTGCCTTTAGGTTGAGGTATGGTCGCTATGAATTTGTGGTTATGCCTTTCGGTCTGACTAATGCACTTGCGGCCTTCATGGATTTGATAAATTGGGTATTCAAGGATTTCCTCGATAAATTTGTTGTTGTGTTTATCGATGATATTCTTGTCTATTCAAAGAGTCAAGAAGAACATGAGGAGCATTTGAGGATTGTGCTGGAGACTTTGAGAAGACACTAGTTATATGCAAAATTTTCCAAGTGCGAGTTCTGGCTTGATAGAGTGTCTTTCTTGGGGCATGTTATATCAAAGGAAGAGATTATGGTTGACCCTACTAAAGTAGAGGCTGTTCTCAGCTGGAAGCAACTGCCGAATGCAAGTGAAATAAGGAGCTTCTTAGGACTAGCAGGATATTATCAAAGATTCGTAGAAGACTTCTCCAAGATAGCAGCCCCATTCACAAATCTGACTCGCAAGGGAAAGAAGTATGAATGGACAAAAGCATGCGAGAAGAGTTTCCAAGAACTGAAGAAGAGGCTAACGACAACTCCAGTATTGGCGATTCTGGAAGGAAACGACGGATTCGTAATTTATAGTGATGCATCCAAGATGGGTCTCGGAGCTGTTTTAATGCAAAATGAAAGGGTGATTGTCTATGCGTCAAGACAACTGAAGGATTACGAAAAGAACTATCCTACTCATGACCTCAGTTAGCAGCAATCGTTTTTGCATTGAAGATATGGAGACACTATTTATATGGGGTCCAATGCAAGATCTTCACTGATCATCAAAGTCTGAAGTACTTCTTCATGCAAAGAGACTTGAACTTGAGACAATGAAGATGGCTAGAGTTGGTAAAGGATTATGATTGTGAAATCCTTTATCATCTTGAAAAAGCTAACCGAGTGGCTGATACTCTAAGTAGGAAGTCAGTTGCCACGTTGATGTCAATGCAAGCAATGTCTCCACCTTTAAGAAAGGAAATTCTAGACTTCGGTTTGGAACTTATAGCAGGTCAGCTCTCAGCACTCACTCTTGCTCCGACGATGTATGATAAAATTTGGAGAAAATAAGATGAAGATGTAAGTCTTGTAAGGATTAAGCAGGAAATGAAAGAAGGAAAATATCAAGAGTTTCGTATTGTGGATGACGAAACTTTGTACCTCAAGGATCACTTATGTGTTCCTAATGTTGATAGCTTAAGGGAAAAGATCTTGGCAAAAATATATGACACTCCTTACTCTATTCATCTAGGTGCAACAAAGATGTATAATAATCTAAGAGGTAACTTCTGGTGGTTTGGAATGAAATGTTATGTTGCTTTGTATACGAAGAAATGTTTGACATGTCAGCAAGTCAAAGCTGAACCCCAGAGACCTGGTGGTGAATTGTAGTCTATTCAGATACCAGAATAGAAATGGGAGGATATAACAATAGATTTAATTACCGGTTTGTCCAGAACTATGAATGGTTATGATGCAATTTGGGTAGTTGTGGATCGACTGACTAAGATGGTGCATTTCATTCCCATCAAGATCACTTACTCTCTGGAACGGTTAGCAGAACTCTATGTCAAGGAGATTATACGACTTCATGGGAATCCCAAGTCAATCATCTCAGATCGTGATAGTAGGTTCACATCTAAGTTTTGGAAGAGTGTACAGACTGCTATGAGAACCAGGCTACATTTTAGTACAGCTTTTCATCCTCAGTCAGATGGCCAAACTAAGAGGACAAACTTGATTTTAGAAGATATGTTATGGGCTTGTTCTCTCGATTTTAAGACTAGCTGGTGTAAAATGTTGTCATTAGCAGAGTTTGCTTACAACAACAGCTACCAGGCGACAATTGGGATGGCATCATATGAAGCTCTGTATGGGCGAAAATGCAAGTCACCTATATGTTGACACGAAGCTGGTGAGAAGAAGTTGATGGAAAGCGTCGATGTTGAAAGAACTGATTTTTTTATCGAAATTTCTGAGATGATAAAGTTGATAAGAAGAAGAATAGAGACCGCTCAAAGTCGTCAAAAGAGTTATGCTGACAAGAGGAGAAGACCCTTAGAATTCGCCGTAAGCGAATTTGTGTTTTTAAAAGTTGCACTGATGAAAGGAGTTATGAGGTTTGGGAAGAAAGGCAAGTTAAGCCCAATATTTATTGGTCCTTATGAAATCGTGAAGAGGATAGGCAAGGTGGCTTATCAGCTGAAGTTACCTTCAGAAATGTCAGCAATGCACGATGTGTTTTATGTCTCTATGCTCCAGAAGTATGTCCCGGACCCTACGCATGTGATTGAGCTACAAGTGATCAAAATACGAGAAGACTTGAGTTATAAAGAAAAGCCAGTAGAGATACTAGATCGAAAAACCAAGAACTTGAGGAATAAAGAAATTCCATTGGTCAAGCTGTTATGGCGAAATCATTAAGTAGAAGAAGCTATATGGGAACGTAAAGATGACATGAGATCTAAGTATCCGTAATTATTCTGAGTTTTGAAGACGAAACTTTTATAAGGTGGGGAGAATTGTAACACCCACCTATTTTTATGTAACGGATTATGCTAAGCTAGTAACGACGTTAAGTAATTTTATTAATGATTTATGATTTTATGTTACTAACTATTTATTTTAAGTTTTATGACAGGTGACGATCGCATGGAATTGATGTGCTCAAGTGGTCATGTTAATTTCAATATATGTTTATTTATGATGCAATGATATCTTGAATGCTATGATGTATAGTATTTTAAGGACAGTTCGATAGGCCGGACTTTCAAGTTCGGCAGGCCGAAAAGTTTTCCAAGAATCGACAGGCCGATGGAAACCATCGGTAGGCTGAACTTTGTGGAATCGACAGGCCAAAGTGAAGAATTAACAAGCTGATGACAGCTGACGAGTAGTCAGCAAAAATCTCTCCAAATTTATGGTTGAGATAATTACGTTGATTAGGTGGTTTAATGTGATTAATTGGTATAATTATGGATTAATTTTATCATTTAAGGAAAGGAAACATTTGACTTTGCATTGATTGGTATTGATTGATATGGTTTCCCCTTTTAAAATCGGTAAAGTATGGTAAGTTTATCTAAATGATTTGACTTCCCCAATTTCCTCTCCTTTCTCCACGAAAATTTAGTCTAGATAGTTAGAAAATTTCTGACATAATGGAGAGCATTGAAATTTTTCTTTTACGTTATTGCTCTCTCTCTCTCTCTCTTCCTCTCATGTCTTCTCTCTCTCTCTCATTCTGAGACGTTTCTTTTATTCATCTCTTCTTCTTCTCTTCTCCATGTTTTCTATTCCTCCTCTCTCTCAAAAATTCTTTGCAAATAATTGAAAGAAAAATTGAAATTTTATTGGTTGAATTCGAAGGAATTTGAGAAGAATCATTTGAGGTAAGAGTTCATTCTCGTTTCAATGAAATCCTTCTTGACATCCGACTGCTATATCTTCCTCTACAAAATTCCGTTTGCTCTGAATTTTTAATATGTTATTCATGTATGAGTTTTGTGATGTTTCTCCAAGTTTCACCTTAATTGGATTTTTCTATGATAAGTTATGAATTTTCTATCCTCTACCATTCACAGTAAAATATTGTTGTTTGGTTATGATGCATGAAAATGTGATTTTTGTTCAAGGGGTAAATGTGCTTTGTTTGCTACAAAATTTGGTAAGAATGTTCATGTATATGTTATGTTATGGACTGCAAAGTTTGGTAATGTTTTGATGAGTGAATTATGTGTTATGAAATTTCTATTGAGATTAGGTTAAGAAACTGTTTTAACAATGTTAATTTTGGACTTTTGTTTTATGTGACGTTTTATATGTTTAAATGATTTTATTGATAATGAAATAATTTTATGATATTGAAATATATGTTAGTAAGATGTTAGTATGAATTTTAAAATTAAAATATATGTGTTTTAATTGTTAGAAAATGTTTTCAAAAGATTACTCACTGTCGAACTGTGGGAGCAAATAGTTTTAAATGATGTGATGTTTTGTAAGTTATGATTTTACTATTTGGTATATTTATTTTATTAAAGGATGTTTATGATTAATTTAATATTCAATTGAATTATTAATATTATGGATTAAATTATTGAAGGTTGTAAAAAAAAATGTATGTATGGATCATGGTTACGATTTTCTTGACTACGTTTACAATTAAAGTTCCAAATAAGTATGTAATGTATGAATGTAACGACATTTGTGACGTCCATAAGGGGAGCGTTACATAGATATACCACAATATGTAGATTTTAAGGATTTGTTGGACTCGTTGGTTTAGAACATGGTAGTTGGTCTACACTTCTATGGTTTGAAATAAAAGATTTGACGACTGGGGTTTAACTTCGGTTCAAACCATTTGAAAACAAAAAAGAGGTAAACTTAGAATTGAGAGGTCTGTGAGGTTTGTTTTGTACTTTTGTTTATAGGATTAAATTAATGATTTGAACTAGGGGTAACAAAATCGTGTCACGTAACGTGTTCGTATCAACATGTTTATAGCACAAGACGATTAGGCCGAACACGAACACATATAATTAGTAAACATGCTAAAAATATAAATACGAACACGACCTACCTATAGCATGCATAACATTGTACAACACGATTAACACGATTACTAAGCGGGCTGTGATGAGTTAACATGATAACAACACGTATATGGCACGTTTATGACCCTATTAACTAAAAATTAAAAAAATTAAAAAAAGCCAACAAAGAAAATTAACAAAAAAATGGTATCTAATTTATACTAACTTACTACAAATATTTCAAATATTTTTATTTTTAAGTTTAAATGTGTTATAAACGGACGGGTCGTGTTGCGTCGACACGTTTACGACCCGTTTAATTAAATGTATTAAGGCGTATTAGATATGTTAGCACGAATCTAGCCTGTTTATTTTTTTGTTATTCGTGTCAATCTATTTATAGCACACTTAATAAACATATGATCTAAACTTGTTTATATCATATTGTTTTCGTATCATGTTATCGTGTTGTGTTTAAAATTGTTGACCCTAATTTGAACCCAGCCATAAATAAATTGTGCTCCATGAGCCAATGAGCCAAATATGAAAAACTCGATCAGTAATTCTGAGCAATATATCGGAAGGTAGTGAAGAATATCACATAATCATCCCAATTTTGGAGTAACTCCACATGTCTACTGTGCCATATGCACCACCATAACCATAGAAGTGTTACGAAAAAAGGGAAAAAAATAGTATTTATCTTTTTATGTTTAGAAAATCCGAGTTCATCCTTTTCTTTTTTTCATAAATTTTTTTTATAATATTACATTAAATAGGGTGCTTACAAGGGTGATAGGATCTATTGATTAAAATAATTTTTATTATAATATATAAAAATTTTATATTATAATTTTTTTATGATTATTATAGTATAAAAAATTTTATATTATTAATAATTGAAAGAAATAATAGGACCATATTTTCCATCACCCATTTAAACAGGTTTATCTTGTATATGAAGATAAAACTTCGAACAAGTCATTTCTAAGTAAAAAAAAAAAAAATCAAAAAGCAAAATATCGAAAAAGCATGGTGGCTGGTGGGATCCAAAACAGAGGGGACAATGACACGGAGAGTGAAAAGAAGAGATAACCGCTATAAATGCACAAAGCCTTTCTCCATCCACTCGCGCCGTTGAGGTTTTCCCTCACCATATCAGTCTCCTTCTCTTCTCTCCGTTCCTCACCTTCACGCCTCTCCTTTGTTCGTTTCTCCTTTCATACTAGGTACTCTCTCTCTCTCGCTCTTTCATGGAGGTCTTCGTAAATGTTGTAAGAGATCAAGTTATAAATGAATAACTTCACTGAATTGCTTTTAGATCTGGTTTTGGTGCTTATAGTTTGCTTTATTTCTGCTGATTCCTTGGTTTCCCAGCCTTTTTTGTTCCATTTATTGGTTTTTGTGTCTGGAACGGATCGGGATTCGTTTTCAAGATGTGATAATTCTGGATCTTGGAGGTCTTTTACTGGATTCTCCTTTTCCTTTAATGGACTTTAAGAATTTTGTTTGGATCGTTTCTTTGATTCCAAGTGGAGTGGCGAGTGATCAGCAGAGCGAGTTTTTTCAGATCTGGTTCATAATATATGTATTGTGTGTGTATATAAATATTTATTTTTATATATTTATATATAAACATGTACGTTTCTTTTGTTATATGTTCGATTCGATCTGCTTTCTCAGTAAACAAGGATAGTACACTATTTAATTAAATAATTTGTCTTTATCTTATAACTATTTAATTTAGCTTTATTAGATTAGGATTAGATTCAGATTCGGACTCCTGTAGGTGTATGTATAAGTTTGTAGCATCGTTTATTTATTTTCCCCATAGCCAAAACACCGTTCCTGGGCTTCAAAATCCTAATTCTATTCTTTTTCTTTTTCGGCTCGCTCTTGCGTTCTCATTAATCAGTGCGTTGTCAACTGCTACGTCTGACGCCCTCAGCATATGCACGTCACCAAACTTCTTGAAATAGAAAAATGTTTTTCATCCCTACGGCTTATGACCTTGTTACTGAAAAAAATTGTAGACCCAGTCTAAAATGTAGTGTATTTTTTAGATTGGGTTTTACTTTTTTCTTGTTAATAGAGGGTTATAAGCCCATGCGTTGCATAGGATTGCTCCTTGAAATAATCCACGAGCATACCACACTTCTATTTCCGTAGCCTACACCATAATTCTATATTTCACCTTTACAGCCTTCTTATCACCAGTCCGTACACTACCCAAAAAAAATGACAGTCCATATCTCTGTTACACACACGCGCATATATATTTATATTCATATATGTATCATTTGATTTATCTTTTCTGTTATATGTTTGGTTCGATTTGCTTTCTCTATAGAATGTGGGATTTCTTGTTCAAGTTAGTGTTTTCTAATGTTTTATATCATATCTGTTAGTCTCCGACATCATTAATGTTCGGTCCTGTAATTTTTATTCATGCTCCGCCAGTAATGTAGAGCAGATTTTGTCTCACTTGTTCATATCTTTTGTTTTTTTTTAAAAAAAATTATTTTTTAAATGGTGTGTCTGTTGCTCTGTGTTGTAATGCGAAAATCACACAAAGCATTCAATGTCTAGAGTGCAGATTCGTTGTTTCTAGTACTTTTATACCATGTAGGATGTCATTCCATGGTAGTTATCCTACAGTTCAATTCATATAATAAATTAATTTTTTTAGGTAAATTTGTTCTTTTTTTTGGTTTCTCTCTACTTGATCTCTTTCTTGTGAATTCCAAGGGAATGGTGGTTTTAAATGAAATTTAATGTTTTCTTCAATTTATTAAATTTCTCCAGAGCATATGCATTCAGGACTGAATGATAATCATCTTATTTTATGATAGAATTTAAATCTTTTTTTTGTTCATATTGGGGGAACAGAGCAATGGCATCCCACATTGTTGGTTATCCCCGTGTGGGACCCAAGAG
Source organism: Artocarpus heterophyllus (assembly GCA_025403435.1). Classification (NCBI taxonomy): domain Eukaryota; kingdom Viridiplantae; phylum Streptophyta; class Magnoliopsida; order Rosales; family Moraceae; genus Artocarpus; species Artocarpus heterophyllus. The sequence continues at coordinate 25,975,814 of CM046338.1, forward strand.
AGAGCTCAAGTTTGCGTTGGAATCTTTCTGGGATGGGAAGAGCAGTGGTGATGATTTGCAGAAGGTGGCGGCAGATCTCAGGGCATCGATCTGGAAGCAGATGGCTGAAGCTGGGATCAAGTATATTCCTAGCAACACCTTCTCCTACTATGATCAGGTGTTGGACACCACAGCCATGCTTGGTGCTGTACCCCCAAGGTATGGTTGGAACGGTGGTGAGATTGGCTTTGATGTTTACTTCTCCATGGCTAGGGGAAACGCCTCCGTTCCTGCTATGGAAATGACCAAGTGGTTTGACACCAACTAGTAAGTGTCATTCATGTCTTCTTGTTTCAATGTCTTCTTGTTTCAAAGCTACCAGTAAATTTTGGCTTATGTTGCTTTTGAATAAAACAATGAATGACATATATCTTTTGTGTAGCCACTACATTGTCCCTGAACTGAGCCCAGAAATAAAATTCTCTTATGCATCACACAAGGCAGTCGAGGAATTCAAAGAGGCAAAAGCTGTAAGTATTCCAAAGTTCTAAGACAAGTTTTTCAATGCTATCAACTTGTTAAACAACTTAAGAAAATCAGGAGTCCGTTTTAAAATTGGGATCATTAAGATTCATTGTTGGAGTAGTTGTCATTGTAACACAATTATAAAATTCAGAAATAAGTGCTGCTATATTTGCCTTCGGGTTAAAACATTAAGGGAAAATGGAAGCAGTTTGAGTAATACGTGCAATTTTAAGACTTAACTTGCAAATGCCAATTCAGATTTCTTGTAACAAGGTCCAAGGCTGATGTATTGCCTCATTGCGAATTATTTATGTTATCAGTGGCTGCATAAAATCTAACCAAATTCACTCTTGGTTTTTGTAGTTAATAATCTCTTGCATCAATTGTCTTTTTTGCCCCCTAAGTTGGTAGTGTCTTATGGACAATTATTTTGTCATGATTGCTTATTCTCTGACTACAGCTAGGTATTGATACTGTACCAGTCCTCGTTGGCCCCGTATCCTACTTGTTGCTCTCAAAACCAGCAAAGGGTGTTGAGAAGTCCTTTTCCCTTTTGTCTCTCATTGGCGTTATTCTCCCTATCTACAAGTAAGACTTTGTTTTTTTTCCCCTTCTAATGCTAATTGTTTATTTTTGTTTCCTTTTCTTAATGCTAATTATTTGTTTATTTAGTCAATCATGTTGAATTATCTCACCAATGGTGCATTCTATATAGGGAGGTTCTGGCTGAACTCAAGGCCGCTGGTGCTACCTGGGTCCAATTTGATGAGCCCACACTTGTGAAGGATCTTGATTCTCACCAATTGCAAGCATTTACCCACGCCTACTCGGAACTTGAGTCATCTTTATCTGGTTTGAATGTTGTGATTGAAACGTACTTTGCTGATGTTACTGCTGAGGCATTCAAAACACTTACCATGTTGAAGGGTGTTGCTGGGTATGGATTTGACTTGGTCCGTGGAACAAAGACCCTTAATTTGATCAAGGGTGGATTTCCTTCGGGAAAATACTTATTTGCTGGTGTGGTTGATGGACGGAATATATGGGCCAATGATCTTACGTCTTCCATCAACACTCTGCAGGCTCTCGAGGGAATTGTTGGAAAAGGTACCAATTATTTAAGTTTATTGTGAGTTTGGAATGTTTTTGAAAAATTTTTGAGTATTTTTTGTTCTGTGTTCTGCAGACAAGCTAGTTGTCTCCACATCCTGCTCTCTACTCCACACTGCGGTTGACCTTGTGAATGAGACAAAGTTAGATAAAGAGATTAAGTCATGGCTTGCATTTGCTGCTCAAAAAATAGTTGAAGTAAATGCCTTGGCTAAGGCCCTGGCTGGACAAAAGGATGAGGTGCTTCATTCTCACTACTCCTTAATGTTTGTTGATTATTTTTCCAGAATGAGAAAAAAAGTGAATAAAGGTGTGGCTTCTGAATTAGCTAGTTATGAGTCAAGTATTGCCATCATTACTTTTGCTAATATGAACTCGTGTTAGACAAATTCTAAGGTGCCTGAACTCTCCATATAATTGTTGTTGATTTTTAATGAATAGAAATCTATGATTTAATTTGGTATCGGCATTTGTAAACTTTTTGCAGGCTTGATTGAAATATATATATATATATATATATATATATATATATATATATATTTACTTTTTGAAAACTTTAAACTGCGCCATCCCAAAAAATGAAGAAAAGTTGTTTGTTTTTGTGTTAAAAAAAAAATGAATTCTCTCTGGTTGCATCATGCACTCTAAAATTGCCTACTTTATAAGCTTAGTGGATGCTAGCTCATATCTTTAAGCGTCTCAATTCATTATCTGTCTGCAGGCTTTTTTCTCTGCCAATGCTGCAGCTCAGGCATCAAGAAGATCCTCCCCTAGGGTGACAAATGAGGCTGTCCAGAAAGCTGTAAGTCTTCTTTCGATATGAAAAAATACATGCTTTTTTGTAGTTGATTGATGCTTAAATTAGCCTGTAGTTATTATGTTTTTGTTACCTGTGACCATAATTCTTGTTTGTGTAGGCTGCTGCTTTGAAGGGCTCTGACCACCGCCGAGAAACAAATGTCAGTGCCAGGCTGGATGCCCAGCAGAAGAAGTTGAACCTTCCTGCTCTTCCGACCACCACAATTGGATCCTTCCCTCAGACCCTTGATCTTAGAAGAGTCCGTCGTGAATACAAGGCTAAAAAGTGATCTTTCTGACTCTTCTATCATCGTCTTTCAAACTCACAATGCCTTCTTCAGTGTAAGTTACACGAAATGGTATTTGTTTTGTATTTTAGAATCTCCGAGGAAGAATATGTCAATGCAATTAAGGAGGAAATTAAGAAAGTGGTCAAGCTTCAAGAAGAGTTGGACATTGATGTTTTGGTACATGGAGAGCCAGAGGTGAGAATGAACCAAATAAAATTTACATCTGTCTGGGACACTTATTACAGTTAGGAATGTGAGTTGCTATGAAAACCTTATGACTATTGTCTTGCATATCAGAGGAACGATATGGTTGAATACTTTGGAGAGCAATTATCTGGTTTTGCCTTCACCGTCAATGGGTGGGTCCAATCTTATGGGTCCCGTTGTGTCAAGCCACCCATCATCTATGGTGATGTCAGTCGCCCCAAGCCCATGACTGTCTTCTGGTCTTCATTTGCTCAAAGCACAACTAAGCGACCTATGAAAGGAATGCTCACTGGTCCTGTAACCATTCTGAACTGGTCGTTTGTTAGAAATGATCAGCCAAGGTATGAAATAATCCTACCATTTAATTCTTTATAATTGTTGACCGTTCCTTCCTCCATGGCTAAAATGCATGTTCTTTCAGGTTTGAAACCTGCTATCAGATTGCTTTGGCCATCAAGGATGAAGTTGAGGATCTTGAGAAAGCTGGTATCGCTGTTATCCAGATTGACGAGGCTGCTTTAAGAGAAGGTTTGCCTCTAAGGAAGTCCGAGGAGGCTTTCTATCTCGATTGGGCTGTTCACTCTTTTAGAATCACCAACTGCGGTGTCCAAGACACTACCCAGGTTTAGTTCTACTTGTGTTCTGTTATTGTTTTGTGCGTGTGTATTGTGTTTCATAAGTTCCAAGCTTGTATTTAGGTTGTGTTTGAAAAGCTCCATTTCTAACCTTTTCTTTTTTGGAGAATAATGAGAACGACACAAGTTGGGTTATAGGGCAAAAAGATCTGACTATGATTGTTTGTTTCTGGGGCAGATTCACACACACATGTGCTACTCGAATTTCAACGACATCATCCATTCGATTATTGACATGGACGCTGATGTGATCACCATTGAGAATTCGAGATCAGATGAGAAGCTCCTGTCAGTGTTCCGTGAGGGAGTGAAGTATGGTGCTGGTATTGGCCCTGGTGTGTACGATATCCACTCTCCAAGGATCCCACCCATGGAGGAAATTGCAGACCGAATCAACAAAATGCTTGCCGTCCTTGAGAGCAACATCCTCTGGGTCAACCCAGACTGTGGGCTCAAGACACGCAAGTACTCTGAGGTCAAGCCTGCGCTGAGCAATATGATTGCTGCCGCCAAGCTTCTCCGCGCCCAGTTGGCCAGTGCTAAATGAGCTTTTTACTGCCTTTTTTAGAACGATGAGTAATATTGGTTATGTTGTCTTTGCCCTTTGTAAGGGAAATTTTCTATTCAAGCTTACGGATAATAATCCATCAGCCATTTGTGGTTGAGGTATTTTCTTGTGGTAGGTTGATGTTTTTTAAGTTTTTCTATATCCATGGGGCTCTTTCAATGTTTCATTTACCATAAACCCGTCCTTCCTTTATCCTTTTTCTTTGTCCGTTTATACCAGTGTGTATGTATGCGATCGAAATGAACAATGAAAAATAATGATTGAACACCCATTTTAGTAAAAATTTCACCCATAAATGGAAAAATCATAACAGCATTTTCCTGTTATCGTCGGTTCTAATGATAGGAATTCTAAACTTCCAAAGTTATCCCTTGGGTCATTCGTTATCCTAGTTTTTGGCAAAAGGAATAGTTCCGCTCGTTCTTGATCCTATTGTGAGAGATTTCTGTAGCGTCTGGTTTTAAGTAGGAGGACAAAAATGAAATATTAGGAAAATTCATCAAACAAATAAAACTTGCCCGCGGGGGGTGCGTGATGTCGGCGTCACTGCTGGTGGTGGTTGGATCTGGGTTTCAGATTGAGTGTTTGTGTGTCTTAGTGTGGTTGGTTGGTGGTGTTTGTACCACCGTGTGAAGGCTCTCAACCGATTGGATGTTTCTATCAATTGTATACGTTTGTCAAGAAAGCTTTATGTGGCTTGTTTTAGGTGTGTCGAGGTACTTTTTGTTTTTAGGTTTTTCATATACGTAATGTACTTTGAGAGTTACTAGATTGTACCGGTGGAACTGGTGTTTGTTGGAGATTATGAGCCTGTTTAGTTTGAATATTTGAATAAAGTATTTGATTGAATATTTAAATTTTTGTGAGAGAAAATACTGTAGCAAAATGAATCAAACAGTGATTCGAACCACGAAACAAACGAGCCCTATATCCTGTATTGTAGGTCATTTCACACTTGCATCTTTTCTTGTTTGAATAAAATCTCTATTTCAAAAATAAATAAATAAAATAAAACATAAAAGGGTTATTCGTACCATAAGTTCTTGAATTATATCTCAAATTTACATTGGGGATTATGTCTTGTATTACAGGGCCATTTCACATTTGTATTTCTTTTTGTTCAAATGAAATCCTCATTTCAAAAAAAAAAAAAAAAAAACCCTTATAACATGGTTATTGGTACCATTAATCCCTAAATTATGTTCATTGTATCACTTTGGTCCTTGAATTTTAATTTTGGTAAATTTCTCCTTACATTTTGATTTTTAACCACTTTGGCCTCGGCATCCTAAAATTGAGAAATGACTTTAAAAGTTCTCCGAAATAATCACGTCTCAGACATAGAGTGAAATTTCTAATAAAAATAATTACATTAGATATAATATATTCTAGTTTTTAAAGATTTTTAATAATAATAAAGAAAATATTTAGCATTTAATGTAACTATTTCTATAAAACCTCAGTTATTATGTGTATGAGACATGATGATCCAAATCTCAAAAATCGAACATCAATTTTAGTGTGCAAGACTAAAATGGTCAAACATGAAGTTTCAAAAATTAATTTTAACAAATTAAAAATTTAGATACCAAATGATAAAATGCACATATTTAGTAGCTAATAGTGCTAATTACTTCATATAAAAATATTAGTATATCTTTTATTAAAAATTTAAATGGGACCTACCCTCTTTTCCCTCTTCTTCATGCGAGATTCCATTAACTTCTTATATTTTCATGACATTTCTATAATTATCCAAGTATTATTTTACACAATATGTTTTGTTAAAGAGTCTTGTATGTAAAAATGTTTACTCATATACAATATTACAATATCACAATAGGATTTGTGATACCGATTATACTCCTGTTATATATTGAGAGCACATTCTTTTAGATATTTGTTTCTACACATGTTTTAATCTTTTATGAGCATATTTTGCAAAGTTAACTTGCTTTTTTTTTTTTTACACAATTAAATTTAACTTGTTTTTTTTACACAATTAAATTTTTTCAATCAATTTGATATCGATATGTTCTTTCATATCTCAGTTTCCGTATCACATAGTTCTTGAATTGTAACTGTCATTTTTTTAGATTAATTACAAAAATTCCTGTTCAACTATAGCAGTGTAACATTGTAACTTTGGAATTTCAAAACATAATATGCATTCCTCTCGACTCATGAAATATTAATAAAAGCTCCTTTTTTTGTTAGAACTTTTAATAAAAATGGGTACATAATTAAGATTTGGTACATAATACTAGAGTATTTTGATAAGGCTATCAAGTCTAAAGGTAATTAGAATTTTAAAAAAAAATTATGTAATTTAAAAATTTTATTTGTTAAAAATATAAACTAAAAAACCTTTAAAAAATCTTCTTAAAAATAATTTCTTATTTTACTTTCACGTGACTAAATCAGAGTAGGCTAACAGTCTAATGGTTTACTAAACAGTTCAACAATCCTCATTATTTGTGTGAACTTGTGTCATTTATGTTCAAAATCAAAATTCAAGGAGTTTTATTATTTTGTTACTGTTTCATAGATCGATGGAACAAATACTACGTCTTGAAATTTAAAGAGGCATAATGTTCTAAGGCTATAATTAAACAGGAATTTATTTATCTCTCGTGGGCTTTGTTAATCGACGTTATTTCACTGATTTCAATTTGGCCTTTTCGTTTTCTTACGGTTGGGAATTTCTGTTGCCACAAGTTCGTCATTTTCCTTTTCAGATCATTTTTCTTTCATTGATTTCTTTTTTTTTTTTTTTATAATTTCATCAAATTTAGCTTGTTAAATTTTTTTAGATACGAGAATCTATTAAATATTTATAGTTCTTTTAAAAGTTTAGTTAATAGGGTGTTAGAGAGTAGTTTAAACTATTAGTTTGGTTTGAGAATTGCAATATATAAAAGCTTTACACCGTAGATTTTTACTGTAATATTAAGAGCTTTATATTATTTACAGTTTAAACCAATTATTTAAACTACTCTTTCTGTAATGACAGAGGAAATGTCATCAATGAAACCAATACTTAATTGGGTTTAATTAATGAATTTATTCTTAAAAATGTAAAATTTTGTAAAAATAGTAATTTTTGTGAAAATTACAATAAAATATGAATGAGCGGCATTGATTGCAAATTTTATGGCATATGTGATACAATGGTGGATATTGTAAAATATAAATTTTATGAGTTTGATGACTTAGAGATTTGTGTATAGTATCCATAAAATGAATTTTATGTCACAATTAATTGTGAAATTGTGATATAAATGAATGGATGATTAGAACGTAAATAGAAAATAGATGTTGTCCTAACCCTAACCGGGGGTAGAAATGAGGCCAGAGCAGTATACGAATACTGCTAAATGAAAACGTAGATACGAAAAATGTCATCAATAGCCTCCAAAAGTGAACGAAAAGTAAGTTAAATATTTTTATACAGTCTAAGGATAGAAAGTACACTAAATTGACCATGACAGTATAGGAAAAATACTGTGTGGTGAAAAATTACACAGTATAAATTTTTAATTTCATAAAGTGGACATTTGCTTGAATTCTATTGGGCCAACAAGCCATGCAACGTGGCCCAATAAGATGAGGACACCTAGGGTAGTCTAATGGATGACCATGAGTCATCAAATGTGATAAGGAAGCATTTAAGGCATAGTTATCACAACTTTTCTTTTCCTTTCTTTTGCTCCAAGATCCGGCAGCCATAACCAAGCTTCCAAAAAAATTTTCTCAGCCCCCAAACTTTGCAAAAATGGCCCTAAACAAGTTTTACAAGCAAGTACAAGGATTTCCCACAAGTTTTAAGGTAAAATCCTAAACTTTTTAATGAGTTTTCAAGGGATTTTTCATGGGTAAAGGGCAAAAATTAATCCATGGTATTTTTGCATGGAAAGGAAGCCTAGGAGGGAGTTCAAAGGAACTTTGAAGGTTAGAAATCCAAAAAGTGCTATTTGGGTAAGTTTTAAAGTTCAAAGTTTTGAATTTTGTTTTGATTTTTATTTCTTAAAACCCATGTGAGTTCTTGAGCACATATTTGATGGAATTTCATGTATATGTGATGAATGGCAAGTTTAAGTTGTGAAACTTTGGTTTATAGTGCAAAATGCTAATTTTTGCAAAAACTGTTATTTTTGCAATTTTGATGTTAGACTTTGCAAAAGTGATGTTTGAGCATGAGAATCTTTTGATTAAGGCATGGAATGGTTTCTGCAGGGGTATAATTGCAAGTTTGAAACCGATTTTTGTAAAAATGCCATAGGGACTAAATTGAAAGAAAAAGTTCATTCTCGGCAGATTTGAAAAATAGTCAAAAACTCCCCTGTACAGTGAGATTTTGGAAAAGTTAAAACATGAAAGTTGTAGATCTCGACGAAACTGTTAGGCTCCATGGACGGTTTGTCAAAAAACTCAATCGTTTGTGAGTTTTTGATTTTTCAAGAATATGTTAAAGTGAAAAAAGTGTTAAATGGCAAAAATGTCATTTTTCAAAATGATTTAAGGTATGGTAACTTAAGTAAAAATGATCCTTAAGAAAAATAGGAAATTTTGATGCAAAGAAGTAAATTTTAGTCTCGAGGGTAAAACCGTCAAAATTTTCAATTCAAGGACTAAACCGTAAAGTTTTATGAAAATGGGGCATAATTGAGAAATAAAGAGATTTGACCCACTAGGGTTTTATTTTGAAATTAGTATGTGGTTATTTTCATAAGAATAACGAAATCGAGCTCGGGTAGGTTAGTGGACCCACGAATGGTAAAATAGTCATTTTTATCCAAATAACCTGAACCGCTTTGAAATATTTCCAATGGGATAAGAAAGCGACTAGAAAGGTTCCTGCCCTTCGTTAGAAATGATAGGGTAAAGTTAGATAGAAATAAGAAAAAAAACAGTGGTTTTTAGAGTTGTACATAGTAATGCAACTCAATTTATTGACTAACGGATGTTTCGTATCGAAACATAGTGGAATTTGGCTAATGACTTTGTAATTAGCCAACAGGATCCTAGGAGTCTAGGAGAAGGGAAATCGAGGTTAAGTTGCCCGACATTCGCATCAGGTAAGTACCCTTTCCACCTACAGTATGAAATGTAGGTTTAGAAAGAAATGTATGTATATGTATACCTGTGCGTATAATTAAGTGTAAACTTGTATGTTTGCCATGATATGAATACCTAGGGGTATAGTCATGTATGAATAATTATGAGTAT
>CM046338.1:25992266-26173352 GCA_025403435.1 Artocarpus heterophyllus
TAAATACTACTGCAAATTTCGCATCCCCATAGCTTCCACATGCCTTTCGAAGACTCTCCCAGAAAGTGTCTTCGTAAATGGATCAGCTAAATTGTCCTCTGACGCGATCTTGCACACCGTGACATGCCCGCTCTCAACGAAGTCCTTTATCACATGATACTTCCGATCAATATGCTTACTCTTCTTGTGAAATCTTGGTTCCTTAGCATTAGCTACCGCCGCACTGTTATCACAGTACAGTGATACCGCTTTATCCATACCAGGAACTACCTCAAGATCCCCAAGGAACTTGCGGAGCCACACTGCTTCTTTCGAAGCATCACTAGCCGCCACATACTCGGCCTCCATCGTTGAATCCGAAGTGCAATCTTGCTTCGCACTTCTCCAACTGATGGCACCGCCACCTAGAGTAAACACAAACCCTGAAGTCGATTTCCTAGAATCCAGGCAGGATTGAAAATCCGAATCAGTGTATCCTAGAGGAGTTAAATCCTCACCCGAATACACAAGCATATACCCTCGAGTCCTTCTCAGGTACTTGAAAATATGCTTTACCGCAACCCAATGGTTTGGTCCTGGATCCGCCTGAAATCGACTCACAATCCCGACCGCATAGCTAATATCCGGTCGAGTGCAAAGCATGGCATACATGAGACTACCCACTGCCGAAGCATAAGGCACCTTCTTCATGTATTCTCTTTCTTCATAAGACTTTGGAGAGTCTTTCTTAGAAAGAGTAATTCCAGACCTAGATGGTTGCCCACCTTTCTTGGAATCCTGCATTGCAAACCTCCTGAGAATTTTATCTATGTAGCCGGCCTGTGACAAAGCTATCATTTTGTTCTTCCTATCCCGCAAGATCTGGATACCGAGAACAAAATTAGCCTCACCCAAGTCCTTCATGTCAAACTGCTTGGTCAACCATAATTTGACCGATGACAATGCCCCAACGTCATTGCCAATTAGCAGAATGTCATCTACATAGAGTAGTAGAAAAACCACCTTCCCATTCTTAATGTGTTTGTAAACACATGGTTCATCCACATTTTGTGAGAACCCATAAGTCTTGATCACTTGATCAAATCTTATGTTCTAAGAACGAGAAGCCTGCTTAAGTCCATAAATAGACTTTAGCAACTTACAAACCTTACCCTCTTGACCCATGACCTTGAACCCGTCTGGTTGTTCCATATAATGGACTCATCAAGATAGCCATTTAGAAAAGCCGTCTTGACATCCATCTGCCAAATCTCGTAGTCGAGAGCGGCAGCTATGGACAAGAGAATCCGGATGGACTTAAGCATGGCTACAGGCGAAAAGGTTTCCTCATAATCGATTCCTTCCTTTTGCGTATAACCCTTAGCTACCAGTCTAGCCTTAAAGGTTTCGACCTTTCCATCCACTCCTCTTTTCCTCTTGTAGATCCACTTACACCCTATGGGTTTTACCCCTTCGGGAAGATCCACAAGCTCCCAGACCCGATTAGTCTCCATAGACTTCATCTCAATGTTCATGGCCTCTGTCCAGAGTCTTGAATCAACATCCTCCATAGCTTCTGCGTAAGTATAAGGATCCCTGTCATGTTCATCTGGTTCAGCCAAAAAGACCTCCCCATTGAACATATACCTCTCAGGTTGACGCCCGATCCTCCCACTACGCCGAAGCCCCTGAGGTTGTTGTTCAGGTTTGTTTGGTTTTTCTACACCGATCGGAATGGTTTCGTTCGGAACCTCCGGAGTAAACGGATTACCCCTCAACTCCTCAAGCACCACTTTGCTTTGAGGTTTAAAGTCGTTCATGTAACTCTCCTCAAGGAAAGTTGCATTAGTTGAAACCACGACTTTATTTTCCTTTGGGTTATAAAAATAACCCCCTTTAGTCCCTTTTGGATATCCTACAAACACGCAAACTTCTGAACGTGCTTCCAACTTATTCGGATCCTTAAACAGGACATGAGCTGGACATCCCCATATGCGAATATGGTTTAAGGATGTCTTCCGTCTTGTCCACAACTCGTGAGGAGTTTTAGGGACCGATTTTGAAGGCACATTGTTCAAAAGATAACATGCGGTTTGTAGTGCATATCCCCAAAAGGATAAAGGCAATGATGAATAACTCATCATGGACCGAATCATGTCCAACAAAGTCCTATTCCTTCTCTCCGCTACGCCATTCTGCTGCGGAGTGCCCGGCGCAGTCAAATGGGATAAAATCCCATTCTCTAACAAGTGTCCCAAGAACTCATCAGAAAGGTATTCCCCACCTCGATCAGATCGAAGTGCCTTTATGGGTCTACCCAATTGCTTTTCCACTTCAGCCCGAAACTCCCTGAACTTATCATAAGTTTCGCTTTTGTGGTGCATTAGGTACACATACCCATATCTTGAGTAATCGTCAATAAAAGTGACGAAGTACTCATACCCTCCTCGTGCCCGGATGTTCATCGGTCCGCAAACATCACTATGCACAAGTTCTAGAACCCCTTCGGCCCTATTGCCCTTAGACCCGTATGGTCTTTTGGTCATTTACCCTCCAAACAAGACTCACATTGAGGTATAGATTTCACCTTTAAGTGACTTAAAGGTCCATCCCTTACCAACCTTTGAATCCTATTCAGGTTAATATGACCATGGCGCAAATGCCAAAGATAAGTCTTATTAGAGTGAGAAGTTTTAAGTCTTTTTGAGTCATTATCATTTATCTCAGCATTAAGCAATAGGTCCATCTTAGGTTTGATAAAATATAGATTATTTTGCATCCATCCAGAACAGATAAAAGATTTGTTTTTACGAATCACCACTTTTTCATTAAAAGATACCACGTAGGAGTCTTTAAATAAAGAAGATACAGAAATTAAATTCCTTTTAAATTTAGGAACATAAAAACAATCTCGCAAAATTAAACTCCTATAATTATCAAAATAAAGATGGACATCTCCCACTGCTTCCGCTGAGACCAAGGATCCATCGCCCATCCGAAGCGTTAAGTCTTCACGAAGTAGACTTCTCGTTTCTTTGAATCCCTGCAGAGAAACACAAACATGATTAGTTGCACCAGAATCTATGACCCAAATGTCACTGGATTCCTCAACCAAACAAGTTTCTAAATATAGAAGATCACACCTACCTCCCTTGGAAAGGAAGTCCTTGCAATGCTTCTTTATATGCCCGACCTTACCACAGAAGAAGCACTTAAGCTTCTTTGGGTTCTTCTTCTTTTTCTTCTTGCTCTTGTTAGCAATAGGAATAGAAGACTTCCCACTCTTGGCCCGTTGCTTCTTTCCATTCCCAGAGTTAGGATTGGAACCAGAAGCAGTTACCATATTGGCCTCTCCACCAGCAGGAGACTCCCTGATCAGCAGTTCAAACTCCTGTAACTGTTTCATCAGTTCTGTCAAGGTCATATCCCGTCTATTGCTCAAATTAAAAGTAGCTCTAAACGGAATAAATTCCTTAGACAGAGTCTCAAAGACCATAGTCATCTGAGTTTCAGCATCGATGTCGGCTCCATTGGTTTGAGCCTCAGCGAGGTAACCCATGACCAACATCATGTGCTCCTTTACAGATGTCCCCGGTCTCTGTCTACAGTTTAAGAGTTTCCGAAGCGCCCCTTGCCGCTTTGTTATGGCCTGGCCTCCAAACATATCCTCAAGATTATCCAAGATCTGCTTCGCAGTCTCATAATCCTGATGTTGAGCCTGCAGCACGTTATTCATGCTAGCCATAACATAGCAGCGGGCCTGATCATTAGCATCTTTCCAGCGTTCGTACGCTTGGAATTGCTCATTAGTTGAGTCTCCCGTAGGCTCGGGAGGACAAGGAGTTGTCAGTACATACTTCAGTTTCTCAAAGGATAGGACGATATCCAGGTTCCGTTTCCAATCATTATAGTTCTCACCGGTTAATTGGTTTTTGTCAAGTATCGATGATAAAGCGTTTTTAGACATTTTCAATCTACAATAAAGAATCATATACCAAACATAAGCAAACATATTTAATAATTTAGTAAGATAACACAATCATGTAAAATCATACAAATGTGTTTATGTGTCAAAACCTTGAAAATATCACAACCTTACAACGATAATTCCCAACTCAGAATTCAACAAGCTCCTAGGGGAGTCATGCCAAATTCAATCAGGAACACGGATCCCCTCCTGATTAATATATGCCATCCAGGACCCGTATGATCCAGCATATACTAATAATCGTTTCTTTGGCCATTAATTTTATTAACAGAGCTCCTAGGGGAGGTTAATAATAAAATTAACGTGAGTGTATAACCACCGTTTCAATATTTTATCCATGATTTATAATCACCACCTAGGGGTGTGCAACCATAAATCATACTAAAATACCTTATCCTTTTAGAGATCCAATCTGGTACATAATAGAAATCCCTTCCTAGGGGTTGGGACCATCATGTTCTTCCTATGGACCAACGATGGAGGCCTTAGGTTCTCTCTTCGAAAACCTTCTCCCACTCAATCTTTTGAAGTCAAGGTTTTATTTTAAAATTATGCATGAACAATTTTAATATGAGCGGCACTCCCTATTCTATATGACATGTTATCAATATACATGGTAAATCATATTATAATGCAGACAAGCAAAGCAATCAAGCAAAGCTACAAGCATAATAATAATAACCGTAATATTATGGTTCCACCCTAGAGAATAGAAAAAATAAGATTACAAGAGAATAATCGAGACATTTATCGATTCTTCATCCTTGAATCCTCAAGCTGTATCCTTCTTCATGTAATATCCATCTTCAAGTCCTCAATCCCGTATGAATCGAACACTTCATATTTCCGGTCATATCCAAATTTAATGTTTCTCAGAATCGTCCCAAAAAATAAAATTAAAACTGCACTGAAAAATTGCACCTTTTCTGGACACCTGGATGCTCTCGGTCGGCAGGCCGATCTGGGTGATCGGTCTGCCGATCATGGTGGTTCGGCCTGCCGAACATGAAGGTTCGGCCTGCCGGCAGAGCACCAAAATTTCTGCCCCACTGTCGGCCTGCCGGACCGTACGTCCGGCCTGCCGATCTGTGACCTTCGGCCTGCCGAACTGTGAGGTCCGGCATGCCGACCGAGCAGAAAACCCTCAATCCAGAAAATACAATTTTAATGCAATTCATCAATTTTATTTTCAACAATTCAAAAACATAAAATTAGAGACTCAGGAAATACCTGGAGGCGCCATCATCAATCTTTAAGATCCGACTTCTCGTTCCGTCTTCTCCGAATAATTATTTAATTACAAAATTCTTACAAATTAAATAATAATTCCTAGACGGAGATGATAGTCCGCCATCTAATTACATGAAAAACTTAGATACACATTCTAACCTCTAAGGAACCATAACCGGTATTAATTAATTAATAAATAATTAAACAACAATTTAATCAACCATAATTAATTAATAAACATTCACCACATAATCCATGACAACATATATATTATATAGAAACCTAGAGTGCCATCTCTCTATAAAATTTAATTCAAGCATTGGAGAGATTAAGATCACAAAATTTATGCATATAACATGATCACAAACTTGCAAATTTATGTAAAAACCTCGTCTCTGATACCAATTGTTGGAAACAAAGTGCGCAGCGGAATTTTTAAAAATTTTCATCAGAGTATTTTCCAAAATACAAGTATGACATGTTATATGTATAAATTAAACAGATCTTACTAACCTCAGTGTGCCGAAGAACCTCCGCGACCTGTGTAGAGAAGTAACGTTCCAGAAGAGCCTCAACCAACTGGTCTTCTTTGCTATTCTCTATCCACAACCGGAGTGAGTGTGGGCTCACACGTACAGCTCTTCCACCGGTGACTCTCCTTCCAACCAATAGAGAGAACCCAAAGCTAGTGTTCGTGATTTGTGAACAAAAGCTCTCAGGGAGTTTTCAGATGCTCACTAGAAGAGTATCACTCTTAATCTCTCAAATTGATCTGAGTAAATCATTAGACTCACTCCCTTTTTATACCTATTGGTCCTTGGGGTCAGTCCATATCAGATTAGGTCTCAAAAATCGAAACAGAATCAAGTTCGGATCAATATCTGATAAGATACGCGTGAAAAACGCGTAATCTTAGCTGTCGCGGTCGGCATGCCGAACTGTGAGATAGGCAGGCCGAACTGGCCAGTTCGGCAGGCCGAACTTTCTGATCGGCAGGCCGAACTGCCGAGAAAAAATCTCCGCGAATCTTTTATTTTCCACCCGAGATTCTAAAGGATAAAGTCTCAGTTTTGATTCAAATAGCCCAATAGAAAAGATATCTGATCAAAACAAACTCTATCAAGATAATCTCTAAGAAAATAAATCAATTCAAATAATTCTACAAGTTTATCTTGTTCTAATTGTCCAAAATTAAAACAACCGATAAACAGACAAGAATTATCCGAACACCATAATTCAACAAGTTCATCTTGAACTAATTTCTTACAAAATTAATTCAACCGATAAACAGACATGAATTATTTGATTCTTATAAATTTTAAACCAATCTGATAAATCCGACATAAGTCACCAATTATTGGAAAAGCACGCCGTGTCGTTACAGGATTTTGTGAGCTAGCAAAGGGGACCAAAATGGACCTATAAAGTTCAAGCTCATGATAATTATGAAACCCAATATCCCAGATATACATTTCACAATTATCAACTCCAACGCTACTCCACTAAAAGCTTGGAGCTGCACTCTCGAACTTTACAGAATTACGAAGCTCGTGTAGCTAAGTCTCCATGACATATCATAGTGTATCGCATCCCCATATGATCATCCATAATCGGCTTAAGGACAAGTTCTGTCTTACCTTCCCGATTATTTTTATCTTACGTTCCATTGTCTCACCATTAGAAAACTTACCATCCAAAGATAGTATACCATTCGGTTATACCTATGTATCCAAATGGTTGAGCGCTCCAGTTTTCCAATTACAGGACAACGCATATAAGAGGATATCATTACTCCTAAAGAGGAGCTATGGATTCCATATCTATGAATAACAAGTCTACGCTACCAAGAGTCATGCCTCCAACGTACCGGCATGCATGCCACTATAGAGATGTGGGAGTCACCCATTGGTACATCAAAAGACACAAGTCGAGACAACGGGCCCATTATTCATCTCAGGATTAAGATACAATACAAACGACTGTCTAAAGTGAATCGATTTGCCAAGACAGAATTATTAATCCAAATCAATTCACTTTATGTCCCGATCCAACACATCGTCACCTATGACAACGCGCCAATGTTTCTATTCACGGAGTCCAACTCCGATGGCCAAGACAAACCATCTCCCAAAAGGGATATAGACAACATAACAATCTTTACATGAATAAAGCGCCCAACTTTATTCCCTCGATTGCGGATCATATATTTTAGACCATCACCTTAAGAGTCGTGTCTACCGCATAATCATCCCATCATATGCCCAACTCTTAAGGTTTAGACTGACAGTCTCAGACTACTGTTTGCTTATCATACATTCAACGAATATGAACGTAAAGAGGACAATATTTGGTATATATAAATGAATAAATTCTTTATTGATAAAAATGTCTCCAAAAACGTATTACATTTTTACTCCTTAGAGCATACATGTCTAACAGTTTAAACTATTAGTTTGGTTTGAGAATTGCAATATATAAAAGCTTTACACCGTAGATTTTTACTGTAACATTAAGAGCTTTATACTATTTACAGTTTAAACCAATTATTTAAACTACTCTTTCTGTAATGACAGAGGAAATGTCATCAATGAAACCAATACTTAATTGGGTTTAATTAATGAATTTATTCTTAAAAATGTAAAATTTTGTAAAAATAGTAATTTTTGTGAAAATTACAATAAAATATGAATGAGCGGCATTGATTGCAAATTTTATGGCATATGTGATACAATGGTGGATATTGTAAAATATAAATTTTATGAGTTTGATGACTCAGAGATTTGTGCATAATATCCATAAAATGAATTTTATGTCACAATTAATTGTGAAATTGTGATATAAACGAATGGATGATTAGAACGTAAATAGAAAATAGAGGTTGTCCTAACCCTAACCGGGGGTAGAAAGGAGGCCAGAGCAGTATACGAATACTGCTAAATGAAAACGCAAATACGAAAAATGTCATGAATAGCCTCCAAAAGTGAACGAAAAGTAAGTTAAATATTTTTATACAGTCTAAGGATAGAAAGTACCCTAAATTGACCATGGCAGTATAGGAAAAATACTGTGTGGTGAAAAATTACACAGTATAAATTTTTAATTTCATAAAGTGGACATTTGCTTGAATTCTATTGGGCCAACAAGCCATGCAATGTGGCCCAATAAGATGAGGACACCTAGGGTAGTCTAATGGATATCCATGAGTCATCAAATGTGATAAGGAAGCATTTAAGGCATAGTTATCACAACTTTTCTTTTCCTTTCTTTTGCTCCAAGATCCGGCAGACATAACCAAGCTTCCAAAAAAATTTTCTCAGCCCCCAAACTTTGCAAAAATGGCCCTAAACAAGTTTTACAAGCAAGTACAAGGATTTCCCACAAGTTTTAAGGTAAAATCCTAAACTTTTTAATGAGTTTTCAAGGGATTTTTCATGGGTAAAGGGAAAAAATTAATCCATGGTATTTTTGCATGGAAAGGAAGCCTAGGAGGGAGTTCAAAGGAACTTTGAAGGTTAGAAATCCAAAAAGTGCTATTTGAGTAAGTTTTAAAGTTCAAAGTTTTGAATTTTGTTTTGATTTTTATTTCTTAAAACCCATGTGAGTTCTTGAGCACATATTTGATGGAATTTCATGTATATGTGATGAATGGCAAGTTTAAGTTGTGAAACTTTGGTTTATAGTGCAAAATGCTAATTTTTGCAAAAACTGTTATTTTTGCAATTTTGATGTTAGACTTTGCAAAAGTGATGTTTGAGCATGAGAATCTTTTGATTAAGGCATGGAATGGTTTCTGCAGGGGTATAATTGCAAGTTTGAAACCGATTTTTGTAAAAATGCCATAGGGACTAAATTGAAAGAAAAAGTTCCTTCTCGGCAGATTTGAAAAATAGTCAAAAACTCCCCTGTACAGTGAGATTTTGGAAAAGTTAAAACATGAAAGTTGTAGATCTCGACGAAACTGTTAGGCTCCATGGATGGTTTGTCAAAAAACTCAATCGTTTGTGAGTTTTTGATTTTTCAAGAATATGTTAAAAGTGAAAAAAGTGTTAAATGGCAAAAATGTCATTTTTCAAAATGATTTAAGGTATGGTACCTTAAGTAAAAATGATCCTTAAGAAAAATAGGAAATTTTGATGCAAAGAAGTAAATTTTAGTCTCGAGGGTAAAATCGTCAAAATTTTCAATTCAATGACTAAACCGTAAAGTTTTATGAAAATGGGGCATAATTGAGAAATAAAGAGATTTGACCCACTAGGGTTTTATTTTGAAATTAGTATGTGGTTATTTTCATAAGAATAACGAAATCGAGCTCGGGTAGGTTAGTGGACCCTGAAGGGTAAAATAGTCATTTTTATCTAAATAACCTGAACCGCTTTGAAATGTTTCCAATGGGATAAGAAAGCGACTAGAAAGGTTCCTGCCCTTCGTTAGAAATGATAGGGTAAAGTTAGATAGAAATAAGAAAAAAAACAGTGGTTTTTAGAGTTGTACATAGTAATGCAACTCAATTTATTGACTAACAGATGTTTCGTATCGAAACATAGTGGAATTTGGCTATTGACTTTGTAATTAGCCAATAGGATCCTAGGAGTCTAGGAGAAGGAAAATCGAGGTTAAGTTGCCCGACATTCGCATCAAGTAAGTACCCTTCCCACCTACAGTATGAAATGTAGGTTTAGAAAGAAATGTATGTATATGTATACTTGTGCGTATAATTAAGTGTAAACTTGTATGTTTGCCATGATATGAATACCTAGGGGTATAGTCATGTATGAATAATTATGAGTATATGGAATCTATATATATACCTAAGAGTATATAATGATATATACCTGAGTGTATATGATGATTTGTACCAGTGTGTGTATTTTATGTTAACTACCTGTGAGTACATTATGCTATATACTTGTGCTTATATTAATGTGTACAAGTGTGTATATTTTATGTTAAGTACCTGTGAGTACATTATGTCACATATCAGTGCGTATATTAATGTGTACCAGTGTGTATAAGATGTTATATACTTGTGAGTACAATAATGAAAATAAGCATGTGTATCATGATTTCGTACCAGTGTGTACAATGATAAATACTTGAGTATGTATAAAGTAGGTATCTGTGTGTATATTTTATGTTAAGTACCTGTGAGTACATTATGCTACATACCTGTGCGTATATTAATGTGTACCAGTGTGTATATAAAGTAAGTACCTGTGTGTACTATGTATGCAAGAGAATTTATGTTTCATGGATAATATGTGATTATCACTTCATGCATGGTATGTCAACGATAATAAATGGACTGGTGAATGTATCACCAGAAATTAAGAAAAGTGTCGTACTGACTCCTAACTCAATGGGAGTTTAAAGGATATGTTATGGTCACGGTGTTACGTAGACCTAAATGAAATTGCGCAATGGTACGAACATTTGGGCCCTAGTAAAGATAAGAAATGATGAAGATAAAAAAAGTTTATAAGAAAGCATAATTGATTCATGCATTCATGTGAATATCCATGTGAGATTTATGAGACTTACTGGGCGTTAGCTCATTAAGTATTTCATGTTGTAGGTATTCCGACGAGAAGGTCAGAATAAGTTCAAATGGTGAACTGGCGGAGGGGTGGATGGTGTGTAGATTGGGTATGGAGTTCACTGCTGTAATGTTTTCTGCTGTGTATGTTTAAAGTTATTTTGAAATGAAATGTTTAAAAGAAAGATGTTGTAAAAGTAAAAGTATTACTTATGTAAATACAAGTATGTGAAAGTATTTTGGGAGTTACCAAAGTTAATGTAAGCAAATTATTTATTCCCGTTTAAAAAAAAAATTCCTAATTTTTTGCCCTAAAGTAAGGAAGAAAGAGTTTTATCACGGCTCGAAAATGCGGGTTGTGACAGTTGGTATCAGAGCGAAAATCTTGCCATCCTACTACACATCATCGTATGCTCCATTGCCATAGCTCAAGTAAGATAGTTTGATTTTAAGTATAAGAATGTTCAGTACTACTTTATATGACACTGTTATGTTAATTACGACAATAAATATAGTATATGGCGGAGCCGCATCATGATCGTGATATGGAAGCTGATCGAAGAGCCAGCATTGCTTTTCAAGATGTGATGCCATCGTGGTATTATGGGAGTCGGCAGCCTGGTGCAGACCGAATGGCTTCATGTAGTTAAAGTGATTTTTAATGCTTGTCATATGCCATCGCATCTCCTGGTTTTATTGGCCTTAGGATTGTTGATGAGGGAAGCCTTAGTATGATGGTTAAGGATTGAACCTGACAAGCAACCACAAGATTGGTAAGGTTTTAGAGGACAAATTCTAGCTGAGTTGCACCCATACCACCAGCAAACGTTATTCCAGTCTAGGTGATTCCGATGTTATGGGTGGATGGGAGACATCAATTGTACCTACGATTAGAATCAATATAAGGAAGATACGTAGGCGAACCGGTAGATCATTACATTCTTAAATTTTACCGTACCATGGTACCACTGATTCCGCCACAATTACCCTTACGGTGCATATACGATTTGGTTTGGAGAGATCTTTCCAATGTGGTCCAGCAGCAAATGCAGTATCTGAGAAATTACCTTAGTATCCATGATTCTCTTATGGCGGCATTACATGCAGACCAGAATGTAGCCGCGTCATTAGAAGATCCTCCAGTAGGTATGGATGATGATGATGATGATGATGATGATGCTAATGATGATAATAATAATAACATTGATGAAAAGCCTGTGCCTCTAGAGCCTATAATCGCCAGTGATGATAAGACGACTGATTCAGATATGGAGGAAGAAGAGGAATCCTAAGGAGGATTCCGAATATAGTGACATGTCTAAAGTAGAGTCCGACAAAAAAAAAATTCATAAGAAAATCTTTGTGTATTATGACGTACATAGATGAGATATTAGTATAGCTTTGGGCTTTGATGCCTTTGTATATGAATGTATGTTCGGCTAGTGGTGTCCTTCTCGGCAAGAAGGTATATGTAGCTGGAAGTGATAATTGCTCCTGGAGATGATATGAATTGTTATGTATGAAAGGAAAGTATGTATGTATGTATGTTAGTTATGCATGTAATGTTATGAAGAATGTAAAAAGGAAATGAAAGAGGTTCATGAAATGAAATGAAATGAAATGTACGAAAGGAGATGAAATGAAATGTATGAATGCTTATGAAATGAAATGTATGAAGGTAAAGGAAATGAAATGTATAAATGCTAATGAAATGAAATGTATGAAGGTAAAGAAAATGAAATGTATGAAGCAAGATATTGAGTTCATGTAATTATGTATGTTTCATGTATTTATGTTGTTTGAATACATGCAATTATTGATTGGATACTATTAAGTTAATAGTATGTACTAACATAGTAACGAAAATATACAATAAGTATATAACGATTGATAACAATGGCGGATATACCAGGAGGACCGTGGAATCCAGATTTAATGGCTATGATCATGGAATTGCTCAAGAGCAGGAAATGCAAGGTTTAAGGAAACAGTTAGCTAACCAGAATTCTGTATCACCAGCATGTATAGATACGCCACCCCCAGTACCGCCGCCACAGCAAGCGAAACTAGTAGTCCTAGCTATTCCGGTAGCATCTACTACCGAATTTTATGAAAGATTCTGGAGAATGAAGGCCCCAGAATTTGATGGATCTACAGACCCCTTAGAGGTCGACGATTGGCTTATAGGCATAGAAAGGTTCTGAAATTTATGGGACTTAACGACTATGAAAAAGTCCTATACGCTTTGTTTTCTCTCACTAAAGATGCTAGGAGACGATGGGAGTCGGTAGAGAGTAAAAGGAATGTAGACAAAATGACAGGGCCATATTTCGTTTAAGAATTTGGCAGGGCTTATTTTAATGTAGAAACCATGACAGCCAACAAGAAGAATTTAATAATTTTAAGCATGGCAATATGTCCGTAGCTGACGCTGTAAAGAGGTTTAATCAGCTAGCACGGCTTTGTCTTGAGTTAATACCCACTGATCGAGAACAAATAAGACGATTAATGAGAATGTTCAAAACCGACATTCCCCTTGTAGTCGATATTGGAGGGCAAGCTCCCAAGGATGTAGAGAATTGCATCAAACGGGCGACCAAAGTTGAGTTTAGAATTGCCCGTGGTAAGGAGGAAAGAGCAAGGATTTTCAAAGCATAGAAGGAGGAGAAAGCTTTGGCCAAGGAAAGTCAAGTTGTACAAGTATAAGGACAAGGAAGTGTTCCAAGTCAAGGGCCGTCCTAGAATGTTCAAGCGGGATGCAACTGCACTGCTAACAACAAGAGGAAATGGAACGTGAATAATTCAAAGAATCCAAAAGGTCAACCCCATAGGAAACAACAAATCCCTTTGCAGTCAATGCAGGAAAAGACATGCAGGGGAATGCAAGGCTGGCACGAACAAGTACTATATATGTGGGAAAGAAGGGCATTATGCCATGAATTGTTTTTATGATTCCCAAAGTCAGAACAATCAGGCTCAGCAGAGGTCTCAAGGAAACCAATTGCGTATGGTTCAAGTTCAGGCACAAATTGAAGTCCCTAGTGTCAGTCAAGGGCGACTAGAAGCTCTGGAACCAAGTGGGCGAATTTATGCCTACATGAAGAAGGAAGAAGATGCAGGAACCTCATTGGTGGTGACAGGTTAGTCTTCTATTGCCCACACTGATGTATATATTTTATTTAATTCTGGAGCAACATATTCGTTTGTATCGCTTAAGTTTACGAAACGAATAGGAAGTAAAAGAGATAGGATAGAGCAAACCTTTAGAATTGCACTACCCTCTGGGAAGGTATTGAGTGCTGCTTATTGGTTACGTTATGTACTATTCCCAATAGTCATACGTGGAAGGAAATTGTATATTGATTTGATAATAATCGACATACAAGATTATGATGTCATCCTAGGAACGAATTTCCTAAGGAAATACACAGCTAAGATTAGTCGTCGACACCACAAGGGTACGTTTCGGCCTTCTGGAAGTGAGAAGTTTATGTATTCAGGGAAAGTTTCCCCAAAGCTCCCAAGGCATTGACTTCAGCATTAAAGGCAAGGAAGATGTTGGAAAATGATGTACCGGTTATCTGGTGAATATAATAAGGAAAGATAAAGAAGCTCAGTTAGGACCAGAGAAGGTCCCCATAGTAAAGGAATTTATTGATGTGTTTCCGGACGAGTTGCCAGACTTACCACTGGAACGAAAAATTTCATTTGAAATCGAATTGACGCCCGAAACAGCCACAATTTTTAAGGCGCCATATCAAATGACTCTAGGGAAACTCAAGGAACTTCAGGTGCAACTAAAGGAACTATTGGACAAGGAGTTCATTCTGTTGGAAACAAAGTGCGTAGCGAAATTTAAAAAAAAAATTTCATCAGAGTAATTTTCAAAACACAAGTTTGACATGTTATATATATAAATTAGACAGATCTTACTAACCTCAGTGTGCCGAAGAACCTCCGCAACCTGTGTAGAGAAGTAACATTCCAGAAGAGCTTCAACCAACTGGTCTTCTTTGCTTTTCTCTATCCACAACTGGAGTGAGTGTGGGCTCACACTTACAGCTCTTCCACCGGTGACTCTACTTCCAACCAATAGAGAGAGCCCAAAGCTAGTGTTCGTGATTTGTGAACAAAAGCTCTCAGGGAGTTTTCAGATGCTCACTAGAAGAGTATCACTCTTAATCTCTCAAATTGATCTAAGTAAATCATGAGACTCACTCCCTTTATATAGCTATTGGTCCTAGGGTCAGTCCATATCAGATTAGGTCTCAAAAACTCGAAACAGAATCAAGTTTGGATCAATATCTGATAAGATCTGCGTGAAAATGCATAATCTTATCTCTCGCTGATCGGCAGGCCGAACATGCCCCATCGACAGGCCGAACACGTCATTCAGCTGGCCAAACTCCCGAGAAAAAATCTCCGTGAATCTTTTATTTTTCACCCGAGATTCTAAAGGATAAAGACTCAGTTTTGATTCAAATAACCCAATAGAGAAGTTATCTGATCAAAACAAACTTTATCAAGATAATCTCTAAGAAAATAAATCAATTCACAATAATTCTACAAGTTTATCTTGTTCTAATTTGTCCAAAATTAAAACAACCGATAAACAGAGAAGAATTATCTAATCGTAATAATTCAATAAGTTTATCTTGAACTAATTTCTTACAAAATTAATTCAACCGATAAACAGACATGAATTATTTGATTCTTACAAATTTTAAACCAATCTGATAAATCTGACATAAGTCACCAATTATTGAAAAAGTACGCCGTGTCGTTACAGGACTTTGTGAGCTAGCAAAGGGGACCAAAATGGACCTATAAAGTTCAAGCTCATGATAATTATGAAACCCAATATCCCAGATATATATTTCACAATTATCAACTCCAACGCTACTCCATTAAAAGCTTGAAGCTGCACTCTCGAACTTTATAGAATTACGAAGCTCGTATAGCTAAGTCTCCATGACATGTCATAGTGTATCGCATCCCCATATGATCATCCATAATCGGCTTAAGAACAAGTTCTGTCTTACCTTCCCGATTATTTTTATCTTACGTTCCATTGTCTCACTATTGGAAAACTTTCCATCCAAAGATAGTATACCATTCGGTTGCACCTATGTATCCAAATGGTTAAGCGCTCCAGTTTTTCAATTACAGGACAACGCATATAAGAGGATATCATTACTCCTAAAGAGGAGCTATGGATTCCATATCTATGAATAACAAGTCTACGCTATCAAGAGTCATGTCTCCAACGTACCGGTATGCATACCACTATTGAGATGTGGGTGTCACCCTTTGGCACATCAAAAGACACAAGTCGAGACAACGGGCCCATTATTCATCTCAGGATTAAGATACAATACAAATGACTGTCTAAAGTGAATCGATTTGCCGAGACAGAATTATTAATCCAAATCAATTCACTTTATGTCCCGATCCAACACATCGTCACCTATGACAACGTGCCAATGTTTCTATTCACAAAGTCCAACTCCGATGGTCAAGACAAACCATCTCCCATAAGGGATATAGACAACATAACAATCTTTACATGAATAAAGTGCCCAACTTTATTCCCTCGATTGCGGATCATATGTTTTATACCGTCACCTTAAGAATCGTGTCTTCCGCATAATCAGTCCATCATATGCCCAATTCTTAAGGTTTAGACTGACAGTCTCAGACTACTGTTTGCTTATCATACATTCAACAAATATGAATGTAAAGAGGACAAGATTTGGTATATATATAAATGAATAAATTCTTTATTGATAAAAAATGTCTCCAAAAATGTATTACATTTTTACTCCTTAAGGCATACATGTCTAACACATCCGACCAAGTTATTCCCCATGGGAAGCACCTATTCTATTTGATAAGAAGAAGGATGGAATGTTATGAATGTGTATTGATTACCAGGAACTAAACAAGGTCACGATTAAGAACAAGTATCAACTTCCAAGGATCAATGATTTGTTTAATCAATTGAAAGGAGCGTTGGTATTCTCAAAGATTGATCTGCGCTTAGGATATCATTAACTTCGAGTTAAAGAAGAAGATATACCGACAACAGCGTTCCAAACATGTTATGGGCATTATAAGTTATGCATCATGCCTTTTAGACTGACCAATGCCCTAGCAGCTTTCATGGATCTCGTGAATTGAAGAATACCTCGATAAGTTCATTATTGTCTTCATCGACGATATTTTCATATACTCAAGAACGCCAGAGGAACATGAAAAGCACTTGAGGATTGCACTATAATTATTAAGAAGGCATCAATTGTACGCCAAGTTCTCAAAATGTAAGTTTTGGCTAGAAAAGGTTCAATTCTACGGACACATGGTGACACGAGAAGAAGTATCTATCGATCTTTTCAAAGTTGAGCAGTGAATAAGTGGCCTACACTGAAAAATGTGTCAGAAATGATAAGTTTCCTTGGTTTAACGGGATACTATCGATGTTTTGTAGAAGGATTTTCTAACTTGTAGCACCATTCACTGCACTTACGTGAAAAGCAGCGAAGTATGAATAGACTAAGAAATGCGAAGAAAGTTTCCAAGGATTAAAAAGGGTGACTTATAAGTACACTAGTACTGACAATACCAGATTCAAACATGGAACGTTCGTGATCTATAGTGATGCATAAAAAACAGGATTGGGAGCTGTATTGCAAAATGGAAAAGTGATTGCTTACGCATCCCAACAGTTAAAGGATTATAAAAGGAATTATCCGACATATGACTTAGAGTTAGCGGCGGTTGTATTTGTGTTAAAAAAAATGGTGTCACTACCTGTATGGAGCTAAATATGAAATTTATACAGACCATTAGAGTCTGAAGTGCATCTTCATACAGAAAGAGCTCAACATGGGGCAGCAAAGGTGGCTAGAGTTAGTTAAAGACTACGACTGTGAGATTTTATATCACCCGGGAAAGGCTAATTAAGTTGCCAATGCCCTTAGTCGTAGAACAACGTCCTTGCTAGTAACGGTATAGATGATACCAAAACCTCTCCAAAAGGGATTTGATGGAAGCAGGAATAGAGCTAGTCACTAGAAGATTAGCTAATTTGTCCTTTCAATTAACGATCTTAGAGAACTTAAAAGAGCGACAAGAAGTAGATCCGTTGCTACTTAAAGTTAGGAATGAAGTTCTTGAAAACAAAGAAATCAAATTTAGCATCTTAGAAGATAGCATTCTCCCTCATAAGGGCAGAATCTACATCCCCAATGATAAAGAATTAAAGAAGCAAGTATTAGAAGAAACTCATGAAGCACCATATGTGGCTCATCTAGGAGCTACTAAAATGTACCAAGATTTGAAAGAACACTATTGGTGGAATGGAATGAAGAATGATGTCGCGAGATTCATCAGCAAATGCCTTACATGGTAGAAGGTGAAAGCTGAGCATCAATGGCCAATAGGTGAATTACAAAAAAATTGATATCCCAGAGTGGAAATAGGATCAGATAACTATGGACCTCATAACTGGGCTACCCAGAACTTGTTAGACATGTATGCCCTAAGGAGTAAAAATGTAATACATTTTTGGAGACATTTTTTATCAATAAAGAATTTATTCATTTATATATATACCAAATCTTGTCCTCTTTACATTCATATTTGTTGAATGTATGATAAGCAAACAGTAGTCTGAGATGTTGGAAACAAAGTGCGCAGCGGAATTTTTAAAAATTTTCATCAGAGTATTTTCTAAAATACAAGTATGACATGTTATATGTATAAATTAAACAGATCTTACTAACCTCAGTGTGCCGAAGAAACTCCGCGACCTGTGTAGAGAAGTAACGTTCCAGAAGAGCCTCAACCAACTGGTCTTCTTTGCTATTCTCTATCCACAACCGGAGTGAGTGTGGGCTCACACGTACAGCTCTTCCACCGGTGACTCTCCTTCCAACCAATAGAGAGAACCCAAAGCTAGTGTTCGTGATTTGTAAACAAAAGCTCTCAGGGAGTTTTCAGATGCTCACTAGAAGAGTATCACTCTTAATCTCTCAAATTGATCTGAGTAAATCATTAGACTCACTCCCTTTTTATACCTATTGGTCCTTGGGGTCAGTCCATATCAGATTAGGTCTCAAAAATCGAAACAGAATCAAGTTCGGATCAATATCTGATAAGATACGCGTGAAAAACGCGTAATCTTAGCTGTCGCGGTCGGCATGCCGAACTGTGAGATAGGCAGGCCGAACTGGCCAATTCGGCAGGCCGAACTTTCTGATCGGCAGGCCGAACTGCCGAGAAAAAATCTCCGCGAATCTTTTATTTTCCACCCGAGATTCTAAAGGATAAAGTCTCAGTTTTGATTCAAATAGCCCAATAGAAAAGATATCTGATCAAAACAAACTTTATCAAGATAATCTCTAAGAAAATAAATCAATTCACAATAATTCTACAAGTTTATCTTGTTCTAATTGTCCAAAATTAAAACAACCGATAAACAGACAAGAATTATCCGAACGCCATAATTCAACAAGTTCATCTTGAACTAATTTCTTACATAATTAATTCAACCGATAAACAGACATGAATTATTTGATTCTTATAAATTTTAAACCAATCTGATAAATCCGACATAAGTCACCAATTATTGGAAAAGCACGCCGTGTCGTTACAGGATTTTGTGAGCTAGCAAAGGGGACCAAAATGGACCTATAAAGTTCAAGCTCATGATAATTATGAAACCCAATATCCCAGATATACATTTCACAATTATCAACTCCAACGCTACTCCACTAAAAGCTTGGAGCTGCACTCTCAAACTTTATAGAATTACGAAGCTCGTGTAGCTAAGTCTCCATGACATATCATAGTGTATCGCATCCCCATATGATCATCCATAATCGGCTTAAGGACAAGTTCTGTCTTACCTTCCCGATTATTTTTATCTTACGTTCCATTGTCTCACCATTAGAAAACTTACCATCCAAAGATAGTATACCATTCGGTTACACCTATGTATCCAAATGGTTGAGCGCTCCAGTTTTCCAATTACAGGACAACGCATATAAGAGGATATCATTACTCCTAAAGAGGAGCTATGGATTCCATATCTATGAATAACAAGTCTACGCTATCAAGAGTCATGCCTCCAACGTACCGGCATGCATGCCACTATAGAGATGTGGGAGTCACCCATTGGTACATCAAAAGACACAAGTCGAGACAACGGGCCCATTATTCATCTCAGGATTAAGATACAATACAAACGACTGTCTAAAGTGAATCGATTTGCCAAGACAGAATTATTAATCCAAATCAATTCACTTTATGTCCCGATCCAACACATCGTCACCTATGACAACGCGCCAATGTTTCTATTCACGGAGTCCAACTCCGATGGCCAAGACAAACCATCTCCCAAAAGGGATATAGACAACATAACAATCTTTACATGAATAAAGCGCCCAACTTTATTCCCTCGATTGCGGATCATATATTTTAGACCATCACCTTAAGAGTCGTGTCTACCGCATAATCATC
Organism: Artocarpus heterophyllus; assembly: GCA_025403435.1. Lineage (NCBI taxonomy): Eukaryota > Viridiplantae > Streptophyta > Magnoliopsida > Rosales > Moraceae > Artocarpus > Artocarpus heterophyllus. The sequence continues at coordinate 26,012,519 of CM046338.1, forward strand.
CCATCATATGCCCAACTCTTAAGGTTTAGACTGACAGTCTCAGACTACTGTTTGCTTATCATACATTCAACAAATATGAACGTAAAGAGGACAATATTTGGTATATATAAATGAATAAATTCTTTATTGATAAAAATGTCTCCAAAAACGTATTACATTTTTACTCCTTAGAGCATACATGTCTAACAATCTCCCACTTGCACTAAGTGAGTAAATACTGCAAATTTCGCATCCCCATAGCTTCCACATGCCTTTCGAAGACTCTCCCAGAAAGTGTCTTCGTAAATGGATCAGCTAAATTGTCCTCTGACGCGATCTTGCACACCGTGACATGCCCGCTCTCAACGAAGTCCTTTATCACATGATACTTCCGATCAATATGCTTACTCTTCTTGTGAAATCTTGGTTCCTTAGCATTAGCTACCGCCGCACTGTTATCACAGTACAGTGATACCGCTTTATCCATACCAGGAACTACCTCAAGATCCCCAAGGAACTTGCGGAGCCACACAGCTTCTTTCGAAGCATCACTAGCCGCCACATACTCGGCCTCCATCGTTGAATCCGAAGTGCAATCTTGCTTCGCACTTCTCCAACTGATGGCACCGCCACCCAGAGTAAACACAAACCCTGAAGTCGATTTCCTAGAATCCAAGCAGGATTGAAAATCCGAATCAGTGTATCCTAGAGGAGTTAAATCCTCACCCGAATACACAAGCATATACCCTCGAGTCCTTCTCAGGTACTTGAAAATATGCTTTACCGCAACCCAATGGTTTGGTCCTGGATCCGCCTGAAATCGACTCACAATCCCGACCGCATAGCTAATATCCGGTCGAGTGCAAAGCATGGCATACATGAGACTACCCACTGCCGAAGCATAAGGTACCTTCTTCATGTATTCTCTTTCTTCATTAGACTTTGGAGAGTCTTTCTTAGAAAGAGTAATTCCAGACCTAGATGGTTGCCCACCTTTCTTGGAATCCTGCATTGCAAACCTCCTGAGAATTTTATCTATGTAGCTGGCCTGTGACAAAGCTATCATTTTGTTCTTCCTATCCCGCAAGATCTGGATACCGAGAACAAAATTAGCCTCACCCAAGTCCTTCATGTCAAACTGCTTGGTCAACCATAATTTGACCGATGACAACGCCCCAACGTCATTGCCAATTAGCAGAATGTCATCTACATAGAGTAGTAGAAAAACCACCTTCCCATTCTTAATGTGTTTGTAAACACATGGTTCATCCACATTTTGTGTGAACCCATAAGTCTTGATCACTTGATCAAATCTTATGTTCCAAGAACGAGAAGCCTGCTTAAGTCCATAAATAGACTTTAGCAACTTACAAACCTTACCCTCTTGACCCGTGACCTTGAACCCGTCTGGTTGTTCCATATAAATGGACTCATCAAGATAGCCATTCAGAAAAGCCGTCTTGACATCCATCTGCCAAATCTCGTAGTCGAGAGCGGCAGCTATGGACAAGAGAATCCGGATGGACTTAAGCATGGCTACAGGCGAAAAGGTTTCCTCATAATCGATTCCTTCCTTTTGCGTATAACCCTTAGCTACCAGTCTAGCCTTAAAGGTTTCGACCTTTCCATCCACTCCTCTTTTCCTCTTGTAGATCCACTTACACCCTATGGGTTTTACCCCTTCGGGAAGATCCACAAGCTCCCAGACCCGATTAGTCTTCATAGACTTCATCTCAATGTTCATGGCCTCTGTCCAGAGTCTTGAATCAACATCCTCCATAGCTTCTGCGTAAGTATAAGGATCCCTGTCATGTTCATCCGGTTCAGCCAAAAAGACCTCCCCATTGAACATATACCTCTCAGGTTGACGCCCGATCCTCCCACTACGCCGAAGCCCCTGAGGTTGTTGTTCAGGTTTGTTTGGTTTTTCTACACCGATCGGAATGGTTTCGTTCGGAACCTCCGGAGTAAACGGATCACCCCTCAACTCCTCAAGCACCACTTTGCTTTGAGGTTTAAAGTCGTTCATGTAACTCTCCTCAAGGAAAGTTGCATTAGTTGAAACCACGACTTTATTTTCCTTTGGGTTATAAAAATAACCCCCTTTAGTCCCTTTTGGATATCCTACAAACACGCAAACTTCTAAACGTGCTTCCAACTTATTCGGATCCTTAAACAGGACATGAGCTGGACATCCCCATATGCGAATATGGTTTAAGGATGTCTTCCGTCTTGTCCACAACTCGTGAGGAGTTTTAGGGACCGATTTTGAAGGCACATTGTTCAAAAGATAACATGCGGTTTGTAGTGCATATCCCCAAAAGGATAAAGGCAATGATGAATAACTCATCATGGACCGAATCATGTCCCACAAAGTCCTATTCCTTCTCTCTGCTACGCCATTCTGCTGCGGAGTGCCCGGCGCAGTCAAATGGGATAAAATCCCATTCTCTAACAAGTGTCCCAAGAACTCATCAGAAAGGTATTCTCCACCTCGATCTGATCGAAGTGCCTTTATGGGTCTACCCAATTGCTTTTCCACTTCAGCCCGAAACTCCCTGAATTTATCATAAGTTTCGCTTTTGTGGTGCATTAGGTACACATACCCATATTATTGAGTAATCGTCAATAAAAGTAACGAAGTACTCATACCCTCCTCGTGCCCGGATGTTCATCGGTCCGCAAACATCACTATGCACAAGTTCTAGAACCCCTTCGGCCCTATTGCCCTTAGACCCGTATGGTCTTTTGGTCATTTTACCCTCTAAACAAGACTCACATTGAGGTATAGATTCCACCTTTAAGTGACTTAAAGGTCCATCCCTTACCAACCTTTGAATCCTATTTAGGTTAATATGGCCAAGGCGCAAATGCCAAAGATAAGTCTTATTAGAGTGAGAAGTTTTAAGTCTTTTTGAGTTATTATCATTTATCTCAGCATTAAGCAACAAGTCCATCTTTAGGTTTGATAAAATATAGATTATTTTGCATCCATCCAGAACAGATAAAAGATTTGTTTTTACGAATCACCACTTTTTCATTAAAAGATACCACGTAGGAGTCTTTAAATAAAGAAGATACAGAAATTAAATTCCTTTTAAATTTAGGAACATAAAAACAATCTCGCAAAATTAAACTCCTATAATTATCAAAATAAAGATGGACATCTCCCACTGCTTCCGCTGAGACCAAGGATCCATCGCCCATCCGAAGCGTTAAGTCTTCACTAAGTAGACTTCTCGTTTCTTTGAATCCCTGCAGAGAAACACAAACATGATTAGTTGCACCGGAATCTATGACCCAAATGTCACTGGATTCCTCAACCAAACAAGTTTCTAAATATAGAAGATCACACCTACCTCCCTTGGAAAGGAAGTCCTTGCAATGCTTCTTTATATGCCCGACCTTACCACAGAAGAAGCACTTAAGCTTCTTTGGGTTCTTCTTCTTTTTCTTCTTGCTCTTGGTAGCAATAGGAATAGAAGACTTACCACTCTTGGCCCGTTGCTTCTTTCCATTCCCAGAGTTAGGATTGGAACCAGAAGCAGCTACCATATTGGCCTCTCCACCAGCAGGAGACTCCCTGATCAGCAGTTCAAACTCCTGTAACTGTTTCATCAGTTCTGTCAAGGTCATATCCCGTCTATTGCTCAAATTAAAAGTAGCTCTAAACGGAATAAATTCCTTAGACAGAGTCTCAAAGACCATAGTCATCTGAGTTTCAGCATCGATGTCGGCTCCATTGGTTTGAGCCTCAGCGAGGTAACCCATGACCAACATCATGTGCTCCTTTACAGATGTCCCCGGTCTCTGTCTACAGTTTAAGAGTTTCCGAAGCGCCCCTTGCCGCTTTGTTATGGCCTGGCCTCCAAACATATCCTCAAGATTATCCAAGATCTGCTTCGCAGTCTCATAATCCTGATGTTGAGCCTGCAGCACGTTATTCATGCTAGCCATAACATAGCAGCGGGCCTGATCATTAGCATCTTTCCAGCGGTCGTACGCTTGGAATTGCTCATTACTTGAGTCTCCCGTAGGCTCGGGAGGACAAGGAGTTGTCAGTACATATTTCAGTTTCTCAAAGGATAGGACGATGTCCAGGTTCCGTTTCCAATCATTATAGTTCTCACCGGTTAATTGGTTTTTGTCAAGTATCGATGATAAAGCGTTTTTAGACATTTTCAATCTACAATAAAGAATCATATACCAAACATAAGCAAACATATTTAATAATTTAGTAAGATAACACAATCATGTAAAATCATACAAATGTGTTTATGTGTCAAAACCTTGAAAATATCACAACCTTACAACGATAATTCCCAACTCAGAATTCAACAAGCTCCTAGGGGAGTCATGCCAAATTCAATCAGGAACACGGATCCCCTCCTGATTAATATATGCCATCCAGGACCCGTATGATCCAGCATATACTAATAATCGTTTCTTTGGCCATTAATTTTATTAACAGAGCTCCTAGGGGAGGTTAATAATAAAGTTAACGTGAGTGTATAACCACCGTTTTAATATTTTATCCATGATTTATAATCACCACCTAGGGGTGTGCAACCATAAATCATACTAAAATACCTTATCCTTTCAGAGATCCAATCTGGTACATGATAGAAATCCCTTCCTAGGGGTTGGGACCATCATGTTCTTCCTATGGACCAACGATGGAGGCCTTAGGTTCTCTCTTCGAAAACCTTCTCCCACTCAATCTTTTGAAGTCAAGGTTTTATTTTAAAATTATGCATGAACAATTTTAATATGAGCGGCACTCCCTATTCTATATGACATGTTATCAATATACATGGTAAATCATATTATAATGCAGACAAGCAAAGCAATCAAGCATAATAATAATAACCGTAATATTATGGTTCCACCCTAGAGAATAGAAAAAACTAAGATTACAAGAGAATAATCGAGACATTTATCGATTCTTCATCCTTGAATCCTCAAGCTATATCCTTCTTCATGTAATATCCATCTTCAAGTCCTCAATCCCGTATGAATCGAACACTTCATATTTCCAGTCGTATCCAAATTTAATGTTTCTCAGAATCGTCCCAAAAAATAAAATTAAAACTGCACTGAAAAATTGCACCTTTTCTGGACACCTGGATGCTCTCTGTCGGCAGGCCGATCTAGGTGATCGGTCTGCCGATCATGGTGGTTCGGCCTGCCGAACATGAAGGTTCGGCCTGCCGGCAGAGCACCAAAATTTCTGCCCCACTGTCGGCCTGCCGGACCGTACGGTGAGGTCCGACATGCCGACCGAGCAGAAAACCCTCAATCCAGAAAATACAATTTTAATGCAATTCATCAATTTTATTTTCAACAATTCAAAAACATAAAATTAGAGACTCAGGAAATACCTGGAGACGCCATCATCAATCTTTGGGTTCCGACTTCTCGTTCCGTCTTCTCCGAATAATTATTTAATTACAAAATTCTTACAAATTAAAAATTAAATAACAATTCCTAGACGGAGATGATGGTCCGCCATCTAATTACATGAAAAACCTAGATACACATTCTAACCTCTAAGGAACCATAACCGGTATTAATTAATTAATAAATAATTAAACAACAATTTAATCAACCATAATTAATTAATAAACATTCACCATATAATCCATGACAACATATATATTATATAGAAACCTAGAGTGCCATCTCTCTATAAAATTTAATTCAAGCATAGGAGAGATTAAGATCACAAAATTTATGCATATAACATGATCATAAACTTGCAAATTTATGTAAAAACCTCGGCTCTGATACCAATTGTTGGAAACAAAGTGCGCAGCGGAATTTTTAAAAATTTTCATCAGAGTATTTTCCAAAATACAAGTATGACATGTTATATGTATAAATTAAACAGATCTTACTAACCTCAGTGTGCCGAAGAACCTCCGCGACCTGTGTAGAGAAGTAACGTTCCAGAAGAGCCTCAACCAACTGGTCTTCTTTGCTATTCTCTATCCACAACCGGAGTGAGTGTGGGCTCACACGTACAGCTCTTCCACCGGTGACTCTCCTTCCAACCAATAGAGAGAACCCAAAGCTAGTGTTCGTGATTTGTGAACAAAAGCTCTCAGGGAGTTTTCAGATGCTCACTAGAAGAGTATCACTCTTAATCTCTCAAATTGATCTGAGTAAATCATTAGACTCACTCCCTTTTTATACCTATTGGTCCTTGGGGTCAGTCCATATCAGATTAGGTCTCAAAAATCGAAACAGAATCAAGTTCGGATCAATATCTGATAAGATACGCGTGAAAAACGCGTAATCTTAGCTGTCGCGGTCGGCATGCCGAACTGTGAGATAGGCAGGCCGAACTGGCCAGTTCGGCAGGCCGAACTTTCTGATCGGCAGGCCGAACTGCCGAGAAAAAATCTCCGCGAATCTTTTATTTTCCACCCGAGATTCTAAAGGATAAAGTCTTAGTTTTGATTCAAATAGCCCAATAGAAAAGATATCTGATCAAAACAAACTTTATCAAGATAATCTCTAAGAAAATAAATCAATTCACAATAATTCTATAAGTTTATCTTGTTCTAATTGTCCAAAATTAAAACAACCGATAAACAGACAAGAATTATCCGAACGCCATAATTCAACAAGTTCATCTTGAACTAATTTCTTACATAATTAATTCAACCGATAAACAGACATGAATTATTTGATTCTTATAAATTTTAAACCAATCTAATAAATCCGACATAAGTCACCAATTATTGGAAAAGCACGCCGTGTCGTTACAGGATTTTGTGAGCTAGCAAAGGGGACCAAAATGGACCTATAAAGTTCAAGCTCATGATAATTATGAAACCCAATATCCCAGATATACATTTCACAATTATCAACTCCAACGCTACTCCACTAAAAGCTTGGAGCTGCACTCTCAAACTTTATAGAATTACGAAGCTCGTGTAGCTAAGTCTCCATGACATATCATAGTGTATCGCATCCCCATATGATCATCCATAATCGGCTTAAGGACAAGTTCTGTCTTACCTTCCCGATTATTTTTATCTTACGTTCCATTGTCTCACCATTAGAAAACTTACCATCCAAAGATAGTATACCATTCGGTTACACCTATGTATCCAAATGGTTGAGCGCTCCAGTTTTCCAATTACAGGACAACGCATATAAGAGGATATCATTGCTCCTAAAGAGGAGCTATGGATTCCATATCTATGAATAACAAGTCTACGCTATCAAGAGTCATGCCTCCAACGTACCGGCATGCATGCCACTATAGAGATGTGGGAGTCACCCATTGGTACATCAAAAGACACAAGTCGAGACAACGGGCCCATTATTCATCTCAGGATTAAGATACAATACAAACGACTGTCTAAAGTGAATCGATTTGCCAAGACAGAATTATTAATCCAAATCAATTCACTTTATGTCCCGATCCAACACATCGTCACCTATGACAACGCGCCAATGTTTCTATTCACGGAGTCCAACTCCGATGGCCAAGACAAACCATCTCCCAAAAGGGATATAGACAACATAACAATCTTTACATGAATAAAGCGCCCAACTTTATTCCCTCGATTGCGGATCATATATTTTAGACCATCACCTTAAGAGTCGTGTCTACCGCATAATCATCCCATCATATGCCCAACTCTTAAGGTTTAGACTGACAGTCTCAGACTACTGTTTGCTTATCATACATTCAACAAATATGAACGTAAAGAGGACAATATTTGGTATATATAAATGAATAAATTCTTTATTGATAAAAATGTCTCCAAAAACGTATTACATTTTTACTCCTTAGAGCATACATGTCTAACATGAGACTGTCAGTCTAAACCTTAAGAATTGGGCATATGATGGACTGATTATGCGGAAGACACGATTCTTAGGGTGACGGTCTAAAACATATGATCCGCAATCGAGGGAATAAAGTTGGACGCTTTATTCATGTAAAGATTGTTATGTTGTCTATATCCCTTCTGGGAGATGGTTTGTCTTGACCATCGGAGTTGGACTTCGTGAATAGAAACATTGGCGCATTGTCATAGGTGACGATGTGTTGGATCAGGACATAAAGTGAATTGATTTAGATTAATATTCTGTCTTGGCAAATCGATTCACTTTAGACAGTCATTTGTATTGTATCTTAATCCTGAGATGAATAGTAGGCTCGTTGTCTCGACTTGTGTCTTTTGATGTGCCAAAGGGTGACACCCACATCTCAATAGTGGTATGCATACCGGTACGTTGGAGGCATGACTCTTGATAGCGTAGACTTGTTATTCACAGATATGGAATCCATAGCTCCTCTTTAGGAGTAATGATATCCTCTTATATGCGTTGTCCTGTAATTGAAAAACTAGAGCGCTCAACCATTTGGATACATAGGTGTAACTGAATGGTATACTATCTTTGGATGGTAAGTTTTCCAATAGTGAGACAATGGAACGTAAGATAAAAATAATCGGGAAGGTAAGACAGAACTTGTCCTTAAGCCGATTATGGATGATCATATGGGGATGCGATACACTATGACATGTCATGGAGACTTAGCTACATGAGCTTCGTAATTCTATAAAGTTCGAGAGTGCAGCTTCAAGCTTTTAATGGAGTAGCGTTGGAGTTGATAATTGTGAAATGTATATCTGGGATATTGGGTTTCATAATTATCATGAGCTTGAACTTTATAGGTCCATTTTGGTCCCCTTTGCTAGCTCACAAAGTCCTGTAACGACACGGCGTGCTTTTTCAATAATTGGTGACTTATGTCAGATTTATCAAATTGGTTTAAAATTTGTAAGAATCAAATAATTCATGTCTGTTTATCGGTTGAATTAATTTTGTAAGAAATTAGTTCAAGATAAACTTATTGAATTATTGCGATTAGATAATTCTTGTCTGTTTATCGGTTGTTTTAATTTTGGACAAATTAGAACAAGATAAACTTGTAGAATTATTGTGAATTGATTTATTTTCTTCGAGATTATCTTGATAAAGTTTGTTTTGATCAGATATCTTCTCTATTGGGTTATTTGAATCAAAACTGAGACTTTATCCTTTAGAATCTCGGGTGAAAAATAAAAGATTCACGGAGATTTTTTCTCGGGAGTTCGGCCTACCGAATGACGTGGTTGACCTGCCGAATTGGCCTATTCGGCCTGTCGAGTAGAATGTTTGGCCTGCCGATCAACGGGAGATAAAATTACACGTTTTCACGCGGATCTTAGTAGATACTGATCCGAACTTGATTTTGTTTCAAGTTTTTGAGATCTAATCTGATATGGACTGACCTTAGGACCAATAGGTATAAAAAGGGAGTGAGTCTTATGATTTACTAAGATCAATTTGAGAGATTAAGAGTGATACTCTTCTAGTGAGCAACTGAAAACTCCCTGAGAGCTTTTGTTCACAAATCACGAACACTAGCTTTGGGTTCTCTCTATTGGTTGGAAGGAGAGTCATCGGTCGAAGAGCTGTACGTATGAGCCCACACTCACTCCGGTTGTGGATAGAGAATAGCAAAGAAGACCAGTTGGTTGAGGCTCTTCTGGAACGTTACTTCTCTACACAGGTTGCGGAGGTTCTTCGGCACACAGAGGTTAGTAAGATCTGTTTAATTTATACATATAACATGTCAAACTTGTGTTTTGGAAATTACTCTGATGAAAAATTTTTAAAATTCCGCTGCGCACTTTGTTTCCAACAATTGGTATCAGAGCCGAGGTTTTTACATAAATTTGCAAGTTTGTGATCATGTTATATGCATAAATTTTGTGATCTTAGTCTCTCCTATGCTTGAATTGAATTTTATAGAGAGATGGCACTCTAGGTTTCTATATAATATATATGTTGTCATGGATTATGTGGTGAATGTTTATTAATTAATTATGGTTGATTAACTCATTGTTTAATTATTTATTAATTAATTAATACCGGTTATGGTTCCTTAGAGGTTAGAATGTGTATCTAGGTTTTTCATGTAATTAGATGGCGGACTATCATATCCGTCTATGAATTGTTATTTAATTTTTAATTTGTAAGAATTTTGTAATTAAATAATTATTCAAAAAAGACGGATCGAGAAGTCGGATCTAGAAGATTGATGATGGCGCCTCCAGGTATTTCCTGAGTCTCTAATTTTATGTTTTGAATTGTTGAAAATAAAATTGATGAATTGCATTAAAATTGTATTTTCTAGAATAAGGGTTTTCTGCTCGGTCGGCATGCCGGACCTCACAGTTCGGCAGGCCGAAGGTCACAGATGGGCAGGGCGGATGTGTGGTCTGGCAGGCCGATAGTGGGGCAGAAATTTTGGAGCTCTGCCTGCAGGCTGAACTTTCAGTTTGGCAGGCCGAACCTTCATGATCGGTAGGCCGATCACCCAGATCGGCCTACCGACCGAGAGCTGCCAAGTGTCCAGAAAAGGTGCAATTTTTTCGGTGCAGTTTTAATTTTATTTTTGGGACGATTCTGAGAAACATTAAATTTGGATATGACCGGAAATATGAAGTATTCGATTCATGCGGGATTGAAAACTTGAAGATGGATATTACATGAAGAATGATACAGCTTGAGGATTCAAGGATGAAGAATCGATAGATGTCAAGATTATTCTCTTGTAATCTTAGTTTTCTATTCTCTAGGGTGGAACCATAATATTACGGTTATTATTATTTTGCTTGTAGCTTTGCTTGATTGCTTTGCTTGTCTACTTTATAATATGATTTACCATGTATATTGATAACATGTCATATAGAATAGGGAGTGCCGCTCATATTAAAATTGTTCATGCATAATTTTAAAATAAAACCTTGACTTCAAAAGATTGAGTGGGAGAAGGTTTTCGAAGAGTCTAAGGCCTCCATCGTTGGTCCATAGGAAGAACATGGTGGTCTCGACCCCTAGGAAGGGATTTCTATCATGTACCAGATTGGATCTCTGAAAGGATAAGGTATTTTAGTATGATTTATGGTTGCACACCCCTAGGTGGTGATTATAAATCATGGATAAAATATTAAAACGATGGTTATACACTCACGTTAATTTTATTATTAACCTCCCCTAGGAGCTCTGTTAATAAAATTAAAGGCCAAAGAAACGATTATTAGTATATGCTGGATCATATGGGTCCTGGATGACATATATTAATCAGGAGGGGATCCATGTTCTTGATTGAATTTGGCATGACTCCCCTAGGAGCTTGTTGAATTCTGAGTTGGAAATTATCGTTGTAAGGTTATGATATTTTCAAGGTTTTGACGCATAAACACATTTGTATGATTTTACATGATTTTGTTATCTTACTAAGTTATTATATATGTTTGCTTATGTTTGGTATATGATTCTTTATTGTAGATTGAAAATGTCTAAAAATGCTTTATCATCGATACTTGACAAAAACCAATTAACCGGTGAGAATTATAACGATTGGAAACGGAACCTGGACATCGTCCTATCCTTTGAGAAACTGAAATATGTACTGACAACTCTTTGTCCTCCTGAGCCTACGGGAGACTCAAGTAATGAGCAATTCCAAGCGTACAATCGCTGGAAAGATGCTAATGATCAGGCCCGCTGCTATGTTATGGCTAGCATGAACAACGTGCTGCAGGCTCAACATCAGGATTGTGAGACTGCGAAGCAGATCTTGGATAATCTTGAGGACATGTTTGGAGGCCAGGCCATAATAAAGCAGCAAGGGGCGCTTTGAAAACTCTTAAACTGTAGACAAAGACCGGGGACATCTGTAAAGGAGCACATGATGTTGGTCATGGGTTACCTCGCTAAGGCTCAAACCAATGGAGCCGACATCGATGCTGAAACTTAGATGACTATGGTCTTTGAGACTCTATCTAAGGAATTTATTCCGTTTAGAGCTACTTTTAATTTAAGCAATAGACGAGATATGACCTTGACAGAACTGATGAAACAATTACAGGAGTTTGAACTGCTGATCAGGGAGTCTCCTGTTGGTGGTGAGGCCAACATGGTAGCTGCTTCTGGTTCCAATCCTAACTCTGGGAATGGAAAGAAGCAACGGGCCAAGAGTGGGAAGTCTTCTATTCCTGCTGCAACCAAGAGCAAGAAGAAGAAGAAGAAGAACCCAAAGAAGATTAAGTGCTTCTTCTGTGGTAAGGTCGGGCATATAAAGAAGCATTGCAAGGACTTCCTTTCTAAGGGAGGTAGGTGTGATCTTCTATATTTAGAAACTTGTTTGGTTGAGGAATCCAGTGACATCTGGGTCATAGATTCCGGTGCAACTAATCACGTTTGTGTTTCTCTGCAGGGATTCAAAGAAACGAGAAGTCTACTACGTGAAGACTTAACGCTTTGGATAGGCGATGGATCCTTGGTCTCAATGGAAGCAGTGGGAGATGTCCATCTTTACTTTGATGATTATAGGAATTTAATTTTATGAGATTGTTTTCATGTTCCTAAATTTAAAAGGAATTTAATTTTTGTATCTTCTTTATTTAAAGACTGCTACGTGGTATCTTTTAATGAAAAAGTGGTGATTCGTAAAAACAAATCTTTTATCTGTTCTGGATGGATGCAAAATAATCTATATTTTATCAAACCTAAGAGGGACTTATTGCTTAATGCTGAGATAAATGATAATAACTCAAAAAGACTTAAAACTTCTCACTCTAATAAGACTTATCTTTGGCATTTGAGCCTTGGCCATATTAACCTAAATATGATTCAAAGGTTAGTAAGGGATGGACCTTTAAGTCACTTAAAGGTGGAATCTATACCTCAATGTGAATCTTGTTTGGAGGGTAAAATGACCAAAAGACCATACGGGTTTAAGGGCAATAGGGCCGAAGGGGTTCTAGAACTTGTGCATAGTGATGTTTGCAGGCCGATGAACATCCGAGCATGAGGAGGGTATGAATACTTCGTTACTTTTATTGACGATTACTTAAAATATGGGTATGTGTACCTAATGCACCACAAAAGCGAAACTTATGATAAGTTCAGGGAGTTTCGGGCTGAAGTGGAAAAGCAATTGGGTAGACCCATAAAGGCACTTCGATCTGATCGAGGTGAGGAATACCTTTCTGATGAGTTCTTGGGACACTTGTTAGAGAATGGGATTTTATCCCATTTGATTGTGCCGGGCACTCCACAAAAATGTAATACATTTTTGAAGACATTTTTTATCAATAAAGAATTTATTCGTTTATATATATACTAAATCTTGTCCTCTTTATGTTCATATTCGTTGAATGTATGATAAGCAAACAGTAGTCTGAGACTGTCAGTCTAAACCTTAAGAATTGGGCATATGATGGACTGATTATGCGGAAGACACGATTCTTAGGGTGATGGTCTAAAATATATGATCCGCAATCAAGGGAATAAAGTCGGGCTCTTTATTCAAGTAAAGATTGTTATGTTGTCTATATCCCTTTTGGGAGATGGTTTGTCTTGACTATCGGAGTTGGACTCCGTGAATAGAAACATTGGCGCGTTGTCATAGGTGACGATGTGTTGGATCAGGACATAAAGTGAATTGATTTAGATTAATAATTTTGTCTCGGCAAATCGATTCACTTTAGATAGTCATTTGTATTGTATCTTAATCTTGAGATGAATAGTGGGCCCGTTGTCTCAACTTGTGTCTTTTGATGTACCAAAGGGTGACGCCCACATCTCAATAGTGGTATGTATACCGGTACGTTGGAGGCACGACTCTTGATAGCGTAGACTTGTTATTCATAGATATGGAATCCATAGCTCCTCTTTGGGAGTAATGATATCCTCTTATATGCGTTGTCCTGTAATTGGAAAACTAGAGCGCTCAACCATTTGGATACATAGGTGTAACCGAATGGTATACTATCTTTGGATGGTAAGTTTTCCAATGGTGAGACAATGGAACGTAAGATAAAAATAATCGGGAAGGTAAGAAAAAACTTGTCCTTAAGCCAATTATTGATGATCATATGGGGATACGATACACTATCATATGTCATGGAGACTTAGCTACACGAGCTTCGTAATTCTATAAAGTTCGAGAGTGCAGCTCCAAGCTTTTAGTGGAGTAGCGTTGGAGTTGATAATTGTGAAATGTATATTTGGGATATTGGGTTTTATAATTATCATGAGCTTGAACTTTATAGGTCCATTTTGGTCCCCTTTGCTAGCTCACAAAGTCCTGTAACGACACGGCGTGCTTTTTCAATAATTGGTGACTTATATCGGATTTATCAGATTGGTTTAAAATTTGTAAGAATCAAATAATTCATGTCTGTTTATCAGTTGAATTAATTTTGTAAGAAATTAGTTCAAGATAAACTTGTTGAATTATTGCGATCAGATAATTCTTGTCTGTTTATCGGTTGTTTTAATTTTGGACAAATTAGAACAAGATAAACTTGTAGAATTATTGTGAATTGATTTATTTTCTTCGAGATTATCTTGATAAAGTTTGTTTTGATCAGATATCTTCTCTATTGAGTTATTTGAATCAAAACTGAGACTTTATCCTTTAGAATCTCGAGTGGAAAATAAAAGATTCGCGGAGATTTTTTTTCTAGAATTCGGCCTGTCGAATGACGTGGTCGGCCTACCAAACTGGCCTGTTCGGACTGTCGATCAGAATGTTCGGCCTCCCGATCAACGGGAGATAAAATTACGCGTTTTCACGGGGATCTTATCAGATACTGATCCGAACTTGATTCTGTTTCGAGTTTTTGAGACCTAATCTGATATAGACTGACCATAGGACCAATAGGTATAAAAAGGGAGTGAGTCTTATGATTTACTAAGATCAATTTGAGAGATTAAGAGTGATACTCTTCTAGTGAGCATCTGAAAACTCCCTGAGAGCTTTTGTTCACAAATCACGAACACTAGCTTTGGGTTCTCTCTATTGGTTGGAAGGAGAGTCATCGGTGGAAGAGTTGTACGTGTGAGCCCACACTCACTCCAGTTGTGGATAGAGAATAGCAAAGAAGACCAGTTGGTTGAGGCTCTTCTGGAACGTTACTTCTCTACACAGGTTGCGGAGGTTCTTCGGTATACAGAGGTTAGTAAGATCTGTTTAATTTATACATATAACATGTCAAACTTGTGTTTTGGAAATTACTCTGATGAAAAATTTTTAAAATTCCGTTGCGCACTTTGTTTCCAACAGAACTACGTGTGGACATGATGCTATATGGGTAGTTGTTGATAGATTGACTAAATCAACTTATACCCTACCCATTAAACTCAGCAGTGCTGTAGAACGACTAGCTGAACTGTACGTAACCCAAATAGTTAGATACCATTGAGTTTCGAAGTCTATCATTTTTTATCGTAATGGTAGATTCACTTCCAAGTTTTGGAGAAGTGTTCATCAAGCAATGGGAACAAAGCTGACGTTCAGCACAACCTTCTACCCATAAACAGACGGTCAATCAGAAAGTACCATCTAGACTTGAGAGGATATGTTAAGAGCATGTGTGCTAGATTTCAAGGGAGGATGGGATAAAAAAAAAAAAAAAAAAAGCTTCCTCTGATCGAATTTATATACAACAATAGTTATCGAAGCTCCATTGGCATGGCTCCATATGAAGCTCTATATGGAAGGAGATGTAGACCACCTTTACATTGGTACGAAACCCAAGAAAAGGCATTGTTGACCATAGATTTTGTTCATAGAACAACGGAAGATGTAAAGTTAATTTGTCAACAAATGAAAATGGCTTTTAGTCGGCAAAAGAGTTATGCTAATCGACGACAGAGACCTTTAAAGTTTCAAGTAGGAGACTTGGTCTTTTTGAAGATAATGCCCATGAAAGGAAATTGTAAGATTTGGGAAGAAAGGAAAGCTCGGTCCAAGGTATATTGGACCATTTGAGATCTTGAAACGGATAGATAATGTAGTTTATAAGTTAGCCTTACCCTCTAATCTAGCATTGGTACACAATGTATTCCATGTGTCCATGCTAAAGAAGTACGTGCCGGACCCTTCACATGTTCTTCAGCCGGAAGAAATTGACATACAGGAGAATCTATCTTATAAAGAAAAAACCAGTTCAAATTCTGGCACGAGAAGAGAAGGAATTAAGGAACAAGAAGATACCTCTCGTCAAAGTTTTATGGCACAACCAACAAGTAGAAGAGGCAACATGGGAATGAGAGAATGAAATGAGGAAAGACTACCTTGAATTTTTTTGATTTTCGAGGACGAAAATTCTTAAGGGGGTAGATTGTAATGACCGAAGAAATGTCATCAATGAAACCTAATACTTAATTGGGTTTAATTAATGAATTTATTCTTAAAAATGTGAAATTTTGTAAAAATAGTAATTTTTGTGAAAATTACTATAAAATATGAATGAGCGGCATTGATTGCAAATTTTATGGTATATGTGATGCAATGGTGGATATTGTAAAATACAAATTTTATGAGTTTGATGACTCACAGATTTGTGCATAATATTCATAAAATGATTTTTATGTCACAATTAATTGTGAAATTGTGATATAAACGAATGGATGATTAGAATGTAAATAGGACATAGAGGCTGTCCTAACCCTAATCGGGGGTAGAAAGGAGGCCAGAGCAGTATAAGAATACTGCTAAATGAAAACGTAGATACGAAAAAGTCACGAATAGCCTCCAAAAGTGAACGAAAAGTAAGTTAAATATTTTTATACAGTCTAAGGATAGAAAGTACACTAAATTGACCATGATAGTATAGGAAAAATACTGTATGGTAAAAAATTACACAGTATAAATTTTTAATTTCATAAAGTGGACATTTGCTTGAATTCTATTGGGCCAACAAGCCATGCAATGTTGCCCAATAAGATGAGGACACCTAGGGTAGTCTAATGGATGACCATGCGTCATCAAATGTGATAAGGAAGCATTTAAGGCATAGTTATCACAACTTTTCTTTTCCTTTCTTTTGCTCCAAGATCCGGCAACCATAACCAAGCTTCCAAAAAAATTTTCTCGGCACCCAAACTTTGCAAAAATGACCCTAAACAAGTTTTACAAGGAAGTACAAGGATTTCCCACAAGTTTTAAGGTAAAATCCTAAACTTTTTAATGAGTTTTCAAGGGATTTTTCATGGGTAAAGGGCAAAAATTAATCCATGGCATTTTTGCATGGAAAGGAAGCCTAGGAGGGAGTTCAAAGGAACTTTGAAGGCTAAAAATCCAAAAAGTGTTATTTGGGTAAGTTTTAAAGTTCAAAGTTTTGAATTTTGTTTTGATTTTATTTCTTAAAACCCATGTGAGTTCTTGAGCACATATTTGATGGAATTTCATGTATATGTGATGAATGGCAAGTTTAAGTTGTGAAACTTTGGTTTATAGTGCAAAATGGTAGTTTTTGCAAAAAATATTATTTTTGCAATTTTGATGTTAGACTTTGCAAAAGTGATGTTTGAGCATGAGAATCTTTTGATTAATGCATGGAATGGTTTCTACAGGGGTATAATTGCAAGTTTGAAACAGATTTTTGTAAAAATGCCATAGGGACTAAATTGAAAGAAAAAATTCCTTCTCGACAGATTTGAAAAATAGTAAAAAATGCCCCTATACAGTGAGATTTTAGGAAAAGTTAAAACACGAAAGTTGTAGATCTCGATGAAACTGTTAGGCCTCTCAGACAGTTTGTCTAAAAACTCAATCGTTTGTGAGTTTTTGATTTTTCAAGAATATGTTAAAAGTGAAAAAAAGTGTTAAATGACAAAAATGTCATTTTTCAAAATGATTTAAGGTATGATACCTTAAGTAAAAATGATTCTTGAGAAAAATAGGAAATTTTGATGCGAAGAAGTAAATTTTAGTCTCAAAGGTAAAATCGTCAAAATTTTCAATTCAATGACTAAACCGCAAAGTTTTATGAAAATGGGGCATAATTGAGAAATAAAGAGATTGGACCCCCTAGGGTTTTATTTTGAAATTAGTATGTGGTTATTTTCATAAGAATAACGAAATCGAGCTCAGGTAGGTTAATGGACCCACGAAGGGCAAAATAGTCATTTGTGTCCAAATAACCCGAACCGCTTTGAAATGTTTCCAATGTGATAAGAAAGTGACTAGAAAGGTTCCCGCCCTTCGTTAGAAACGATAGGGTAAAGTTAGATAGAAATAAGAAAAAAACAGTGGTTTTTAGAGTTGTACATAGTAATACAACTCAATTTATTAACTAACGGATGTTTCGTATCGAAATATAGTGGAATTTGGCTAATGGCTTTGTAATTGGCCAACAAGATCCTAGGAGTCTTGGAGAAGGGAAATCGAGGTTAAGTTGCCCGACATTCGCATCAAGTAAGTACCCTTCCCACCTACAGTATGAAATGTAGGTTTAGAAAGAAATGTATGTATATGTATACATGTGCGTATAATTAAGTGTAAACTTGTATGTTTGCCATGATATGAATACTTAGGGGTATAATCATGTGTGAATAATTATGAGTATATGGAATATATATATATACCTAAGAGTATATAATGATATATACCTGAGTGTATATGATGATCTGTACCAGTGTGTATATTTTATGTTAAGTACTTATGAGTACATTATGTTATATACATGTGCGTATATTAATGTGTATCAGTGTGTATATTTTATGTTAAGTGCCTGTGAGTACATTATGCTATATACCTGTGCGTATATTAATGTGTACCAGTGTGTATATTTTATGTAAAGTACATGTGAGTACATTATGCTACATACCAGTGCGTATATTAATGTGTACCAGTATGTATAAGATGTTATATACCTGTGAGTACAATAATGAAAATGAGCATGTGTATCATGATTTTGTACCTGTGTGTACAATGATAAATACTTGAGTATGTATAAAGTAGGTATATGTGTGTATATTTTATGTTAAGTACCTGTGAGTACATTATGCTATATACCTGTGCGTATATTAATGTGTACTAGTGTGTATATAAAGTAAGTACCTGTGTGTACTATGCTATGCAAGAGAATTTATGTTTCATGGATAATATGTGATTATCACTTCATGTATGGTATATCAACCATAATAAATGGACTAGTAAATGTATCACCAGAAATTAAGAAAAGTGTCGTACTGACTCCTAACTCAATGGGAGCTTAAAGGATATGTTACGGTCACGGTGTTACGTAGACCTAAATGAAATTGTGCAATGGTACAAACACTTGGGGCCTAGTAAAGATAAGAAATGATGAGGATAAAGAAAGTTTATAAGAAAGCATAATTGATTCATGCATTCATATGAATATCCATGTGAGATTTATGGGACTTATTGGGCGTTAGCTCATTAAGTATTTCATGTTGTAGGTATTCCGACGAGAAGGTCAGAATAAGTTCAAATGGTGAGCTGGCGGAGGGGTGGATGGTGTGCAGATTGGGTATGGAGTCCACTGCTGTAATGTTTTCTGTTGTGTATGTTTAAAGTTATTTTGAAATGAAATGTTTAAAAGAAAGATGTTGTAAAAGTAAAAGTATTAATTATGTAAATACAAGTATGTGAAAGTATTTTGAGATTTATCAAAGTTAATATAAGTAAATTATTTATTCCCGTTTAGAAAAAAAAATTTCCTAAATTTTTGTCCTAAAGTACGTAAGAAAGAGTTTTATCACAGCCCGAAAAGGCGGGTTGTGACACTTTCAAACACATAATGTTTAAGGGAAAAAAAAAGTTCTTAAGTATAGTGGCGGAACTAACCTTCTAACTTAGTAGAGGCGTATGCTATTTTTTTTCCCCTTCAGAAATAGTTAACATGAACAGTAAAAAAAGATTAGTTTTAGATTTGGCTCTAAAAAGTTACAGGGTGTTATTTTATTCATACAACTTAAATTGGCACAAAACTCTTCTTAGACTAATAATAAGTTATAATTTTAATACTTCTGTTATCAAATAATAAATTTTTTAATAGTTTAATTATGTGTGAATTACATGAATGCTTCATAAAGGGTCATATAATAAATTTAAGCAAAAAAGACTATGAAGTTTCAAAAACATTTCAATTGCAAATTTTCCTCCCTTCTAACCTAAGTGTATTCGCTTTCTCCTTTACTTGCAATCCCTACATAATTGTCATACTCCTTGGTTGCCTTTTATCAACTAGTCACATGACTCATGGTGAGTAAAACAGTTAAAGAAATTGAGGTATTATCAAAGAAATAATAAAACTTAAAAGTACTTATAATCTCATGAGAGAGGGAGGAGTTTTGTGTTCAAAGTTGTAGAAACCAAAAGGAGATAAACTTATTAATCAATGGCTAATCTAGAGTTAGCCTAAGTAAAAAAAAAAAAGTATAATAGCATTTTTCAGAATTATCACATTTAGATGGGCTAATATGGAATAACTAATCGGAGAATGAGAGAAATAGAAGATTTTTAAAACTTTTTCAAGTAAATAACAAGTTTTGAAAATTTTTGTAGTAAATAGCAGATTTATTTTATAAATAGTTTTTTTAGTGTATAAATAATTTTTATTTACATTATAAATAAGGGAAAAATAAATTATTTGCACTTTAAATTTATTTAATGTATAAATGACAATTGTTTACAGTGTAAACAATGACCAAATAAATTATTTACACCATAAATCTGTTATTTACTATAAATATTTTTAAAGCTTAGTATTTACTACAATTAGTTTTGAAAAGTTGTTATTTAATATAATTTTTAATAATTAATTTTGAATGTGGGTGAAATAAAAAATTCAAAATTTTTAAAGGTAATAATTAAAATAATAAAATATCAGTGGAGGTAGCAAATCCCACTCGGCACAAAATAGATTCGCACTTTTGAGTGAGGCAAGTTAAACCAATTACGAGAAAATAGTTTACGAGAGGATTGCCAAAAAAAAAAGTTGTCTAAATATAGATACATTGAAGGAAAAAAAAAAAATTTCAACACGGAAATTAAAATATATAGACGAAGGCCATGTTTGATAAACTAAATCTTTTAAAGGACTACAAGAAAAATATTGAAATAGTTGCATATATATATATATATATATTTGAAGGAAAATACTATTTCAACTGGGGAAGATGAAAATAAATTTATTAGACATATTCAAAATATAAAAAAAAAAAAAAGCAAAAAGGCAAATGAACAAAAAAAATGCATGTTTCATTAAAAGCCGTGTTTTAGTTGAACACACATAAGTGTATATATATTAGAAATAGAGTTCGCGGTTTCACACGTATACAAACACTCCATTTATAAATGGAGTTTGTGGTTTCAAGGTCTTGAAATAAACTGGGAGATTCGTGCAAAGCTGCAATTCTTAGTACTGGAACGAAAAATGACCATGAACTTCATCGTGTTTGAAGTGGGAGAGGGTTTAATTTGCACAAATAAATTCGGTTTGGTTCAAGCCATATTCCGCTTGTCATTAGCATTTCAAGTAGGGTCTTTTTTACTCCTTTTTTATTTTCTTGTTTTGTTACCCATTGTGGCTTGGGTTACAATTTCCGCACTTAAAACACAATGTCATGTGATCTTTTTTATTTTTTTTTTTTAAAATTGAAATGGCTGTTCTTAGGGAGACATGGACAAGTAGTATCTGTGTCAGCTAGCAACCTGTCAATACGACAACTAGT
The DNA here is from genome assembly GCA_025403435.1 of Artocarpus heterophyllus. Lineage (NCBI taxonomy): Eukaryota > Viridiplantae > Streptophyta > Magnoliopsida > Rosales > Moraceae > Artocarpus > Artocarpus heterophyllus. The sequence continues at coordinate 26,034,071 of CM046338.1, forward strand.
GATGGAGAAAACGACTAAACGTTTTAGCTTTGGAAGTATGCAACGGAGAAATCAGAAAAAAAAAAAAGAAAAAAAAAGGTTTTCTTTTTTACAATATAGTCTTTAATTTTTTTCCTAACAATAGAGTCTTAACTAAATACCACAATTAAATCTCCAATCATAAATATTTGTAAAGATTAAGATTTAAAACAATCATATCAGATGTATATGATTTGTTTAGAACTAAAGAGGCCAAATTTAAAACACTATACTAATTAAAATATTAAAAAATATTAAAAAAATTAACAATAAATTTTTTTTTAATATAAAATTAAATAATTTAACTTTTATTAAAAACAAATATCTTTTATGTCATGTGCGTTATGCGACCCTTTTCTCTTTTACTTTCAACCGAGGCTTATGATTAAAAAGACTAGCAAAAATGCAAAAAGTTTAACGGCGAATGTGTTAAAACGCATCCCCCAAAACACAAAAAAAAAAAAAAAAAAAAAAAAAAAAAACAAACAAAAAACAAAAGGAACAAGAGCTCCATGTCTGGTGATGGCAATAGCCTGAAAGAAACGCACGCCCATTGAGCTTTCTGCCCCCCCTTTAAATACTCTCTCCCCCCTTTTAATACATCATTTATATCAAAGTTTTTCTACTGGCTTGCTGATTCTCGTCTTTCTATAATTAAAGGGTATTTTCATTTGTTGTTTGTTGTCCAAAAATGCCTGAAGAATTTCTCACTGAGCGTACATTGTTTGGCGGTGCCGTATCTACCACTTTCCCTCGCAGGTTTTAGGCTCGCGTTTTCTTTCTTTCTTTTCGGAAAATCCTTTGTATATCTTTCTTTTATATGATTTTAAACATATGAGGTGCTAAAATTTTGCAGGACGTGATTGACATTCGACAAGTTCCTGATCATCAGGTTAGCAAAACTAGTGATATGATCTTCTGGTAATTAACAATTTTTTTTTCTTTCAATTTAAAAGTAAGGGGTGTGACGATATATTTATTTTTACGTAATAATGACTTTAGAAAGGTGTAATGTTCTCTGTTGATATATATTTCTAAAGTCCTTTTTACATAAAATGAAATGTAATGTTATATTATACTCAATGCTTCTACATGTTACAGGTACAACCGGTCTTTTTTATTTTTTTTTGAAGGACTTGAATCCTTTGTCTCTCTATATATATTGGTGTTAATTTAGTTTATGGGTTTCGAAGGAAGTGTTTGTGGATCCTGCCCAAGACGAGAGTTTGATCTTTGAGCTATTGGAATTGAAGCATGATGTTGCTGTAATGGAAGTGCTACGTGGTTCCTCCAAGACCTTGCCAATGAACAAGACGCTGAAGGAAGCGTGGTAATTTTTTTTTTTTTTGGGCTATTTAGATATGTATTTAAGGACCACTAAATCCGTTGTTTATAAGGCATATAGACATTCAGTTTTGCTCAAGGAAAAAAAAGTGAAATAAACATTTAATTATGTGTACAGAATTTATGTAAGAATCAAAATCAGCTTTCATGTTTGTATTCTTCTATGTTGTCGGATTAACATATGCAATGGCTATTGAATATAAAGTTCAAATGGTATGTTTGTTTATGAAGGAAATAGAGTCAAGTATAAAGAGTAGATAGCATGATGTGGAGTTTTGTTTGTTGCTGTTGTTGTGGTTGAAGTTGTTTTCTGGGATTGGTATTGATCAAGTTAATACATTTTTGTTTTCTTCCCCTTGCGTAAATCTTTGTAGCTTAGTATAATTTTACTTATACTACGGTTTTAACTTCATTCTTTGAAAATATTTCGATGTGGTGTTCTTTTACCCTGTAAATTCCATGTAGTAGTTTGATTCTTTATTCTAGCTATTGTTCTACGAACCCATTTCCCTCAATTTTTCGTAAGGTTATTTATTGAGCAGTCAGGAGTGATTGAGGCCCCTGGATTGTGTTATGGAAACATACCTGCTGTTGTTACAACTGCAGTAGGCCAAATGGTATGTTCTTATGTCCCCTACTAATCTTTTCATGTTTCCAATGTTTTTTTCGGCTTGTTTATTCTGATTTTAGCACATTTGATGGCCAAGTAGTAAGTATATGCTAATGAAGGAAATGTGATTCTTGTGTGCTATAACCAAAAGTTCCTTACAGTTTCTCTCTCAGTTTGAATAGCAAACCATGTTTAGTTCAATGGCCCTTGAAGCTCTTCAGCATAAAACTATATGCTCTTCTTGAGATCATGCATCTAATGTTTAATTTTGATTTGCTTGAACATGGGCCATCTTGAAGGGGTGGCAAGGAAGGGAAGCACAGAATGTTGTGAGAGTCTGTCCCTTTCAGTTTCTTGTGTAGCTCCTTTTTCTTATGCAGCTTTTTATTTTGTTTTAATATGCTAGGTGGGTTTTATTGCTCCTCTCTCTGGTTTATGTGGCAAATTTGCGTCTTAAAGCAGTTAATACAGACGTGCTAGTTACTGCATATGAGCCCATTCATATAAAGCAAGTATTATGACTTTCTGTTGCTAGAAAAGTAGACGGCTCTGTGGTTTTTGTTTTCAAAAAAAAAAAAAAAAAAAAAAAAAAGGAAAGAATAGAAAAGCTTTTAGCAACTGATATTCATTGGTGATACTATTTCCATCTATTAAGATTTTTTTTTTTGGAAAAGATTTCTATTAAGAATTTCACGTTTATTAGATTAAATAGCCGTAGATTTTCTGTGTTAAATAAATAGCCCGGTGAGAAAGGTGACGAGAAACGAAAATAAATACATTAAGTTTAATTCTCAATATTATATTAGGGTATATCAAGTTTCCGAAATTTATTTCTGTAAGTTTCCTTTTACTCATAGTTAGGTAGTTTTCATTGTTTGTTAGTTTACTCTCCTAACCATGTTAATTTTCTCTATATTGTTCATTTTCTTCTCCCTCTAAGTTCTAAACTCTTTCTCTTCTATTTCCCTCACTTTCTCCTCCTGTTCTCTTTCTTTTCCAACTGTCCTACTTTAGAAGGTTTGTAGATGTTTACTTGCACATATATGGATCCACTGAATGAAGAGGAAAGGTTTCTTTATCACACATTAATGTCGAATTTTTCAAAGGAATATCTTTGCCTTTTCACATTTGTTGCTGGTATGCTATTTTCTGACACAGCTGCCTTCTTTCTTTCGGGTGCAGTCCCTTGAGCGAAAGTGCTAGCACAGTAGGGGCAGGTTTCGCTGTTCCTGCAACTCAATCTGGATGTTTGCCAATGGCCGAGGTCTTCCGACATGCCGTCTCTACCTTTAAAGTTAATGACTGGAGCCTCTTTGGTTCTGCATAGACATATCATAAAGCACCCATGCATAGGAAACGTCAATTTAGCTGCTCTTGGATCTCTGACTCTGTATTTAGATTTTTTTTTTTTTGGAGTATTTGATGCACTTTCTCATTTTATCTAGGTTCAGTATCTTGTTAGGAGGGTGATACGCTTGAAAGAGAGTTCCCAAAGTTTAGGTTTTTGTTATATGTTGGGTTTTGTCATTTGCAAGATGAAAATGTCCATAAAATTATCAATGTTTTTACGAAAATATTTATATTTTGAAGTCTCGATATAGGTATAAAAGGAAAGATTTTTTTTTTCCCGAAATATCCACAAATATTTTTAATACCGGTGAATATCCATAAATATCTAGAAATAAAAAATGGACTCAACATTTTCGAAATTGGTAGTTTGAGATGGGGTAAAATCACCATCTGGCCACTAAATGCAATTCTTTCTTCTTCTTCTTCTTTTTATATCATATTTTTATATGTTTAGTTTTTGGTGGTAGTCTGTGCGAAACGTAGGGTTCAGAAAAAGCCAAGGGGGTATATTGTGGAATGTCATTTGCAAAAGGGCGAAAAAGTAATTTACCGGGATCTATCACTTATGATTTCTTAGCCGGTTATATAGTGACATCTAGTATAAAAATTAATAGCTAACAAAGTTGACATGTGAGGTTTATGATTGGCTGAAAAAGTGGCTTTCATCACCGTCGAAGACATGTAAGCATCTTATGTGCTTTCCTTCTATTGTTCCTAGGTTTGAAAAATGAAGATATTCCTCAATTAAAAGGTCAGTCCTTGTGCATTCAAGAGCTGTTAGAATTTATGCTTTAAGCTTATGGGTTGCCATGAGACATGAAATATAAGTTTAACTAACATCTTTCTAGCTAATACAAAAAACAAAGTCATATTAACCGTACTTGTTAGACCAAAAGATCAAGAAAACATAACCTAGAATAGAAAGGACGTGAAATTGCTTCCTGTCTGCAAGATTACTTTTGAAACATCCTTTCAAAGTTGAACCGTCCAGCAAAATGAAGGCGGTAACTCAAAAAAAGTAAAGAACGATTTTAATTTTGGAATACTTTGGCGTGTCGAGTATGCTCTGTCACCTCTAAGGCCTTGTTTGGCACGTTATGCCTCGTGATCCGTATTGTAATGTTCAAAAACTGACAACATCTGCAAATGAAGCAGCGTTTTTAAGCTTGCAATGTGTATATATTTTAATTTTTTGCTGGAAATCTCCGGCTTTTCTCCACTGACAAAGCTTTTTCTTTGTTCTTTTGTTTTTTTTTTTTTTTTTTTTTGTATTCTTTTGATGCCTTTGCACCCCTTTTGGGGAGAATTAAGAAATGATCTCTTTTTTTTATTAAACAAAACATATTTTTTTAGACAAGTAAATTATTTCAATTTTTTTTTTAAAAAAGACAAAAATAACTGTAATGAGGAGAGGAACTTCAATAGAGTGAAAAGAAAAAAAATGGAACAGTTTTCAAGTTCAAAAAACATGTTTCTTTACATCAAAAAACTGCAAAAAATTATTTACCTAAAATCATTTTTTCTTAAAGTTATTTTTTAAAATCCCCTCTTGTTTTGCTCTGTTTTTTGAGGTACCCATGTTTCATTCGCGTGACCTATGTCACATGGTTCAACATCTATGTCTAAATGCCATTTTGACATTTTTTTTTAATTTCTGATTAAAATATTATTTAATCTAGTATATTTACTCGAGTCAAATGCTTAAAGTGCATTTTGACGCTTTTTAAGAGGATCAAGAGGACATACTTTGCATAATTAAATTGGGATAATCTTCAATGAAAAAAAGAAAAATACAAACATACATTACATAATCTTAAGAAAAAAAAACAAAAATACATACAAACATACATACATACATGTAGAAAGGAAAAAGAAAAACAAGTACAACAGGAAGGAAGCATTTGTCCGTCTGGTCCTCTTCTTGAGCGTATTGTGTGATGGTGTGTAATATTTATTTTGTTAAGAAGGAAGGAAGCCAACACAAACAACAGGAGAAGCCTTCACAAACTCATCAGAAGAGAAGGGAAGAATAAGTATAAGGCAAAGTTGCAAGAGCTATGCTAGAAGAACAAGTGGGACTTGCCGATATACAGTTGCATGAAATGTGGGCCAGACCACGACCCTCGTTTTGGAGCTTCAGTCTCAGTCAACTCCACTTCCTTTGACTCTCTCATTCGTTGCAAATCCTCCAAACAAGCCCACAACCATGTCGTCATGCTTGCTTTTCTTCACTTCACTTCACTTCTCCCCCTCCTCCTCCAACTACTTCCACTCTTACTACTGCTTCAAGTACTTTATATACACACATACATACATGTGTGTGTCTATATATATACATATATATATATATAGAGTATGCGTGTGTTTTTTTTTTCATGTATTGTCACGCCCTGAAATTTAAAAGATGACGTGACGGATTAATTAAATTAAATTTAATAAGAATCGCCCTAAAAAGATAATAATAACTGATTTTTTTTAAAAAGTAAAATTATTAGAAATCCTGAAACAAATAAATAGAAAGAAAACATTAAATGAACAAACCTCATTGGGTCCCACCGAACCTATTTTAGTGTGCATACATAGTACTAGCAATATTAAATACATAACCATAGTCCAAGGAGATATAAGTAAATTTAAAACATTACATGCCTTGTTATCCTAAAAAATAATGTTCTAATCCTGCAATTTCCTTCCTGGTTTTTCAACCTCCCTAAGTTAAACTCCACCTAGAGGGGAAATTTTAAAACAAGAAAATGTGAGCGAAAGGCTCAGTACGACTAAAATTTAAATAAAACATTTAATTTAAACAAATATATATCATATTTAATCAAATGCTATAACATGGGGCAATTAAATGAAACAATAATGAATTAGAACTTATTAAATTTGTTTACACAGGATTAATCCTTTACTTATCCATAGATAAACTCATTATTAGGTTATAGGCAAAGCCAAATGAATCACCAACGGAGTGGCCCAATTGGGTTTCGAGACCTACCCCTAAGGTCGCGTTTCCCACGACCTGATCTCTGTACATAGCATTATGCTCTATTTTATTATTACGGACGGTACCAACCGACACGTCCAATGTCATCATATCATCATGTTTCATTTTACCGAATGTTCTCATTACATTCGTTATTATCATCCATTATTTAACCAATAATGAAAATAAATAATAAACTTCATTTCTTAAAAATCATAAAAAGGTTTTATGATCAAACTTCTTTTCAAAATATGGCTACCAAGGAGAAGGGATAGAAGTCCTACCTCGATATAGTACCAATGTCCAACACCGCGGTCCCGATCCGCTATACGTTAGCTCCACGGAACCACGAACAACCTTAAATAGAAACTAAGTTTATCAATTCCTAGCTTAAGGTATCCTACATCCCTAAGCTATCTCATGGTGTTTTCAGTATGCTTTTAGCACTCACAAAATCATTTTAAGATGTCGAAAACTTGATCTAGGCTTTAAACGATAAAAACGGGTGAAAAAGGACATTTTTCACGAGGTTCGGTTGGCCTGTTGTAACACCCCTGAATTTCAAAGTAAGGTTAGTTATGTTAAGTTTAGTTATTAAGTGTGCCAGTGTAAATTTTGTTGATAATTTTAGTCATTTGAAGATTTTATTGCATTTGTCATATTTAAAAATTTAAATTTTAGTGTTAAAAATACCAAATGACATTTTACCCCACATTTTCTCCATATTTACGAAAATGCCATTCGGCCTTTCTTTTTCTTTTCTTTTTCCTTTCATTTTCCTTTCCCGTTTTTCTTGGCTCCCTCCCGTCTCTCTCTCAATGCAAATCTCCCTCTCCCTCTTCTTTGCAAAAATCTTCAAACTCGAGCTTATTCTCATTGATTTGAAGCCAAGAAACAAGATTGAAGCCTAAAATCCTCTTCAAAATGGTTGATTTGAGGTTAGCCCTTTTTGTAACACCCGAGATTTTTAATGCATTAAAAATGCATTAAATTAAAGATTATGTTAAGACAAAGTACAATTAAAGGAAAATACTGTATAATAAGATGGAAAATTATACAGTGTTGAAGCAACGCAGTATAAGAATTGAATTGTGTGGACCACAATTTTATCTTATACTTTTTATAAAAGAAAAGAAAAAAAAAAAGAAGAAAAATCAGAAATTCAAAGCAAACTCGACTTTCTCTCTCCTCTTTCTCTCTCTAGATTTTCTCTCTCTCTCCTCAAAATCTCGTTTGAGATTCCGGCGTTATTTTTCGACACCTCCCATACCAGTGGGAAGCTCTCGTTGAGCTGAGTCCAACGAGGTGTCGTGCCACCCAAATAGACGCCGGAGGGAGCCCCACGCGCCGCCCAAAGTGGCGGCGAAACCCATTTTTTCCCGACGTCGTTTCTCGGCCGTCCGACCACCAATCGACGTGATTTTGGTGTCTATGGACTCAGTGTGAGGAGAGGAACAAGATGGTACCAATTTTCCAGCTCAATTTTGGCTGGAAAGGCTTCGCCGGAGCTGCCCCGTCGCCGCCGTGGAGCCGTCGTCGGAGCCGCCGCATATGGTGGCGGTGTGGCACACCGCCGGTGCCAAAACGTTCAGAGGGCGACGGCGAGCAAGACCCCTCGGTCAATTGCTCCTTTCCGCCGCCCCTCGCCGGAGAACGAAGGCCCCCGCCGTGAGCCGCCGTGGGTGAGGTTGGGTTGGCCATTTTAGGCCGTTTTGTGCCAAATTGAAGGCACAAACACGTTCAGAGGGTCACGGGGAAGCTTCCCAACACCTCAATTTTGGGGAAACACCGCGAGAAGGCGGAGAACCAAGGTCCACCGTGGAGCGCCGCCGTGAGGAGGTCGGGCCGCCGTTCCACGCGGTGTTGAGCTGCCCCACCGTAGGGGAAATACTCAGAGGAGGTCGGGGAACAATTCCCCCACCTCAATTTCACGGTACCGTCGCCGGAGGACCGAAATCGGAGCCGCCGGTTTCCGCCGAGAATTCCGTCTTCGATTTGTTATGTTGGAGGCCGAATTGGGTGAAATTGACCCCACCAATCGACTCAGGAGGGTCGAATTAGGGGGGGTAGGCTCGAGCTCAGCCCTCAACGGGGCCAACCGCCGCCGGTCAACGGCCGGTCAACGGCGGTCAACGGCCGGTCAAAGGGCAAAATGGGATTTTGTGATCCGGACCTCCGATCGAAGATCCGAGACCGCCTCCCGACTCGTTTCGACGCTCTGAACGCAATGGTGACCTCCGTTCGAGCTAATTCCACTCCGATGAAAATCGTCCGGTACCGACTGCACGCGGATCGAGGCGATTCAAACAGCAGTATCGGAGTTCAGAATGACATTTTCAAGAATGAATGATCTCCATGAAGCATTCCTAGCCATTTATGGTCGCTCGATGAGCACTGCAGAGGATGCTTCGCATACTGTAGATGCAGCGAGATACAACTGGATCTGCTTAGCTTGGAGTTCAAGTAAGTAGGAATCTCGCATGCAATATGAACTGTTTTAGAATAAACTGTTTTAGATGCTTTCATAAAAATTTATGAAATGCATGATCAGTGATTGTTACACTGTTTTATGTGAGAATAGGTTTTATAACGTTATAAGGTGACGAAAAACCCGTTAAGGGTAAAATCGTCATTTTTAAGGAAACGGCTAGAACGGAGTCGAACACTCCGATTTAGCATAATGTTATTAGATGGAAAATGTTCCGTGATACGTTAAGTAACGTAACGGTCATGTGAGATCAAGATTTAACGAGGAATGTTTTAAGTAAACGAGAGGTAACCGTTGGGTTACAAAGTTGAAAGGAAATGTAACCCCGGTGGGTTACAAGGCTAATTGAAGGAAATATAAACTGACAGTTTATAAGGTTGAGTAAGAGAACGGTAGACCGATAGTATACCAAGTTATGAATAAGGAATGAATGATTAATGTTTACGTTTTATTATCAATCGAGTGGATTGATAATAAAGAAAGTTAATTAATGAGTCGGCTGTCGTTTGATCAGGACACAGAAGCCGACCAATGGAAGGAGAAGGAACGAGAAAGGAACGGAATAGAGAACGCTAGAGTATAGTTCGGGTAAGTTTCAAACCTCACCTACAGCATGAAGTAAATGATTTTTAAATGCTCATTTATATGTTTGCAAATGTGTTTGCAAATTGTTAAGCAAGTTGTTTTTAAAGTATGTTTGCATTTATTATGCAAAAAGTTTTAAAGTTCAAGAAAAAGAATTGCAATGAAATTGCAATCGTTATGTTAAAGGTTTATTGGCATATTGATATGCATAACGTTATTTAAAAGTTTAAGTTATGATTTTCAAAGTATTGAAAGTATGTTTTGCATTATGACAATGCATAATGTTTTATAGTTTAAGTTAAAGGTTTAATGATGCATTTGCTATGCAATAAGTTGCATTTGATGTGCAATAAATTTAAGAATAAAAGTTATAGCTTGCAAAATATGTTTGCATTTTATAATGTATTTATTAAGCAATATGTTGCATTTGTTATGCAATGAGTGTTAAAATGCAAGTTATGATATGTAAAATGTGTTTGCATTTTATGTTGCATTTATTATGCAATATGTTGCATCTGTTATGCAATAAATTTTATAGTACAAGCTATGAATTGCAAGTGTATTGCATATGATGTGATTGCATTTGAAATGCTCACTAAAGTTAATAAGAAGGTAACGTAAAGATAAAAAGAAAGTGTCGTACCAGCCTCTTTGTTATGAGGTAATGAAAGTAAAATTAAAGTTTGACCTCCTAAAGGTGAGGTATAAGACCTCAATGTTTGATGGTCTCAAGTCTTCCACAAGGGAAGCATCATGTTTATAATCTCATGATTAATGAGTTGGTACGTACACTAAAGGAAAGTAAGGAAAAGGAAGGTTATAAGATAAAGAAAGTAAGGAATAAGAATAAAGGTTGAGAAAGAAATGTTTATAGAATGTTCATAAAATGCTCATAATTAAAGTTAATAATTGAGCATAATTGGAGTCATGCATTCTGATGTTACTTGAATGCTAATTTATGAAATATTTATATATCATGTCATGAAAGACATTTTGAGAAAGGTTTTACGATAAACGTTTATGAAAAACGTTTTTAGAAATGTTTATGGGAAACGTTCATGAAGAACGTTTCAAGAGAAAGGTTTTATGAAAAACATTTTCATGTTTTCAAGAAAAGGTTTATGAATGACGTTTTAAGAAAAACGTTCAAGAAATGTTTTAAGAGAAATGTTTTACATTAAATGTTTATGAAAAAAATTTCATGTTTTTAAGAAAAGGTTTACGAATGACGTTTTAAGAAAAACGTTTCAGAAATGTTCTATGAAAAACGTTTATGAAGAACGTTTTTAGAAATGTTAAAGGAAAACGTTTATGGAAAATATTTTCATAAATGTTTATGGAAAACGTTTATGAAGAACGTTTCAAGAGAAAGGTTTTCATGAGAAAAGTTTTTAAAGCATGTTTAAATGCTTTGTGAGAATATGTTTGAACTTGCTGAGCGAAAGCTCATTAAAAGTTTTTCATGCTGTAGGTAATTTATGGGTGACCAATGGGACCCGTTAGAAGAGCTGAGTGCTGCGGAGGACAGATGCGAAGATTTGGGTATGGATACCATCATTGTTTGCTTCCGCTATGTAAAGAAAATGTTTTCTATTGTTTAATGTTGTGTTTTCGAAGTTTAAAGAAAACCAGAGTTTTAAGAATTGTGTTCAAAGTTTTAAGATACAGTTTATGAACTGTTTTATGTAATTATAAAGTAAAGTTTTAAACTATGATTTAATAAATGTTTCTTATTAAGTTTTGAGAAACGATTTGAAATGAGTTTAAGGTCAGGTGTTGAGCGATGTCTCCACTTGAATGCGACAGAGGTCGCATCAGTTTTAAAGAACGTTTAAGGAAAGAAAAAAAAATTTTATTACAGTATTTTCTTACTAAGTAAGTAAGATTACTGTTTACGAAACGATGATTATGAAAGTAAAGTGACTGCCCGAAAAGGCGGGTCGTCACAGGTGGTATCAGAGCAGTATCCTGCCATCCCATTTCGCGCTGTCACATGTCCGCTACACCATAGCTCAAGTAAGTAAGTTAAGTTAAGTAGAAAGAAAAGTTAGAATTTACTGAATACGTATTTATGTTAGGCGTAGCCTTTGATATTGGCACATCTAGATATGCAACGAGAAGACAAAGGTCAAAGGACGAATGTGATGATATATGCTAGAATGTCCTCGCAAGTCGACTGTAGTCGTCGTCTCTTAGCGATGTCAAGTCAACGATGATAAAACGTGCTCAATGATGGTCAACAGATGGCCGACAGCTCAAAATCAAGAAGATGAGCTTGTGACACGTTATGATGTTTAGGCGCGCAATGGTGTCTCCGTAGGAGCAAACATTACTCTGATGGAGTTATTATGTATTGGCTACACGTATAACGAGGAAAAGTGGATTAAGATAATGGAATAAAGAAGGTCAAAAGTGATTTTTGGTGCTCTATGGAACGAGAGTGCCTGAGAGCAACTTGATGTTAGATGACTAATGATGTAATTTGATCGAGCTTGAGCACTCCTTCGCTGAGCTGAGACATGCGAATGAGCTTGTAACTGCCCGGATGGGAAATACAATCAAGACAACGATGCCCAATCTGGCAGCGGAAACCTCACAGATTGGAGGATGGAAGCTGGAAATTATACGTTATGAGGAAAATTACGTAAAATGTCATTTTAGAATGAATATAGAAACGAAAATTTTGGATTTTGTGGTCGGGTGACCCTGATCTTTAGAAGGAAATGAAGAGATTAGAATGAAAATGAACCCTATTTCTAAGAATAGCATTCAATGATGGAATGCTAAACCTTTAGATGAATGGAAACTGCGCTCAAATGTTGGAATATCAGAGTTGCGCAGCAGAAGTGTGGTGTACAATTTAAAGGAATATGTCAAGAACATGATGAAAATTGTTGAAGTTTCAAGATGAAGGCTCAGTTTTAATGAAAAAGTAATGATCAAGGAAGTATGTTAAGAACGAAAAAGGATGACAAGGAAGATGAACTGCCTATGAAGGTGCTAATTTTCGAGGACGAAAATTGTTAAGGAGGGAAGATTGTAACACCCGAGATTTTTAATGCATTAAAAATGCATTAAATTAAAGATTATGTTAAGACAAAGTACAATTAAAGGAAAATACTGTATAATAAGATGGAAAATTATACAGTGTTGGAGCAACGCAGTATAAGAATTGAATTGTGTGGACCACAATTTTATCTTATACTTTTTATAAAAGAAAAGAAAAAAAAAAAAAGAAGAAAAATCAGAAATTCAAAGCAAACTCGACTTTCTCTCTCCTCTTTCTCTCTCTAGATTTTCTCTCTCTCTCCTCAAAATCTCGTTTGAGATTCCGGCGTTATTTTTCGACACCTCCCATACCAGTGGGAAGCTCTCGTTGAGCTGAGTCCAACGAGGTGTCGTGCCACCCAAATAGACGCCGGAGGGAGCCCCACGCGCCGCCCAAAGTGGCGGCGAAACCCATTTTTTCCCGACGTCGTTTCTCGGCCGTCCGACCACCAATCGACGTGATTTTGGTGTCTATGGACTCAGTGTGAGGAGAGGAACAAGATGGTACCAATTTTCCAGCTCAATTTTGGCTGGAAAGGCTTCGCCGGAGCTGCCCCGTCGCCGCCGTGGAGCCGTCGTCGGAGCCGCCGCATATGGTGGCGGTATGGCACACCGCCGGTGCCAAAACGTTCAGAGGGCGACGGCGAGCAAGACCCCTCGGTCAATTGCTCCTTTCCGCCGCCCCTCGCCGGAGAACGAAGGCCCCCGCCGTGAGCCGCCGTGGGTGAGGTTGGGTTGGCCATTTTAGGCCGTTTTGTGCCAAATTGAAGGCACAAACACGTTCAGAGGGTCACGGGGAAGCTTCCCAACACCTCAATTTTGGGGAAACACCGCGAGAAGGCGGAGAACCAAGGTCCACCGTGGAGCGCCGCCGTGAGGAGGTCGGGCCGCCGTTCCACGCGGTGTTGAGCTGCCCCACCGTAGGGGAAATACTCAGAGGAGGTCGGGGAACAATTCCCCCACCTCAATTTCACGGTACCGTCGCCGGAGGACCGAAATCGGAGCCGCCGGTTTCCGCCGAGAATTCCGTCTTCGATTTGTTATGTTGGAGGGCGAATTGGGTGAAATTGACCCCACCAATCGACTCAGGAGGGTCGAATTAGGGGGGGTAGGCTCGAGCTCAGCCCTCAACGGGGCCAACCGCCGCCGGTCAACGGCGGTCAACGCCGGTCAACGGCCGGTCAAAGGGCAAAATGGGATTTTGTGATCCGGACCTCCGATCGAAGATCCGAGACCGCCTCCCGACTCGTTTCGACGCTCTAAACGCAATAGTGACCTCCGTTCGAGCTAATTCCACTCCGATGAAAATCGTTCGGTACCGACTGCACGCGGATCGAGGCGATTCAAACAGCAGTATCGGAGTTCAGAATGACATTTTCAAGAATGAATGATCTCCATGAAGCATTCCTAGCCATTTATGGTCGCTCGATGAGCACTGCAGAGGATGCTTCGCATACTGTAGATGCAGCGAGATACAACTGGATCTGCTTAGCTTGGAGTTCAAGTAAGTAGGAATCTCGCATGCAATATGAACTGTTTTAGAATAAACTGTTTTAGATGCTTTCATAAAAATTTATGAAATGCATGATCAGTGATTGTTACACTGTTTTATGTGAGAATAGGTTTTATAACGTTATAAGGTGACGAAAAACCCGTTAAGGGTAAAATCGTTATTTTTAAGGAAACGACTAGAACGGAGTCGAACACTCCGATTTAGCATAATGTTATTAGATGGAAAATGTTCCGTGATACGTTAAGTAACGTAACGGTCATGTGAGATCAAGATTTAACGAGGAATGTTTTAAGTAAACGAGAGGTAACCGTTGGGTTACAAAGTTGAAAGGAAATGTAACCCCGGTGGGTTACAAGGCTAATTGAAGGAAATGTAAACTGACAGTTTATAAGGTTGAGTAAGAGAACGGTAGACCGATAGTATACCAAGTTATGAATAAGGAATGAATGATTAATGTTTACGTTTTATTATCAATCGAGTGGATTGATAATAAAGAAAGTTAATTAATGAGTCGGCTGTCGTTTGATCAGGACACAGAAGCCGACCAATGGAAGGAGAAGGAACGAGAAAGGAACGGAATAGAGAACGCTAGAGTATAGTTCGGGTAAGTTTCAAACCTCACCTACAGCATGAAGTAAATGATTTTTAAATGCTCATTTATATGTTTGCAAATGTGTTTGCAAATTGTTAAGCAAGTTGTTTTTAAAGTATGTTTGCATTTATTATGCAAAAAGTTTTAAAGTTCAAGAAAAAGAATTGCAATGAAATTGCAATCGTTATGTTAAAGGTTTATTGGCATATTGATATGCATAACGTTATTTAAAAGTTTAAGTTATGATTTTCAAAGTATTGAAAGTATGTTTTGCATTATGACAATGCATAATGTTTTATAGTTTAAGTTAAAGGTTTAATGATGCATTTGCTATGCAATAAGTTGCATTTGATGTGCAATAAATTTAAGAATAAAAGTTATAGCTTGCAAAATATGTTTGCATTTTATAATGTATTTATTAAGCAATATGTTGCATTTGTTATGCAATGAGTGTTAAAATGCAAGTTATGATATGTAAAATGTGTTTGCATTTTATGTTGCATTTATTATGCAATATGTTGCATCTGTTATGCAATAAATTTTATAGTACAAGCTATGAATTGCAAGTGTATTGCATATGATGTGATTGCATTTGAAATGCTCACTAAAGTTAATAAGAAGGTAACGTAAAGATAAAAAGAAAGTGTCGTACCAGCCTCTTTGTTATGAGGTAATGAAAGTAAAATTAAAGTTTGACCTCCTAAAGGTGAGGTATAAGACCTCAATGTTTGATGGTCTCAAGTCTTCCACAAGGGAAGCATCATGTTTATAATCTCATGATTAATGAGTTGGTACGTACACTAAAGGAAAGTAAGGAAAAGGAAGGTTATAAGATAAAGAAAGTAAGGAATAAGAATAAAGGTTGAGAAAGAAATGTTTATAGAATGTTCATAAAATGCTCATAATTAAAGTTAATAATTGAGCATAATTGGAGTCATGCATTCTGATGTTACTTGAATGCTAATTTATGAAATATTTATATATCATGTCATGAAAGACATTTTGAGAAAGGTTTTACGATAAACGTTTATGAAAAACGTTTTTAGAAATGTTTATGGGAAACGTTCATGAAGAACGTTTCAAGAGAAAGGTTTTATGAAAAACATTTTCATGTTTTCAAGAAAAGGTTTATGAATGACGTTTTAAGAAAAACGTTCAAGAAATGTTTTAAGAGAAATGTTTTACATTAAATGTTTATGAAAAAAATTTCATGTTTTTAAGAAAAGGTTTACGAATGACGTTTTAAGAAAAACGTTTCAGAAATGTTCTATGAAAAACGTTTATGAAGAACGTTTTTAGAAATGTTAAAGGAAAACGTTTATGGAAAATATTTTCATAAATGTTTATGGAAAACGTTTATGAAGAACGTTTCAAGAGAAAGGTTTTCATGAGAAAAGTTTTTAAAGCATGTTTAAATGCTTTGTGAGAATATGTTTGAACTTGCTGAGCGAAAGCTCATTAAAAGTTTTTCATGCTGTAGGTAATTTATGGGTGACCAATGGGACCCGTTAGAAGAGCTGAGTGCTGCGGAGGACAGATGCGAAGATTTGGGTATGGATACCATCATTGTTTGCTTCCGCTATGTAAAGAAAATGTTTTCTATTGTTTAATGTTGTGTTTTCGAAGTTTAAAGAAAACCAGAGTTTTAAGAATTGTGTTCAAAGTTTTAAGATACAGTTTATGAACTGTTTTATGTAATTATAAAGTAAAGTTTTAAACTATGATTTAATAAATGTTTCTTATTAAGTTTTGAGAAACGATTTGAAATGAGTTTAAGGTCAGGTGTTGAGCGATGTCTCCACTTGAATGCGACAGAGGTCGCATCAGTTTTAAAGAACGTTTAAGGAAAGAAAAAAAATTTTATTACAGTATTTTCTTACTAAGTAAGTAAGATTACTGTTTACGAAACGATGATTATGAAAGTAAAGTGACTGCCCGAAAAGGCGGGTCGTCACACTTTTTCTCTCTAAAATTTTGATTTTCGGTTTGAATTTTTATGCATTTTCTAATTTGGAGTTTGGTGTGCTTAGATAATGTTTAATCTAAGCTTGTAGGCCTTATTTTATCATGAATCTAAGCTTTATTTGAACAAAATTTGATTTAATCAAGTTTTGACATTTTTCTTTGATTTTTAAATCAAAGGTGAAATTGAGTTTAAATTTGAAAAAAAAAATGGTCTAAACTTGTTCTACTCTGATTTTATATGATTTCTATATGATTCTCATGATCTGAGAATTGAAAAACAAGCTTTAAATTTAAATTTTGAGCTTGGGGAGGTCGAGACTCGAAGTCTCGGGTCCTCAGATTTTGCCAGTTCAGCAGGTCGAACTTGATCTTCGGCATGCCAGATTCAAGCAATTTGGTAGGTCGGATCCAAGAGGTCGGTAGGCTGAATTGTGCAATTCGGTAGGCCAAACTAAGATGTTCAGCAGGCCGACTGTGAACGTTGAAATTTGTATTTTTTCGGTTTTCAATTTTTAATGATTTAGAAATGTTTTTAAAAATATTATGATTTTGTGTTAGGATTATTTTAAGTCAAGAGGCACACCGATAATTAAACTAACATAATGATATTTGTTAAATGTGATTTCTAATTTTAAATGCAGTTTTTAAGGTTTTAAACGTATGTGGAGCGTACGTTGAATTTTATTTGGAGCTTATGTTATTGGATTTTAATGAGGTGGGATATTACTATCCCTTTCTTTGGTAGCCCCTTTAAATTGTTTGGCCAAAGTTTATTTCTTAAATGTCTCTTTTTAAGAATGATTTCTGTCTTTGATTGTACAGAATTGTATTTTGATATTCCTTTTGGATTTTCAAAACCTGAACGGTGATGTTTTATCAAGTTGCTTTCAAGTAAGTGTTTTTACTGATTTGTTAAGACTTTAAGATTGATCTCAAATAGAACGGTTTGTGAAAAATTATCTGTTTTTTTATTACTATTTTAAAATAACTTGTTTTTAACTAATTATCCTACTGAGCCTTCCGCTCATGTTTTCCTATTTTTAAAATCCCACTTCTAGGTTGAGGAGGAAGGACGGGCCCAAGATCAAAACCTGGCTCTTTAGATTGAAATTGTATTTTCTGTAGAATTGTGGTGTGATGCATGTACTGTACGACTTGTCCCAGTGTTGATGTCATTTTTGTGTTTATTAATAGTATATTTTAATTTATCTTAGAGACGATGATTTTTAATTTTTTTGTATTATTATTCTCGATATTGTATTTTAATTACCTGCCTACCTTCGTGGTAAGCATCCATGTGACGGTGAATGAGAATAACATTTCGGCCCCACTTTTATGGTATTCACGTGACAGTGACCGCCGATGATATTTATTTATTTTTGATGATATTTATTTACTTTTTCTTTAATTACTTCCTTTAATTCAACTTCTTTACCTAAAACTCCCTGACCCCTACCTGGAGGCGTCACACCTACTGGAACCCCTGGTTCGGCTTGCCGGACTCCACAGTCTGGCCTGCCGGTGAACCAGGACCGGCCCGTTGAACATTTCCAAGTTTGGCCTACCGACCAGATGAATCCAGCTTGCCGAACCTATGAATCCGGCCTACCAAACTGAAAAATCATGGGAGGTCCGAGGCTTCGATTCTCGGCCTCCCCAAGCTCAAAATCAAATCAAAACTTGTTTCTCCAAGTCCTAGAGCAAATATAGTGATCATAGATGATAAACAAACATAGTAGGACACATTTAAACACATTTAAACAAGATTTCCATAGGAATTTCAAGAAAATCCAAAAATGAGGGAAAAAGGGGAGAACTTGATTCAACTAGAATTTCATGAAATTAAGCCTAAATTTTGAATGATTCAAGTCCTACCAACCTAGATTAGGGGTTTCCTAAGCTCAAGAAACTCAAATCACAACATTTTAAGGAGATTAAAAGATTTGGGACAAAAATTTAAAAGTTCAAAATTTAAGGAAAGAAACCTTGAATCAAAGCTCAGAATCACATTTGTGGAGTCCGAATTTGTGTTCTTTACCTCCCAACCCAACTGAGAATCAAGCCCAAAGCTCAAAATTTTGAAATCAAAATCAAAGAGGAGGAAGGGAGAGAGGGGTAGCATGGGAGAGAAGGACTGAAGAGAGAAAGAGAGGCTAAGAGTGGGTGAGTGAGAGTGAGGGTGAGAGTGGTTAAATAAAGGGACGGGGAAACAACACCATGCCCTCAGCACATGGTTTCTTGCAATCGAGACACAACGGGCACTTGACAAATTGTTTTGTCTCATAATTCAAAATAACACATGAAAATAATAAATGATGGAATAAATTTAAAATACCACAAAATACTTTAATTAAGCTCAAGTTTTCATTAAAGTATACTAATGCACTATCTAATCACCATTTAAGCATAATTAAATTTTCTGGGCGTTACAACTCTCCACCGCTAAAGAAAATTTCGTCCTCGAAATTAAAAGTCGAATTAAAAATAGAACAAATGAGGGTATAACTCTCTTATAGTCGACTCTAATTCCCAAGTCGCTTCATCAGCTCCGTGATGCTGCCACACGACTTTCACTAGGGGTATCCCATGACGTCGCAAGCTTATCACTTTTCAATCGATAATTTGAACTGGCACCTCCTCATAAGTCGTGTCTTTCTGAACTTGCACATCTAGAAATGGAATAATCTTGCCTGGTTCGGGCAGACATTTCTAAAGCATCGATACATGAAACACATCATGAACATGAGAAAGTCTAGGAGGGAGATCAAGGCGATAAGCGACTACACCTATACGTTGAGTAATCTCAAATGGTCCTATATACCTCAGTGCAGGTTTCCCCCTTACACCAAAATGGGTTATGCCTTTGCCCGATGAAACTTTCAGAAGAACAAAATCCCCTACCTGGAACTCCAAAGGCTGACGTCTCCTATCTACGTAGCTCTTCTGCCTACTCTGGCCAACCCTCAACAGATCACAGTGACTTTCTCGTTGCTATCACGAATCTTATCGGGTCCAAGAATGACTCTATCTTCAGGTTCTGCCAATATACTGGCGAACAACATGGCCGTCCATAAAGTGCTTCGAATGGTGCCATCCCGATGCTCACCTGATAACTATTATTATATGCGAACTCCACTAGATGTAAATATTTCTTCTAATTTCCACTGAAATCTAAGACGCATGCACGTAGCATATCCTCAAGGATCTGAATAACCTGCTCAGACTGCTAGTCGGTCTGAGGATGAAAGGCCGTGCTAAAGTTCAAGTTTGTCCCCAAAGCCTCTTGAAAACTCCTCCAATACCTAGCATTAAATCGAGTGTCTCTATCAGAAGTAAAAGACAAAGGAACTCGATGTAACCTCACTATATTATGCAAATATAGCTCTCCTAAAACACGTCTTGAACACGTTGATCTGAAAGGAATAAAGTGCACTGATTTCATCAACCTATCAACGATAACCCAAATCGCATCATAACTTTGCTCCGTCCTAGGCAATCCGGTGAGCAAATCCATCGTGATATGTTCCTATTTTCACCCTGGAATGGGAAGCTGCTGAAGCTTACCAGCGGGCTTCTGATGCTCGGACTTCACCTGAAGACAAGTCACGCACTTGGCCACATACTCCTTGACATCCCTCTTCATGCCTCTCCACCAATATTGCCTCTTTAAAACACGATACATCTTTGTGCTCCCAGGATGAATGGCAAACTTAAGCCTATGAGCTTCGTCCATCACAGCTTTCGTCATGTCCTCAATCGCTAGCACTGCTAGGCATTCCCTGAAGTATAGCAACCCATCTGTATGAATCCTCCATTCCTCGAACTGTTCTCCATTTTGGATCTGTGTCCATATTCCCTGAAGGTGTTGGTCCTGCCATTGATTCTGCTTTATCATCTGAACGAGAGCTGGTGTCGATTCCATATGGTATACCAAAACCTGATTACTATCGTCGTAGTACTGTAACCCATATTCACTCACTGTGGCATCTCTCCTCCAATCTTTGAGTGCTAAACATGCGAGAGATCCCAAAGTCTTCCTGCTAAGCGCATCAGCGATGATGTTGGCCTTACCTGGATGATACTACAACGTGAAATCATAATCTTCCATGTATTCTACCCATCTCTGCTATCTCAGATTCAAATCTCTCTATGTGAACAAATACCTCAAGCTCTTATGGTTCGAGAAAACCTGATAGGTTGCCCCATACAAGTAGCATCTCTAAATCTTCAAAGCATAAATCACTACTGTGAGCTCTAAATCATGAGTGGGATAGTTCTGTTCATGAGGCCTTAACTGTCGCGACCCGTAAGCTACAACTCGTCCATACTGCATCAACACACACCCGAGTCTTCGTCCCGATGCATCGGTGTAGACCTCATAAGGCTCATCACTACTCGAAATAATCAATATAGGAGCTGTAGTCAACCGATCCTTTAACTCTGGGAAAGCATATTCATAGTCCTCATCCCATTCAAACCTGACATTTTTTCGGATCAACCTTGTCAATGGAGCCACTATCTTAGAAAAATCCTTCACGAACTTCCTGTAATACCCGACAAGTCCTAAGAAGCTACGAATTTTAGCCACGTTCCTCGGTCATTCCCACTGTACTATAGGCTCAATCTTAGATGGATCTATAGAAATACCCTACTCAGAGATGATCTGTCCCAAAAACTTAACCTCGGTTAACCAAAATTCACACTTTTCCTTCTTGGCATACAGCTGGATTTCTCGCAAAGCCTAAAGCATGATCCTAAGGTGCTACTCATGCTCCTCCCAGGTCTTAGAATAAAACAGTATGTCATCAATAAACACAATCACAAACTGGTCCAAATAAGGCCTGAAAATCCTATTCATCAACTCCATGAAAGCTGCAGGAGCATTCGTCAATCCAAACGGCATAACCAAAAACTCAAAGTGCCCATACCGAGTCCTGAAGGCAGTCTTGGGAATATCCTCCTCCCTAATCCTGAGTTGGTGATATTCGGATCGCAAGTCAATCTTCAAGAAAGATCGGGAACCTTCTAACTGGTCAAACAGCTCGTCGATCCTAGGTAGTGGATACTTATTATTCATGGTGATGCTATTTAACTGTCGACAATCAATACACAACCATAGAGTACCGTCATGTTTCTTAGCAAACAAAACAAGTGCGCCCCTTGGTGACGTACTGTTCCAAATATACCCCTTATCTGTTAATTCCTAAAGTTGTGCCCTAAGTTCTTTCATTTCTGCCACCACCATTCGTTACGGTGCTACAGAGATCAGAGCGGTCCCAGGAAATAACTCAATACTGAACTCAATTTCTCGATGTGGTGGCAATCTGGGCAACTCATCGAGGAAGACATCGCCGAATTCATCAACCACTGGTATCGCTACATCCTCCCTTATTGCACTAGACTCCTCTTTAAGATTCAGGAGAAGCACATAACAAGCCAAATTCCTTCGTCCTCTAAGACACAGTTTCATGAGTCGCTCATTCATCACCTAATCATTACTACCCTAGTAAGTGATCATTGTCCCCCTATCAGACACTAGGGTTACTTTTCTAAGTTGATAGTCAACTAAAGCATTATATCTAGACAACCAGTCCATTCCCAAAATTATGTCATAGGATCTCATGGGGATTACAATCAAATCACTCTTCAGAGTCTCACCCTCAATCACTATCTTGCAGGATTTACATATATAGTTTACACACACCAGCCCCAAAGCTGAAGAAATTATCAATGGCTCATTAAATTCCTCTATTTCTAAACCCAACGCATTTATAAAAGAACTCGAGATGAGGGAATGAGTGGCATCGGTATCAAATAGAGCGTGAGCTAAGGACTGAGAAACTAAAATCATACCACCAACTATAGCATGGCTAGCTTGAGCGTCTGTGCTCCCTGATGTCATGGTGTGAATCTGAACTGGAGACTTCGCTTTTCCTTTGTTGGCGTTACTGGATCCCAGATTTGCTGGTCGATACTGCTGCAGTGGAGGCGACTACACACTGACTGTACTTGGCGCTTGATATTGAGGAGTGTTTCGTTGGAAACCCTATTGCTGATGTCCTTGCGTTGGGTACTGCGCTGAGGTGCAAACTGATAAAAAGGTAGTTGAGGAGGTTGTTGCGAAGGAACTGAAGACTGACCCTGAAATTGACGACTCGCACCCTCTCCAGCTTGGAATCCCTGTCGAGCGTTCCTGATTGGGCAATTCCTCTTAATATGTCCTGGCTGCTGGCAATAATGACAATGAAAACTATAAGGGTTACTACGCCCGTTGCCTGACGAACTTCCACTCCCACTGTTGGTATCTCCCTGCTAGTTTTTCACCTAGGCTTGGCGGCCACCAATATTTCTTCGATTACTCCTCTGGGGCCCTCCTGACGTTCTTGCATGATTCTAACTATAAAGAGTATGTTTACTTTCCACAAAAATAGTTGATGATACTAACTCACCAAAATTTTGAAGTCGCAAGGCCACCACTTGCCGTCAGATAGATGCCTTAAGCCCGTCCTAGAACTTGATACATTTCTCCAGCTCAAAAGCTACAACGGATGGAGCAAACTTAGCCAACTCATTAAACTTAGCCTCATGTTCCTGAACCATCATATCACCCCGCTCTAACCGCTAAAACTCAGTAACCTTCTGATCCTTGTATCCTAACAGAAAGTAACGCTTATAGAATAGTTCCTCAAATCTGTCCCAACCAATGTTCCCAGCATTTTTCAAATGCGTAGCCTGTTTCCACCATGTATTGGCACTGCCTTCCAACTTGTAAGCTACAAAATTGACATGGTACTCCATCGGCACTCTGAGGGTATCCAAGTGCTTCACTATCGAATCCAACTAGTATTCAGCAATCTATGGGTCTCCGTTCCCATCAAAAGTTAGAATAGATGCGCGACGGAACTCTTTAAAGTACGTATGCTGGCGACTTACCTCAGAATCCTCAAGCCTAGCCCTCGCTGCCATTTGCCAAAAAGCGACAAACATGGCTCCCATCAGACCTTCCTTATCTATAGAATTTGCATCTGCAGCAGTTGGATGACTTCTTGGTGCCATTTCCCTCAATTCTGAAAATAAAATTAGACTGTTAGTGGTTTCTCATTGCTGTACATATATGTGCATAATCCCCAAGGTTCATAAACCTAGGGCTCTGATACCAATCTGTCATGCCCTGAAATCCGAGGGGTGATGCAGCGGATTAATTAAATTAAATTTAATAAGAATCGCCCTAAAAAGATAATAATAACTGTTTTTTTAAAAAAAAATTATTAGAAATCCTAAAACAAATAAATAGAAAGGAAACATTAAATGAACAAACCCCATTAGGTCCCATCGGATCCACTTTAGTGTGCACACATAGTACTAGCAATATTAAATACATAACCATAGTCCAAGGAGATATAAGTAAATTTAAAACATTGCATGCCTTGTTATAAGTACCCTAAAAGATAATGTTCTAATCCTGCAATTTCCTTCCTGGTTCTTCAACCTCCCTAAGCTGAACTCCACATAGGGAGGGAAATTTTAAAACAAGAAAATGTGAGCGAAAGGCTTAGTACGACTAAAACTTCAATAAAACATTTAATTTAAACACATATACATCATATTTAATCAAATGCTATAACATGGGGCAATTAAATGAAACAATAATGAATTAGAACTTTTTAAATTTGTTCACACAGGATTAATCCTTTACTCATCCATAGATAAACTCATTATTAGGTTATAGGCAAAGCCAAATAAATCACCAGCGGATTGGCCCAGCTAGGTTTTGGGACTTACCCCTAAGGTCACGCTTCCCACGACCCGATCTCTATACATGGCATCATGCTCTATTTTATCATTCCGGACGGTACCAACCGACACGTCCGGTGTCATCACATCAGCATGTTTTATTTTACCGATGTTCTCATTACATTCGTTATTATTATCCATTATTTAACCAATAATGAAAATAAGTAATAAACTTCACTTCTTAAAAATCATAAAAGGTTTGATGATCAAACTTCTTTTCAAAATATGGCTACCAAGGAGAAGGGATAGAATTCCTATCTCGATATCCGTACCAATGTCCAACACCGCGGTCCCGATCCGCTATACGTTAGCTCTACGGAACCACGAACAACCTTAAATAGAAACTAAGTTTATCAATTCCTAGCTTAAGGTATCATACATCTCTAAGCTACCTCATGGTGTTTTAGTATGCTTTTAGCACTCACAAAATCATTTTAAGAGGTCAAAAACTTGATCTAGGCTTTAAACAATAAAAACGGGTGAAAGAGGACATTTTCACGAGGTTTGGTCAACCTGCCGGAACCCCTGGTCCAGCCTGCCAAACTCGACAGTCTAGCCTGTCGAACTTTCCCAGGTTCGGCCTACCGACTAGATGAATCTAGCTTGTTGAACCTATGAATCTGGCCTGCCGAATACTGAGTTTGGCCTGCCAAACTGGAAAATCATGGGAGGTCCGAGGCTTTGATTCTTTGCCTCCCCAAGCTCAAAATCAAATCAAAACCTGTTTTTCCAAGTCCCAGAGCAAATATAGTGATCATAGATGATAAACAAACATAGTAGGACACATTTAAACAAGATTTCCATAGGAATTTCAAGAAAATCCAAAAATGAGGAAAAAAGGGGAAAACTTGATTCAACTTGAATTTCATGAAATTAAGCCTAAATTTTGAATGATTCAAGTTCTGCCAACCTAGATTAGGGGTTTCCTAAGCTTAAGAAACTCAAATCACAACATTTTAAGGAGATTAAAAGATTTGGGACAAAAATTTAAAAGTTTAAAATTTAAGGAAAAAAACCTCAAATCAAAGCTCAGAATCACGTTTATGGAGTCCGAATTTGTGTTCTTCACCGCCCAATCCAGCTGAGAATCAAGCCCAAAGCTCAAAATTTTGAAATCAAAATCAAAGAGGAGGAAGGGAGAGAGGGGTAGCGTGGGAGAGAGCGAGTGAAGAGAGAGAGAGAGGCTGAGAGAGAGTGAGTGAGAGTGAGGGTAAGAGTGGTTAAATAGAGGGACGGGGAAACAACACCATGCCCTTAGCACATGGTTTTTTGCAATCAGGACACATCGGACACTTGACAAATTGTTTTATTTCATAATTCAAAATAACTTATGAAAATAATAAATGATGGAATAAATTTAAAATACCACAAAATTACTGTAATTAAGCTCAAGTTTTCATTAAAGCATATTAATTCACTATCTAATCACCATTTACGCATAATTAAATTTTTTGGGCGTTACATGTATAAGTTTCATTTTTCCTACTTCTTTTTTTTGCCTTTTTCTTTGGAAAATACAAGTTTGATGGCTGTTTGTATTGGAAAAAGAAAAAAAAAGTTATATACGTGTGTGTGTATATATATATATATATATATATATTTTCTGCTTGTTTTGAGGGAAAAGAAAATTTTTTATTGTTTAGCAGAGGAGACGAACTTTTGGGGTGGTTAGTGTTTTTTTACAATTGCAATATTTCTGTTTACTTTGTAAGTATTATTTTTTGGTGTGGTTAGTATTCTTTTAACTTTTGTTCGAAAATTAGAGCAAACATAGGACTAGAAGAAAAAAAACGATTTTAGGCTTGAATTTATTTTTTTTTTCCCCTTTTCTGATGACGCTTTGATTTTATGAGAAGCTAATCTAAATATAATGTTTTGAGCATATTCTAAAATATGGCTGGCATTTTTCCAAAATTTGAACTTTTGATATTCTTATTAGGCTCTGAACCTGCTGCCGCCACAGAACCTATAACTGTAAAAGGTTCTCAGAATCTTGAGTCAACTCAAATGTCTCAGTTGTGAACAGTGGTAAGGAAATTGAACTTTGTAATGAATTGATGCTATATTGGAGAAGTAAATCCACGAAATGAATATCTGAGAAACATTGTGTGTCTTAAACATATGTAACTTTAAAGTAGTATTAACAGTCATCTTTGAATCCATTGTCTTTCACACTTTCAGCCATATGACCATATATGGAAATCCTGTTTTTTATTTTTATTCCTTAACTAGGGAATTATTGTCATTTTGAAAGACTACAATATGTGAGGCAGTTTCCAACTTATTACCAATGCCCTTTTCATATTTGTTCAGAATTAGAAGAGTGATAAGATCATAATTGCTTCTATAACTGATTTATTATCCTTTTCTTGATTTGATCTACAAATATTGTGAATAACAGACAATTAAACCGTGTCTAGAAATCTGTAATGACCTATAACATGTTACTTCTATTGATTCTTGTCTTGTTGATTGAAACGTCATGTGCATGGTGTATAAGATTCTTCATGAACGGAAAGCTCGTTTTCTTCTTGGATGGATTTTCATTTACGAAATGTGTTCAACTATTCAAAATTCTTTTGTCTACAGTACCACTTCTAAATTTGATTGGTCAGATCTTTCGATCTTTGATAGGAGTTTGATCTTAATATTATGGCTAACTATATACATTTTTTAGCAAATGGATTCTTTTATCAAATTAGTGTGTACTTTATGTTTGACATGTCTCAGAAATTTTAAGTGGCCTTCGGTTTCCGGGGAACATTGGAAAATACAGGACAGTATGGTATTATACTCAAATTAATAGCCTTTGTTTTACAGAGTCTTCCATTTTTATTCAGATCCCTCAATGCAAATAATCAAACCTGACAAAGGACCAAAAGATGAAGAACCACCTCAGTGTCTCAAGATTCAGTCAGATGCTAAAACTGTCATTGACAGTAAAGAAAATCCGAAGAGAGCAAAGCTATACAAATTATCATCTAGTTAGGATAGAGTTGATACATCTGCAATATGTCATGTTTTATACGTATCTAAAATTTTGGAATTGCTATTATTTTCTTTAAATTCTCTTTCCTTTGTTGAGGATTATAGTTTCTAGATAACATGCTATATTGCAATTTACTTCAGAGCTGATGCATTCAATTAGATGTCAAAAAATGTACTATACACAGTAATTAATCACTCCTTTTGTTGGTTATGCAATCTGATCTCCCCATCATGTTTCCTTTCTTAACCATAACATTAACCCTAGCTTTTCCAGTTCACAGACAATTTTCCATTTTAGTGTGATCTTCCACTTCCAGAATATATTTATACATATGTAGAATTATCTAAGATTTTGATGGAAACTTCTATAGGATACAAAAACTAGCATGACAATTTAGCATGACAATTGTAACACGAGAATTTTTTCTTCTCTAGATATCCACTGTCAATACAAGATCCAGCTGCAGAAGTATGCTCGAAGGAAAAACCTCGGATTGCCCTCGTATTTTGTCAAATGTGAAGGCCCTCATGCCTCTTGCTTTAAGGCTAAGGTCACAGTTGGCGAGCACATCTTCGAGAGCCTAAAATTCTTCAACACCTCAAAGGAAGCAGAGAATTCTGCGGCAAAGGCGGCCTTGATGTCTTTGTTAATATACAACTTTCAGAAGGCAAGTTCTTCAAACTAGTTTGTCTTCTCTTTCACACTTTTTTTGGTATTAACACAATAAAAAGAAATATAAACCCTAGTTGTTTTGCATGTACATGATTATTATGCGAAAAAAGGCACATAATACCGGTTTGAGTTTATTAATCTGTTATTAATTTGTCTTGATGTACAGGATGAATCTAGCCTTTGCAAGAATCTCCTGCAAGAGCTAGCTCAGGGAGAAGGTTTCTGCATGCGGCATTGTAAAACGACAAACAGTGGCAACCCCCACAAGCCAGAATTCAAATCTACCATAGATTTAGAAGGAGAAATATTCCATGGGAAAGCAGCAAGCTCCAAGAAAAAGGCAGAGCTGGGGATTGCCTATGTTGCGCTTAACAAACTTAAGTCAACAATTTTTGCTTAAAGCTTCTTCAAGATCTTAATTTAGTTGTTTACTAACTAGAATATGCTTTTCAAATTAATGTACACTTAAATTTTGATTGATCAAGTACATGAAGAGGTTAATTCTTTTATGCCCTTCAGGTGCATCGAATCGGGTTGCTGAGCTTAGTGCTTCCCTCTTTGAGAAAAGACATGTTATGAAATCTACTCCAAGCCTTGGGAATATTCAAGATGAATATCTATTGGTTCCATATCCATCTCAGACCTATGTGAAAGATGCTATAGAAAACAAAGGCACGTATCTCCATTCAATTCCCTTACATCGTTTCCATATAATTCTTTACTCTCACATAATATTGACTAATTCTCTCATGGCAAAATCTATTAAGCAGTCTGAAAGAAAGGTTTTCATTAAATGCATCACTAAGCACAGAGGAGTGTAGCTCCTTTCCCGCTATGAACACAACTGAGAAACAATCTTTGTGCTCTGAATCAGCAGCTTCTTCTCCC
Organism: Artocarpus heterophyllus; assembly: GCA_025403435.1. Taxonomy (NCBI): domain Eukaryota; kingdom Viridiplantae; phylum Streptophyta; class Magnoliopsida; order Rosales; family Moraceae; genus Artocarpus; species Artocarpus heterophyllus. The sequence continues at coordinate 26,062,913 of CM046338.1, forward strand.
TTAGAAAGCCTCGTTTCATCTTCAATCTCAAACTCGAACACAAGGAACAGAACACCGAGTTATTTGCTTTGCAACAAGGTGAGGGTCTACCAGAGTTTCCAAATCATCCATTCCCTGAAGGCATTACTGTGCTGCCCCATTGGTGATCATAAGTGGGTGGCTGTCAGCTTGGAGTTCCCAAATGAAGGAAGTATCTGACACAGTGCTGGTTTTACTTTCACATACAATCATATCCGAGAGCACTTCAGAAAAACTTGCCTTGTTATTATAGTTTGCCAACTTAAAGTATTTACTGATTACTGATATGGAGTCTAGCTATATATATATCACATTTTCCTGAAGACTTGAGCTCAAGACTTCTATTAAATTATGAATTATGCTTTCCACTGAAATTTCCTTCATAGTGTCTGAGCAAAGTAGCCATGAAATGCTTTATACTCTTTACATGAGGCAAAACAATAGGCATTTCTGATGATTTCAACAAGCAGATCAGCACCCCATTTTAACATTCAAACTCTTGCGAAGAAAATACTTCCATTCTATAGTATTGGTCTCAAGAATTAATATAAAGACCAAATTTATGATTTTTTTTTTCATCTGTTGAGTCAGAGTACTCTTTAGATGTGTGCTTGTGCTCAGGCTTATTAGCCCATAAGCCTTCTTTCTTCTCACCTTCTATTAAAAATGTCCTTTAACTATCTGTCTTCTTCTTAATTGCCAATTTATCATTAGTTCTTATGTTCTCTACTTTTTCTTCATTTCTTATTTGAAAAAGCAGAAGTTAAAGTATAACATTGGTAGGGAAAAATACTACGAGCCCGTTTGTTTCGTAGTTTGAATCACGGTTCGAATAATTTTGCTACAGTATTTTCTCTCATAAAAATTTAAATCTTCATTCAAATACTCGAACCAAACGGGCTCTACATATACTTATTCTTCAAAAAAAACAAAGGACGGAATACCTCCTATTTGTCTAGTTTCTAGGTTCAAAAAGCCTACCTGCAGAGCAGAGTTTTTGTTCTAAGGAACCACAAGTAGCATGAGCACAAGATCTAGGTGTTGAATTATGTGGGATCTGTTGGGGTTGGTGCCCTATAAGTTATGACATTGTACATATTGTTAATAAATAAATAAAATGATATTTATAATTATTTTAGTTGCTTGTATGTATTATGAATACTTTTATAAACACTAAGAAAATTCCATGATTATTTATGTGACTATAAATTTAGCATATAAGTGTTATATGCCTAGGGAGAAAATTTATAGATAATTATCCAAATAATCCATAATGATTAATTAAGGTTTGGGATCTTTAATTAAATATTACAAGTGCGGTCTAATCTCATTTAGAACGAAATACTCTTATCTAGGCTATTAATGTAGAGACATTAGATTGGAGGTACTTTTATATAATGAAATTATATATGACCAGACCAGATAAATTATGAATTTCTAATAATCATCCGTTACAAATAGAGTATTCAAATTTATCACTATGATGATCATATATATATGAAAGTCTTAATCCTGAGTATTTATTAGACTCTTATTTATAACATTATGTTTCTTGACTTGTATGGTAAGATTTGTCTAAATACAAACCATAACTTTGCATCTTAGAAATATAATGAAATAAATGGCTGGAAATAATATTATACCGATACAAAATCTATTCCTTCCTTATGAAAGTTAGAAAAATAACTCTCTTGAGTGATGATTTGACGTTTGAATAGTAAAGCTCTCATTCATAATACGATTAAGAATTAACTGTTCATTAGAGAATTATCAAAACTCAAGGATAAATATATAATAAGAGAGGTGAACGGAAATTGAACCTAGATCTTATTATGAACTATTTATGGAGGACTCATTTATATATAATGATTATATCGATGAACTACTCGCTAATTTTTTTTGAGTAATTTTCACTGTAATCTTAAGAGTTCAGTTTTAGGTTTTTAGTGGAGTAACATTGAAACTAATAAATTTGGCACATTAATTAAAGAGTTTAGTTAATCGGCAAATTTATTGGCATTTGTGTTATAGGTTCATAGGTCCCCAATGCCACCTCTATAACTACATTGGATTTAATGCATAGGATAAATTATATATATTAAATTTGAAATTATTGAATTTCAAATTAATTATTTCAGACTTGAGATATTAATGTGACACAGAAAAATGTTCTCTGTGATATATAATATAATGTGATAAATATTGTCACATTTAACTTAGCATTAGTTAATTAATTAATTGACTATATTTAATTAATGAGATTAATTAAATATATTTTAAATTAATTAATTGATAATGTTTGAGTAATAAGATTATTTAAATATAATTTTAATTTTGTGTGTGACACGTGTGGTAGGACCACAATTTGTCTTTTCCAACATGGACATAAAATTAAATTACTAATTAAGTTAAAATTTATTCTTAAATAAATATGAATTGTTTTTTAATTTAATCACATTAACATGATTTACTTAAACGAATATTTTAATATATATATATATATATACACATAGATTGGATTGATATAGACTGACTATACCTACCACATAGCAAATGTCAAGTCTTGTACACAACATGGCATATATTAGACTTCCCACTATAGATGCATAGGGTACCCATCTCATATTTTCTTCCTCTTGAGGTAGGACACTGCTCTTTTGAAAGATAAACTCCATGACGTGCAGGTAAATTACCTTTCTTGGAGTTTTGCATCAAAATTTGCTAGGCACTATATCGATGTACGATGCTTGAGACAACAACAATAGTTTATTCTTGCAATCTCTTATTTGTTGATTCTAAGAATATAACTTGCCTCTCCCAAGTCTTTCATTTGGTATTCATTGGCGAGCCATTTCTTTACATTAGATAATATCTTAACCTCATTCCCAATGAGTAGGATATCATCTACATAAAAAACTAAGAAGACCACCTTCTTATCTTTGATGTGCTTGTATTCACAAGATTCATCAACATTTTGATTGAGACCATAAGAATTGATTGCCTCATCAAATCTCAAGTTCCAAGATCTTGATGCTTGCTTAAGTCCATAGATAGACCTTTACAACTTGTAAATTTTTTTCTTTTGACCTTTGACCATAAACTCTTCTGGTTGTATCATATATATGCTTTCCTCAAGATAGCCATTCAAAAAAGTAGTCTTGACATCTATTTGCCATATCTCGTAATCAAGACATGCAGCAATGGATAAAAGAATCCAAATGGGGGCGAAGAAGTTTCTTCATAATCAACTCCCTCCTTTTGGGTATAACCTTTTCCCATAAGCCTAGCTTTAAAAGTTTTAACTTTTCTATCCACTCCTATTTTTTTTCTTGTAGATCCATTTGCACCCTATGGGTTTTATCCCTTTAGGTAGATCTATAAGTTCTCAAACTGAATTAGAGTACATAGACTCCATTTTAAGATTCATAGCCTTCAGCCATTTGTCCTTCTCAGAATCTTCCATTGCATGATGATATGTCAATAGATCATCCTCACTATTATCAGAGATAACAACATGTACTTCTCCAATTTCCTTGCAGTGAGTAAGTGGTCTCACAACCCTCCCACTACGTCGAGGTAGTATGACATCCTAATCTAGAGATGTGGTCTCCTGATCTTGTCCTTCGACAACAGTTGTCGGTTGCAGTTTAAATTATTAAAAAAGTAACTCTTCAAGTACAACTTTCTACAAGGTTTATAGTTTGTCATATTATCATTCTTGAGAAAAGTGGCATTTGTTGACACAAATACCTTCTTTTATTGTGGGCTATAAGACAAACCTCCCCCCGTCCCCTTTGGGTATCCTACAAACAAGCATACTTTAGAATGTGGTTCCAGCTTCCCGGTCTTCCCTTTAAGCACATGTGTTGTACACCCCTACACAGATATGTCACATGCTAGGTTTACAACCATTCCAAAGCTCTAAGGGTATTTTTGGAATAGAATTAGATGGAACCATGTTTAGCAGATATACTTCAATTAGTGGTGTATATCCCTATAATGAAGTAGGTAATGATGAGTAGCTAAACATAGATCTCACTATATCAAGCAACATTTGATTTCTTTTCTCGACAACACCATTTAGTTGTGGTGTTTCAGGTGCGGTGAGTTGTGATAGAATACCATGTTCTATCAAAGAGTCCTTGAAATTAGTATCAAGGTATTCCTCTTCTCGATCAGATCGAAGAGTCTTCACTGATTTTCTTAATCACTTTTCAACTTTGGTTTGGAATTCTTTTAACTTTCCAAAAGTATTAGATTTCCTTTGCATTAGGTACATGTATCCATACCTCGAATAAGTGTCAATAAATATGACGAAGTATTCATGCTCACCATATGCTTGTACATTCAATGGACCACAAGTGGCTGAATGTATTAGCTCAAGTGATTCCTTGGCCTTTTCGTCTTTTGCAGAGAAATGCCTTTTAGTCATTTTCCTTTCAAGACAAGATTTACATACTAGTAGAGAACTAACTTTTAGTTCTTTTAAAGGAATATTCTTTACTAGTCTGTTAATCCTATCAAGGTTAACATGACCTAATCTAAGGTGCTATAGATATGTTTCATCATCAAAAGACACCTTTTGCCTTTTGGGTTTTGCTTGTTTAACTTTGAACATTTTGGTATTGAGCAGTAATTTTTTGTTGGGCCTTAAAATATAAAGCTCATTTTCTAGATATGCAGAACAAATATCCAAAGTATTACTAGAAATATTTGCATAATTACCATTAAAAGAAACATTAAACATTTATTCAAACAACCTAGAAACAAAAATCAAAATTTTACAAAAATTAGGAATATAATAAATATTGTCCAACATTAAAATCCTATTTTTAAAATAAAGTTTAACTACACCTACTGCTCTTGCCGAAACAACCTCTCACGTTTCTACTCTCATCTTTTGCTCCCCGTTACAAGCTCCCTTAAAGAACTAAGCATCTAAAAGGAAGAACAAACATGGTTAGTTTCCCCTGAATCAACTATCCAAGGTGAAGTATCATCTTTAACTAAACAAGCTTCTAAAAAGAGTAAATTTGATTTACCATTGTTCTTCTTTTCTTTGAGCTTCTAAAGATACTTATTGTAGTTTCTCTTCAAGTGCCCAACTGCACCACAGTGGAAACATTTTCCTTTGGGCTTCTTTTGCTTTGAGCTCCTTTTGTTATTGTTGCTTTTGTTTTTCTTAGGTTGTTCCTCCGTTCTTAGACTAACCATTTTCTTCAGTTCTCTTTTTTCTCTTCTTATTCTTTCAAACAGAAGAGGAAGGTTGAGCTTCTGCAACATTTGCCTCACCTTTTTTGGTCTTTTCTTTCGAAATAGATTCGAAGGTTTGCAGCTCATTAAGCAACTCAATCATGCTTCATTTCAACTTGTTCATGAAACAGTTGCTCTTAAAATGAAAGAACGCAGGGTAGAGGGTTTCCAATATCATCCCTACTTGTGTGGCTATCTATCACTGCTCCGTTTACCTCGACCTCATGGAGATAGTTAACCATGCTGAGAACATGTTTTTTGATCGAGACCCTTGCCTTTATTTTGGCATTCATCATAGCCTTTATGGCTTCATGACATGCCTTTTCAGAAGGTTTGCCAAACATATCTTGTAGAGGTTGCATTATGTCATAAGTAGTCTCCATGCTTTCGTGCTTCATTCTAAGCACGGTAAACATGCCAGCCAAAAGGAGGCATCGGGCCATATTGTTTGCCTCGATCCAACGATCATATGCTTCTCGTACATTACGAGAGGCATTAGCAGCAGACGGTGGAGGACATTCCTCTATCAAGACAAATATGTAATTTTCACAAATTAGTACAATATTCATGTTACTCTTCCACTTGACAAAATTATCTTCGGTTAATTTTTCATTTTTGAGAATAATGATGATTAGATTATATATTATTACTGTAATAAATAAAAAAATGATATAAATTAAATGGTTGCATAAACATTATAAAATTATGTTTTAGAATAGTAAACGTGATGCATGATGCATATAGAAAAACACATAAAATATTTTACTAATTCCACAATTATTCAATTTTAATAAATAAAGTATCATTGTAGGGTAGGTCAAATTATTTATAGATTGAATTGAGACATTCTCAATTAATAAATATATTCAAAATATCTCATATTTTCTATATTTATTAATAACCATATATTTTTGGTCAAAATATAATTAACAAATTAATTATTTCTTTATGAGTATAACCCACTATTTCATATTCAAATAACTTAACTCGAAATTACCGCCGTAGGGTAGGTCAATTTTGAAATACATTATGTTGGAAACAAAGTGTACAGCGGAATTTTAAAAATTTTTCATCAGAGTAATTTCCAAAACACAAGTTTGACATGTTATATATATAAATTAGACAGATCTTACTAACCTCTGTGTGCCGAAGAACCTCCGCAACCTGTGTAGAGAAGTAATGTTCCAGAAAAGCCTCAACCAACTGGTCTTCTTTACTATTCTCTATCCACAACTAGAGTGAGTGTGGGCTCACACGTACAGCTCTTCCACCAGTGACTCTCCTTCCAACCAATAAAGAGAACCCAAAGCTAGTGTTCGTGATTTGTGAACAAAAGCTCTCAGGGAGTTTTCAGATGCTCACTAGAAGAGTATCACTCTTAATCTCTCAATTGATTTGTATTGATCTGAGTAAATCATGAGACTCACTCTCTTTATATAGCTATTGGTCCTGGAGTCATTCCTTATCAGATTAGGTCTCAAAAACTCGAAACAGAATCAAGTTCGGATCAATATCTGATAAGATCCGCGTGAAAACGTGTAATCTTATTTCTCGCTGATCGGTAGGCCGAACATGCCCCATCGGTAGGCCGAACACGTAATTCGACAGGTCGAACACCCGAGAAAAAATCTCCGCAAATCTTTTATTTTCCACCCAAGATTCTAAAGGATAAAGTCTCAGTTTTGATTCAAATAACCCTATAGAGAAGTTATCTCATCAAAACAAACTTTATCAAGATAATCTCTAAGAAAACAAATCAATTCACAATAATTCTACAAGTTTATCTTGATCTAATTTGTCCAAAATTAAAACAACCGATAAACAGACAAGAATTATCTGATCGCAATAATTCAACAAGTTTATCCTGAACTAATTTCTTACAAAATTAATTCAACCAATAAACAGATATGAATTATTTGATTCTTATAAATTTTAAACCAATCTGATAAATCCGACATAAGTCACCAATTATTGGAAAAGCACGCCGTGTCGTTACAGGATTTTGTGAGCTAGCAAAGGGACCAAAATGGACCTATAAAGTTTAAGCTCATGATAATTATGAAACCCAATATCCCAGATATACATTTCATAATTATCAACTCCAACGCTACTCTACTAAAAGCTTGGAGCTGCACTCTCGAACTTTATAGAATTACGAAGCTCGTGTAGCTAAGTCTCCATGACATATCATAGTGTATTGTATCCCCATATGATCATCCATAATCGGCTTAAGGACAAGTTTTGTCTTACCTTCCCAATTATTTTTATCTTACGTTTCATTGTCTCACTATTAGAAAACTTACCATCTAAAGATAGTATACCATTCGGTTACACCTATGTATCCAAATGGTTGAGCGCTCCAGTTTTCCAATTACAGGAGAACGCATATAAGAGGATATCATTACTCCTAAAGAGGAGCTATGGATTCCATATCTATGAATAACAAGTCTACGCTATCAAGAGTCATGCCTCCAACGTACCGGCATGCATACCACTATTGAGATGTGGGTGTCACCCTTTAGTACATCAAAAGACACAAGTCGAGACAACAGGCCCACTATTCATCTCAAGATTAAGATACAATACAAATGACTATCTAAAGTGAATCGATTTGCCAAGATAGAATTATTAATCCAAATCAATTCACTTTATGTCCCGATCCAACACATCATCACCTATGACAACGTGCCAATGTTTCTATTCACGGAGTCCAACTCCGATGGTCAAGACAAACCATCTCCCATAAAGGATATAGACAACATAACAATCTTTACATGAATAAATCTCCCAACTTTATTCTCTCAATTGCAGATCATATGTTTTAGACCGTCACCTTAAGAAGCATGTCTTCCGCATAATCAATCCATCATATGCCCAATTCTTAAGGTTTAGAGTGACAGTCTCAGACTACTGTTTGCTTATCATACATTCAACAAATATGAATGTAAAGAGGACAAAATTTGGTATATATAAATGAATAAATTCTTTATTGATAAAAATGTCTCCAAAAACGTATTACATTTTTACTCCTTAGGGCATACATGTCTAACACATTATAAAATCCTATCTCTTGGAAGCCAATTAACCTTGCTATTGATTTAAATGAACACCCTCCGTAGGAAGGAAGAAATCAAAGCAGCGCGAGGTGCCACATAAATTTCACGGTGTTGTGTTAATAGTGAAGACCGCATGTTATATTGCATATTATCTTCTCCCACTCATTATTTTAAAATGATGTGTTTTATCTTATAAAACATTTTATGTTTCATAATTCTAGTAAATATAACCAATTTTTTAAATACTAGGTTATATTTTGTATTAATAGAATCTCATCCTATTTACACTTAGATAAATTACCAGATTTTTTAAAAATCTAAATTTGTTATGAATTATCTAAACTACCCAACATTAAACAATTTAAAATTAGATAACTTAGAACTAATGTGAATTTTACAAAGTTTTAACTATTAAAATTAAAATCACATTATTTGATTGATTATCAAAATAAATTAAAATAAAATTTTATAAGATCAACCCAATTAATTAAATGTCATTAAATTAATTCTAACACATATTAAATTTTTTTGTAAACAATTTTATATAATATGAAATAATATGTAAATATATACATGTAATGTTACAGTAACTATAAGTGGGCATTTTTCTAGATGACATGTTATAATCCATGAACATGTTATCACAGTCATCACATAAAACAATAACATGAAAAAAATAATGAATTTTTGACCAAGTCCTTGTAGGTAATTAAATTACAACCCATAAAAAAAAGATAAAAAATTTATAATGGTCTTTTTGTAATTACACATAATTCCCAGTTCCATTGAAGTAGACTTCACCAGGTGGGTTGCACTGAAAAAACTTTCGGGTTACTTAAAAAAATTTGGATGGCGCAAGTTCAAAATAAGCCCAGCAATCGATTTGGTTACTAAAGGTAACCAAGTCTTCTTCTTCTTCTTCATCAAGATTTCATCACGTGCAGGATAGTTCTTCAGGCATTCCTACAGCTGCCTCTGCTGCAACTCTGAGCACACCCGCCACCATTGCTACTCTAGCCCGTTCTCTACCGATGAGAGCATTTTCACGATGCTGAACAGCCCAACTCATAGGCTGGCCACGGCTAAGTGCCGTAAGCGCTCAAAATTGAGCTGAAGATGGTAAGGCTAAGCATCGGTGCCCTCATTGGCCAAGCTTTGCCACAGCACAAAGTCAAACTCTATTGCTTGTTTATTCGAATAATCATGAGCTGCAGCGCTCAAGGCCAAGCCGTGATGCTCCAGGCCGAACGCTGCCACCGGCGTTTGGTTTACGGCCGAGCGCGGAAGGCCTACGGTGGCTCAACGGCCGAGTGCTCTTGGGCCTTACGTTGGCTCACGGCCGAGCTATGGTGGAGCTCAAGGCCGAACCTTCAAGGCCGCTCAAGGTGGGGCACCACCACTGTTCTGAGTCCAACTCTGATGGTTATGGTGGTTGCTGCAACTCACGGCTCCATGCATATGTGGCGTTTGTAGTTCAAACATGATGATCCAAAATTATGGCGGAAAGAAAAGAAAGAAGAAGTTGCAGGTGATGTGCTCGCAAAAATAATTTTGCATGGTAATGCATGTTAATGGTTTTTGCTGTGCACGTTAAGTCTCTTTTCCTGTTTAAATGCCTTTTGCACATTAATGTGTGTTAAAGGCTTTTGCTGTGCACTTTAAAGTGCCTTATTAATCCACGAGCATGTGAATAGTATGGTGTTTCCTTTGTTCACGTTAAGGCTTTGTTTCTCTTGTTGCAGTTTGTGTTTCAAAAAACATGGAGTGTAGGTGCATGATATTATCCTCTATGTGATAGCATACGTGATAATCGAGGAAAGAGAGAAATAAAATTTTATTGTTGCACGAGTAGTGTTGATGAACGTGGGATGCTGTTTAATAACAACTTCTTCCATGGTTTTTCAGTAAATGGGAAGAACAAAAAATAATAATAATAAATGACAAAAAGCCTACACCCCTTTATGAGTTTACATAAATTTGATCTAATCAAATATAAAATAAAAATACTAATCCAAAAAGACCATATAATTAATGACCAAAAATCCATTCATAAAATATAATCATTCATCACATGAATCAAAATATTTTAAAAATACAAAGTGCCCACAAACATGCATCAAGAACATGATATTATCAAAATAAAATCATGTTAATTAAAATTATATATGCTATAACCCTCTCTGATGCTATTTGTTAGTATTAAATATGAAACGCCACTGAAAGAACAGAACGTTTGACAAACAAAAATTTTCTAAAAACTTTGTTCATTAGAAATAGCTATATAATTTTAAATAAAAATAAAAAGCTTGAAGAATTGTTTCAAACCTTTTGAAGACCTATTAGGGTATTTCAGCTTTCCTTTTTGACACCACGATCTTCCAAGTCAAGCCTCCACACCAATGGAAAGACGAGTGGGTGTCAAACTACAAGAAGAAATTAATCTCATATTTTTCTGGATCTGCTATATACTCTATACATGAGATAGCAAACCGTTTTTTTAGAGAAAAAACTCTTAGTTTTTCTCTCTAGATATTTTACAAAATATTACTTAAAAAAAAGATTGTAAGATAACTGTTATCTCTATGTTTTTATATCTGAGCAGTTAGTTATTTATTTATTTAATTTTAATTTATTTTACATTTGAAATAACCACCCACTAACCTCTTTAGTGGGTGAATCATATACCCACACTATAAGATATGTGGGGAATAGATATACTCCATGTTTCTTATCCCTTTTTTTTTTTTTTTGAAATTTCGAATCACGTAAGCGTGATTAGATAACTAGGTGGTGGTTAAACACATTCTCAAGTATCTTAGGAGAAGAAGAAACTATATGTTGGTATATTCCGGTGAAAATTTAATTCATACTAGATACACTGATTTTGATTTTTAATTAGACAAAAACACACATAAATCTATGTCTGAATCAATGTTTACTTTTAGTAATGAAGTAATAGTTTGGAGAAGCATAAAACAATCTTGTATTGTTGATTTGGCTATGAAAGCTGAATATGTGGCCGTTTGTGAAGTAGCTAAAGAAGCTGTTTGGCTCCGTAAGTTCTTAAACGATCTGAAAATCGTTTTAGACATGGATAAACCACTTACACGGTATTGTAATAATAGTGGTGCACTTGCAAATTCAAGAGAACCCAAAACCCATAAAAGAGGAAAGCATATAGAGCGAAAATATCATTTGATCAGAGAGATAGTGCTTTGAGGCAATGTGGAAGTTATGAAGATAGTGTCAGAAAACAACCTTAATGACCCTTTCACCAAGACATTAATAACCTGCAAAGAGTTTCAAGGGACATTTGGAAGGCTTAGGTTTTAGAGACATATCTAGCTTGCTTTAAGGCAAGTGGGCCATTGTTGGGATTGGTGCCCTATAAACTAGGACATTATACATATTGTTAATAAATAAATAAAGTGACATTTATAATTATTTTAGTTGCTTGTATGTATTATAAATACTTTTATAAACATCAACAATATTTCAAGATTATTTATGTGACTATAAATTTAGTATATAAGTGTTATATGCTTAGGGATAAAATTTATAGATAATAATCCAAATAATCCATAATAATTAATTTAAGTTTAGGATCTTTAATTAAATATTGCAAATGTGGTCCAATCTCATTTAGAAAGAAATAGTCTTATCTATGCTATTAATGTAGAGAAAATAGATTGGAGGTACTTTATATAATGAGACTATATAGGATTTGACTAGATAAATTATGAATATCTAATAATCATCCATTACAATAGAGTATTCAAATGTATCACTATAATGATCATATATATGATAGTCTTAATGTTGAGTATTTATTAGATTTCTGTTTATAATATTATGTTTCTTGACTTGCATAGTAAGATTTGTCTAAATACAGATCATAAATTAGCATCTTGGAAACATAATGGAATAAATGATTGAGAATAATATTATACAGATATGAAATCTATTCCTTTCTATAGAAGTTAGAAAAATAATTCTTTTAAGTGATGATTCGAGGTTTAACAAGTAGAGCATTCATTCATAATAAGACTATGGATTAATTGTTTATTAGAGAATTATTGGAATCCAAGAATAAAAATATAATAAGAAAGGTAAACGAAAATTGAACCAAAATCTTATTATGAACTATTTATGGAGGACTGACTAATATGTAATGATTATATCGATAGACTACTCCCTAACTTTCTTTGAGTAATTTTCACTGTAATCTCAGGAGTTTAGTTTTAGGTTTTTAGTAGAGTAACACTGCAACTAATAAATTTGGCACATTAATTAAAGAGTTTAATTAATTGTCAAATTTATTAGAGCTTAGGTTATGGGTCCATAGGTCCCCAATGCCACCTCTATAACACTGTATTGGATTTAATGCATAGGATGAATTATATATATTTAATTCAAAATTATTGAATTTTGAAAAAATTATTTCACACTTAAGATATTAATGTGATACAAAAAAAATATTCTTTATGACACATAATATAATGTGTCACAAAGAACATTAGCTAATTAATCTAATATATTTAATTAATAAGATTAATTATTTCACATTTAACTGAATTAATTATTTCACATTTAACTGAGCATTAGTTAATTGATTAATTGATTACATTTAATTAATAAGATTAATTAAATATGTTTTAAATAAATTAATTGATAATATTTGAATAATAAGATTATTTAAATATAATTTTAATTTTGTATGCAATACATGTGTGGTGGGACCACAATTTGTCTTTTCCAAAATAGACACAAAATTTAATTATTAATTAATTTAAAAATAAATATGATTTGTTTTTAAATTTAAATATATATATATAAGGTTTAATTATATTATATATGTTAGACATGCATGCTCTAAGGAGTAAAATGTTGTAATATGTTTTTGGAGACATTTTATCAGTAAAGAATTTATTTATTGTTCATATACCAAATATTGTCCTATTTACATTTATAATTGTTGAATGTATGTTATGCAAACAAAAGTCTGAGACTCTTAGTCTAAACCTTAAGAATCATGCATATAATGGATAGATTACGTGGAAGACATGATTTTAAAGGTGATGGTCTAAATCATAAGATTCATAATCGAGGGAATAAAGTTGGGCGTTTTATTCATACTAAGATTGTTATGCTGTCTACATCCTTGATAGGAGATGGCTTTTTTTGGCCATCAGAGTTAGACTTCACGAGTAGAAACATTAGTACGTTGTCATAGGTGACAATGTATTGGATTGAGATATAAAGTGGAATTGATTTGGATTAATAATTTCATTTGTACAAATCAATTCACTTTAGACAATCATATGTATTGTATCTTAATCTTGAAATGACTTATGGGCCCGTTATCTTGTCTTATGTCTTTTGATGTACCAAATGGTGATATCTTGACTTTGTGATGGTATGCATACTGGTATGTTGGAGACATGACTCTTGATAGTGTAGACCTGTTACTCATAGATATGGAATCCATAGCTCCATCGGTGGAGTCAATGAAATTCTCTTATATACGTTATCTTGTAATTGAAAAACTAGAACTCTCAACCATTTGAATGCATAGGTGTAACCAAATAGTATGTTGTCCTTGGATGGTAAGTTTTCCAATAGTGAGATAACAGAACGTAAAATAAAAATAATCAGGAAGGTAAGATAAAATTTATCCTTAAGTCGATTATGAATATCTTATGGGGATACGACACATTATGATATGTCATGGACACTTAGCTAATTTGGACTTCGTAATTTTATTATAGTCCGAGAGTGCAGCTCTAAGCTTTTAGTGGAGTAGCGTCAGAGTTGATAATTATAAAATGTGTATCTAGGATATTATATTTTATAGTTATCGAAGCTTGAACCATATAGATCCATCAGGTCTCCTTTGCTAGCTCATAATAAATCCCGTAACGATACGACATGCTTTTCTAATAAATTGGTGACTTATGTTAAATTATTAGATTGACTAAAATTCAATAGGATCAGATAATTCATATCTGTTTATCGGTTGATCCTAGTTCAAATTTTTTAGGTCTTATCTGAATTTTATTTAAAAAGAATACATTCCAACAAATTTGTATGCAATACCATCATAATGACAAAAGTGAATTATGTCACTAATAGTCATATAGGATTCCATGAAGTATTATTATTATAAAAAATTGTCACAAAACTAATCATAATAATAACAATAATTTCAGTCATGCCAAAATTAATAAATCATGTCAAACTTAAGACTAAATATCTTGAGTTTTAGAAGTCAACATTTCGAATGTTAGGATTTAATTATCACTCAATGTGATCAAATCTAGGCCACATATATATATATTGATCAAAAACCAAATTGAATGTAGGGTTAGGATTAGAAGGGAATTGATCTAAGGGTCAATATTTGACAAAAAAAAAAATTAGGATACATTACATGAGAGGGTTGCAGGTTTTGTTGGATAACAAAGGTAGATATTTCTAAGGGTAATGATGAAAAAGATAGGAAAAAAATGTGATGACAGTAGGATCTTACTAATTAAGTAATTAGCATCTTAGCAAAATGAGAAAAATGCTCTATCAAAAAAAAAAAAAAACAAAAAAACAAAACAAAACAAAAAATGGGAAAAATACCAGAGTTATGACCAAGGGTCAATCTTGGACGAATAAATGACATAGTGAACTAATGTATTAGGTTGGAACATAAATAATGATACTTAGAGGACCAATGGTTATAGAATAGATGGAAATTGGCCCATCATCATGAGGCTTGGAATTTTGATTTATTTCCCCCATCTGTTGCTGCCTTATCACTAAGGAAAGAAGAGTGAAAAATTCAATTTTCACGCACAAATAACTTGGTCTATAAATAGACAAGAGCTACAAAGTTCAAACAAGACTTTCATCCATCTTTTTTTTAATTCTTTTTCTTTCTCCAAATTTTTCCTCCAAATCTGCGAGTTCCACGAGCCTATTCCCTTTCTAATTTTTCATTTACAAACCCTCTCCCACTCTGCTACAACCAAACTTTAAAGCCCCTAATTTTGTAGGTACTAGTTTGAGGCAAGTATATAGTGGGTATTTTAGCTAAGTTTCAATTATTTAGTAGATGGGGTGTATTGCATAATTTTGCTTATGTGATACACCTGTCAAATGAAAACTTAACATTTAGATAATTTTGTCTATGTAAGCATTTTGTATTTATCATTCTCCTTCCTAATTTATACTTGTAACACCCAACTTTTAATTAAGTGAAATTAATGTGTAAAATGGTGTATTAGTGTGCCTAAGAGGGTGTTTGGGTAAGGGTGGTTCACACCACAAACTCAGTTATGAATAGTGTAAAGCTCTCACATGCTACAGTAAAAAGAAAAAAAGTTACTACAGTATAGAGTTCTCACATGCTATAGTAAAAACGGTTCCCACCAATAGTTTCCCCACTAGCCAAACACTTTATAAATGTGATTTGAACTTAATTTGCTTATTTTGTGGCATTTTTCAATTTATTTCATCTCTTTGTTATTTTAATTGTTACTTTGAATTTTTAAACAAAACAATTTGCCAAATATTAAACAAGTCCCATTTGGAAAACCATGTGCAGGGCATCGTTTCCCTCTACAAAACCATCCTTCTTTTCCCTTTATTTAATCTCTCTGTTCCTCTCTTCTTTCCTCCTTCCCTCACTCTCTCTCTCAGATGCTCTCTCTCTCTCAGCGTCTTTCTCCCTCTTTTCTCTCTCTTTGATTCAAAACTTTTGAGCTCAAGTGTTGCTCCTCAACTAGATTGAAAGCTTAGAAGCACGATTGGGGCTCCACAAACTCGAATCAAAGCTTAAATTTAAGGTTAGTTACTCTATTTCTCAAATATCAAACTTTTCCCAAATTTCTCAATTCTCTTTGTATATTGAAATCTGAATTCCTTTTTGCTTAGAAACCATCCTATCTAAGTTGTAGAACTCTAATCATCTAGAATCTAGGCTTGATTGGATGAAAATCAGATTAAATCAAGTTTTTCTCTTTTTCCTCATTTTTGGATTTCCTTGAAAATCTCTATGTAAAACTTGTTTAAAGTTGTTTAAATGTGTTCTACTATGTTTTTCTATCGTTTATGAACAATTATATATGCTCTTGGAATTGAAAAATAGGTTGAAAATGGGATTTCTAGCTTGGGGAGGCTGAGGCTAGAAATCTAAAAAATTCCAAATTTTCCAAGTTTGGCATATTGATCTTGAGCATCGGTAGGCCAAACTTATATCATCGGCAGGCTGAACCTAGAGCAGTTCGGTAGGCTGGATCAAGAAGTTTGGCAAGCCGATCAGGCTTCATAAAATTTGATGTTTTTCACCCGTTTTTACTGTTTTGAACCTAGATAAAGACTTTGACATGCTAGTAAGATTTTGTGAACTTCAAAGGCACACTAAGACACGATTGTGAGGTAGAATACTTTAAGATAGATATTAACAAACCTAGTTTATATTTAAGGTTGTTCGTGATTCTGTGGAGCTAATGTATAGCAGATCGGGATTGCAGTGTTGAGACATGGTGTAGGACATCGAGATAAGACTTTTACCCCTTATTTGGTAACCATGCTTTTAAATGGTTTTGGCCTCAAAGTAAATTCTTTTAGAATGTTTTCAATAAATGGCTGAAAAGGATTTGTATAAGTTGTTTTCATAAACTGCTAAAAGATGTGATATTCATAATGAACCGTATAATGAATGTAAAAGAACTCACTTGGTGAAATGAGATTTGATTAATGATTTATACATTAGGGCATGATGCCATATTCAAAGATTGGGTCGTATAGAGAATGACCTTGGGGGCAGGTCCCGAAACTCAGCTGGGCCACTATGGCGGTGATATTCAATGGTTTGCCAGAGATAAGAAAATGAATTCATTTTCAGTTGAATAAGGGACTATTTTGGTAAGAATGATTAAATTGAATTTATTTATTGTGTTTTCTAGATTTTTTCTTGAAATTAAATGATTTCAAACTTAGTCTTACTGAGCCCTTCGCTCATATTTTTTTCTTGTTTTAAACCTTTTCCCCCTCTGGCTGGAATTCAGCTTAGGATTAATTGAGAGTCCATCAATTAAACTCGTGAGCAGTAGAAGATCTTGAGTAGGTTATTCGCTTTATTTGTTTAAGGCATATAACACTTTAATTCTCCTCTTTTATATTGGACTGTGGTTATAATCTAATTATCGTCAATACTATGTGTGTGCACTAATGTGGGTACGGTGAGACCCAACCCATATTTATCCTTTTCTTATTATTTTATCTCATATTGTTTTCATTAAATCAGAGGTTTTAATTTAAAAAGTTTTAAATCCATCACGTTTTCATAATTAACTTAACTTTTTAATTGGTGATTTTTAATTAAAAATTTGATTTAATTAACTCATTACGTCACCACCCAGGTTTTGGGGCGTGACAATACTGCATTAATTGTTGACATAAAAAGCACCATAGTTATTCTACCTAAATCCCTTAATCAATAAGCCAGCCTTTAAATAATTTTATTTTTAATTTTAAACTTTATCTTGTATATTTAATTTGCTTGTTATTTTAAATGACGTTATTATTGCTTATTAAATGCATAATATTACACGAAAATCACAATGCTTGCATTGGTTATTTTAAAGTTTATAATGTTGAATGTGATTAATCATAATATCTGTGCATACTCATATATTATTCCGTTTACTTGAAAGCTTTAATAAATACTTATCATATCTTTCAGTATGCTTTTTTTTTTTTTTAAGGAATATATCTTCCATTATCTTGTATATACTTGATATTGATAAGTCATTATTATTAAAAAAATATTTTACAAAAATTACTACGGTTTATTTTATAAAGTAACGATTCAACTTATCATAAAAAAGTAATTACTCGATTTTTTATTAAAAATATTTAAAAAGTCACTTTTGTTATATTTTTACTTGATTTTTTATTAAAAATATTTAAAAAATCACTTTTATTATATTTTTTTATACTCGATATTGTTTTTTTTAACGTATAATTGATATTATTATAGAATCACTTTTCGTTCAACTATATATACTTCACAAAAAACAAACAGTAAGCTTCTATCTATATGTATATGTATTAAAAAAAAAGATAGCGTCAAGAATTAATTAAAGTGAATAAAAACAAAGATCAGGTAAATTAAATGTATAAAATAATATTTTAAAATAAAAAAATAAAGCTATTTAAGTGATTTAAGTAGAGTAATTATAATGCTTTTGCCTCAACAATTAATACAATACTTATAAGAAAGAGAACGATAATTAAAAAACGCTGACATAAGCAAAATTATTTAAATGTTGAATTTTTACTAACACAAGCCAAATGACATGGTACATCCAGTCTACTGAGTAATTCTTATGCTAAGCAATTAATTTTGGTTAGGAGAAGCCTTGCGAAAGGTGGTCCAAAAAAGGATAGAACTGGTACCTCATCCAACACTAGGTATAAAAATTTTCTTGGTGTGCTAGGTTTCGAGGTTATAAGATGTTGATGGTGTTCTAAAGAATTTTTTTTTTAATATATTGAGATCTTTACTATCGATTTATGACTTATAGATGTGATGATATGTTTAGCTTGTATGTGTATAAAAATGTCAAAGAAAAAATTGGATTTTAGGAAAAGCATGATTTAAACTAGTTTTGAACAAGTTTTTGTGCTTCAACATAGAAAACCCGGTTTTGGCATAAAAAGAATATGATATGGCATGATTCTTTGATGTGTTAATGCTGTGCTTGATCCCGTGTAATGTATAGAAAGACCTTAGAACAATAATTTTATCATTAAATAAAAATAATGCCTAAAAATGTTATTTTTAAGCAATTTTTAGAAAATGCAAAAAACAAATAAAAAATGAAGGCCTATTGTTTAGAATTTGACCCGCAGACTTTAAAGGCAGTGAATTACCCATGGAATTATATGTAATGCTCTGAAAATTTTAGCCTCGGGTAGTAGGGACTTAAGTATCAAAAAATTGGATTGCAAGTCAAAAATATAAAAATCATGAAAATATGGTTTAGGGCCGTGGGATTGCACTCAAACTCTACATCATAGTGTTGAAACAAATTTAAGGCCAAATGAAGCGTTTTCGAATTTTCACCAAAGCCTAGGGCAAATATGTAAAGATTTGCAGAACACCGCAAAAATGCAAACTTTCATTTATCAGGTGTTCAAACTAAAATTCTGAGTTAGGGGCTGTTGTGATGATCTTTTATACTTCCTAAATGATTTTATTGTGGATTCTAAGTGGAAGAAAAGATTTGGGCAAGAGGTTTTAAGCGTAAAGGTAAACAAATAATCTTGGACCTTTCGGATCAAAACTGTAAAATTAAGTTTAAGAACTGTATGGATGGTTTTGTTGCTATAAACAACTATATTATGAAATTCAAAGTTCTTAAAAAAGTTAGAGAATCAAGTCCAAATGTTAGAAAAATTTCGAATTGAAGTTTGTGATAAAAATGTCGTATTCCCACGCTAATGGTAAATGGGTAAATTGGAAGCTTGGGGCTTAGTTAGGATTGTAAATATTTAGTAAAGAAACACTTATAGACCTAAGTTAGAATCCAAACAAAACCTCAAAAGAGAGAGATTGTGAAGAAGATAGGAGCGTAAAAATCTAAATTTTCCCAAGTAAGGTTAAAAGGAAGATTTGAACTTAGAGACGGATCTCATTGACCTAAATACGTATAGGGCATGATAGAAAACCTTGATTAATGAGTTTACGGTGAAAATTCAATAAAAGATAAGATGGACCCTAGAACCTACTTTAGGTAGCCTAATAGGCTACCTTGTGTAGACATAGCCCAAAACAATTTAATGGGCCCAAACCTTCTAATACAACCCCTCTATGCCAAGTTACGGGCCAATACCACCTGACGTAAGTTGGATAGTGAACTAAGTGTTCCAAGCCCAGCTTGTCCACAAGATGCTAATAGATTTTAATCAAGTTTATGTTGATTAATTAAGTAATTAATTAATTAATTATTGAAAAACATACAAGAGTATATCCGAGGTTAAGTAAAGGTTTATAAGCCAATTAAGGAATTAAATAATTAAATAATTAGTAATTAAATTAATTCTAGAACAATTAAAAATTAATTACAAATTAATTATGGAAAGGAAGATAAACTTGAAATAGCCTAACCTGCAAAGGATAATCCTGATAGTTGGGTGTCGAATTGATCAGGACATCGGGGTCCATTATTCCTCAAGCGAGAAAAATTTATAGGCTATGCTTTAACTAAGGAATTCAAGTAAAAACTTTACCTACGATATGGAAATAATATTTTGAAAATTGCATCTCTAAAATGTGTGCATGGATAACGCTACGATTATGCTCCTTGACTCTATTTCTTGAGAGATGGACATGTATATATGTTCACATAAACAAGTCACAAAGTAAATGAAATTGTATAAACTTAAGTGTCGTATCAACCTCCGTCAGGTGGAGTTCCATGAATGATACAAGTTAAGACATGTAATGTAGTTAGTTGGATGGCTTCCTAAATCTCCATTGGCCATGTGCAACCAATAGGTACACATTGGGCCTACATGAATGAAAATATTTTCAAATCCAAACATAAATGGTTGACATATAATTTGCGATGCATCATTCGTTTTAAATGTTTTATGTTAAAAAATGGCTATACTTGCTGAATGAGAGCTCATCATGTTTATTCATGTTGTAAAATTTTTAAGTAAAGAACTCATATCCTAGCATTGATTGATGGATTGACCAAGTAGCGCTTGATGATGGAGGCACAGATGATGGATATTGTTAGGCAAATTTAAGAATTTTGCATCAAGAAACACTTGAAAATTGAAAAAAAAAAAATTAAAATGAATATCTATTACGTTATTTATAATGACTTTTATTGTTAAGTACTTCATCACTAGATGTCATAGATTCAAAACGATTTAATTTCTATTATCTTAGACAGGACAAGTTTTACTAAGGATTATGTAATACATGTACAATCTCAAGGGATAAGTCCATCAAGAAACTTGATATTCGAATCAAGTACCTTACACGCTTTCCGCTATTATGGTTCAAATCCCAATGACAAAATTAATGCAATAAGTCAAATCCCAATGACGAAATTAATGCAATAAGTTTATGTTGAGTTCAAGTTTAATTTAACTAAGTCTAAGTTTAAGGTTGAATCAAAGTTTAAGCTACATTTAAGTTCAAGTGTATGTATAAATTTTTACGTTCGAATTTATGCATTGAGGTTAAAAAAATTACTGTAATTTTGAGAATCCAAAATTACGGTTAAAGATGAGTTAAATAAGAAAATGTTTAAACATGTTAAGTAATGGTTTGAGAAGTCACGTTGCCACACAGGGACACCTTTGGGAGGCAAGTCTAACATAAGATTTGGTCAGATTTTATGGTTTCTTGGTTTTTTTTTTTGGGATTTTCTTTGAATATTTGACCAAAAATTGGGTTTTTGGACTTCGGCTTTCTCATAGCTAATTTCTAAGGATAAATTATGGGCTTTTGGGTTGATTTTTCTATCTTTTGTCAATGTTAGACCCAATTAATTGAAACCCTCCAAATGAGATTAAAATTAGGTTGGGCTAAAATGAATTAGCCTATTTGTTTACTTATGGCTTATCAAACCACAATTTATGGGAGTATCCTGAGTGTAGCTTGGGTCCATGTATTGAGTGTATTCATGCCAAATGACGTGATCATGGCTAGGGCCTCAGAAGAATCTAGCACAAAAACAACCATTATCATTGATTGTCTCATGTTTCTTTCCTTTTTTTTTTCCTTTTCTTTTTACAGTGACAATATTTTTACTCAACTAAATAGAAATTATAATACAAAAAACAACTTGCTTTTTAATACTAAACAAACAATTAGACCATTGATTGAATCAAAGAATATAGAATATTTTTTCATACACTCTTTCTAATTATTGTACAAGTAACTCAATTAATGAGATAAGATTAAGTTCTCAAATAAATAGTTTTTTTGCTCTTTATATTTTTCAAATTATCCCCATCTCTGGTGTAGGTTCTTAAATATATTGTTGATATCAATCGTTACCCACCTAACATATAATAGATTAAATTCTTAACAGCTACAAATTGCACATGGCCCAAAAAAATGAACACAAAAAAAAAAAGAAAATCATAATACGTTAGATCAAATAATTTGCTTTTAACTTATAATCATTTAGCACCCTAAATGCTCATCAAAAAATGCACCAGAATCTAATAGAAATTAGAAAAAGACTCATATAGTGGCCAACAAAAAAACTAACTTAAAATTATTTATCTAAAGTCATCTTGTATATCATGGTCAAACATAACCAGCCATATAACTTTGTCTTCCCAAGGGTAAAGGATTGACAACATTAATGCCCAATCCATTGTAAGATATAAAATAAAATTGATTTTTTTGGTGCGTATTCCAATTTAAGAAGGAAGTTGGTTGCTCACCTATTAATCCCAACATTTGCCTGGCCAGGTAGTGAGATGCAAACATAAGGAAAGTGAAGCTAAATTGTTAAGGATACTGTTGTCTTGTCATGACTCAAAGATAGGGACTACAATTGAATAAAACGTAAGAAAAAATAAAACAAAATTATATAACAAAATTACTCAAAATTACCTCGACATTTATATATGGCAATAATAATATTAAATTTACCGCTTATATAGGCTTAAAAGTTTGTAAATAATAATCATACAATCCAAATACAAATACCATGAAACAACCGACATTGAGACAAACTACACAATACAGTCTACATAACACAAATACAAGATAAAATGCTAAACCTCATTGAAAATACCATATAACACAAGGCACAATCTTGATCACAACTTGTCCTACAAAACTTGGTAGGGGAATTTTTCAAACAATAAAATGAGAATGAAAGGCTCAGTAAGATTACTTTTGAAATCATATTTAAAACTCTCAGAGATCAATTAAAAAATAATTGTAGATATAATTACAAGAGTTGAACATATAAATTATTGAAAATAATAATAATTAAACACTTACTTATGTCAAGCTTGATTAACACCACCGAAGTGGCCTTATAGGGTTTTGGAACATGCCTCCTAAGACACCCTCTGCAGGACCTAAACTCTGCGTAATGACTTAACTTTTTGAGCCATTACCTTACTTTCCTAAATGTGATTTTGTAATTTTACTCTTACTTACCAGTAACGAAATACTAAGTAATAACTTTCTTTTTAAACATACTTAAAACTGTTGTAACTTATGTTACAGCATAAATGGAAACATAAGTACAACACTTAACTTTATAATCATTCAAAACATTACTTAAAACTCGTTAAGTAAACATTAATTTTTAAAAAGACTTTTTAAAATATCGTCTTCAAGGTAGTGAAAAACTTTTCTAAAAATAGTGGAAAACTTTTGCAGTTGTATCCATACCCAACCATTGTATTTATCACCACCATACTGAGCTCTTCAACCATGCTTACTAGTCTTTTTTAGAACTACCTACAGCATGAAGGAACTTGTAATGAACTTTCACTTTGTAAGTTCAAACTTTTCTCACAAAATATTAAATCATTTTCTTCTTAAAATCTTTCTCATAAAAACATCCTTCTTGAAACATTTCTTGCAAAACATCTCTTTTGAAACATTTCTTGTAAAATATTCCCCATAAAATGTTTTTCATAAAATGTTTCTTATAAAAAACATTTCTTTGTAAAATGTCTCTCACAAACATTACTTGTAAAAGCGTTTCTTAAAGAAATACAATCGATATCATAATGCATGATTCTATTTACACTCTTTTATGAATGTTTATCATCATTTTTAACTTTTTAAAACTATAGGCCCAAGTGTATTGTAACATCCAAAAATTTAATTTACAAGTTATTATGTGTAAATTCAATCAATTATTGTGCCAAATTAATTTTGAGGTGTAAAAATTTATTTTTTCATAAATAACATTCATTTGCATATTTAGAATACATTCTACCATACATTTCAATTTTTGAAAATATACCACTATTTACATTATTTGCACTTTTTATCCCACATTTAACTTTTATTTCAAAACCATCCCAACATTTTTCTTTTATTTCAAAAACACCACAACCTTTCTCTCCACTCCCACCTGTGTAGCCCCACTCCCAAAGCCCACTCACTAGAAAATTTTTTAAGTCCCAAAACCTTGAGACAAGCCCACCTCAAAGACCCAACACCACCCACTTGAAAACCCCATACCCACATCACTTTTCTTTCCTTTCTCTCCCACACCAACTCACCCTCCCTCTCTTCAATTTGCTGCAACAAAACACATCAAAGACCCCCCAAAAGACAGCCATTTCCCTTATCAAAAATCAAAAAAATCCACCACTTCCATGGCCAAGACACTCCAACCTCTCAAGCACCATTAATGATTTGAGTTTTCAAGTTTTTCAAAGCATTTAAATGTTAGTATTTCAACTCTTAAGCCGGTTTTGTGTTTGTTTTCCTTTAATCCAAAATGTCCCTTTTGGTTTAAGTAATCTCATTTTCGGATTAAGGCTAAACCTTATGGAGAAAACATGCATATGTTGTGCTTTTGAGTGTTGTGATATGAATTTTGTTGGGATGGTTAGACCAATGATTATGTTGTTATTTTGATTTTATATTTATATTAGAAACATGTTTTTATGTAGCATGAACCTATACGTTGCATATTAAAGATTTCTTCAATCTAAGTGTTGAAAACTTGACTTGGGGTATTCTTGTTTTAGTTTTGTATATGAAGAGCAAACTTTAGATTTTGGCATTTAAATCCATTCAAATGGGTTTAAACTTGTTTTTTTTTTTATTTTTTATTTTTATGATAATCTATCGTTTATGTATGTTTTCTATACTCAAAGATGTGAAAAAAAGTCTAGAATTGAGTTTAAAGCTTCAAAGGTTCCAAAACCTTAACCTGGAATTTTCCAAGTTGCCCCAGATTGGCAGGCCAATTACGTCATGCCCCATTTTTGGGTCGTGACATATACACACCAAATGTGCTTAATTATCGCATATCAAGGTCATAACATAACTTAGCATGACACTCTTCTTGGATCAGGAGGCTGGTATGATACTTTTTATCTTAACATGAGGGTTTAGATTACCGATCTTATAATCTTAGCGAACATATTATATGACATAACTTAATGTCCAAACATTAAACATAACATTTACAATCGTAATGCAAGTCATGAGTTGAACTTTAAAATGTTACGCATAACAAATGTAAATTTTCAAACATATATAGTGATACGAACCCCGCCAAGAACTGACGCGACCCTAACCAAAATTGGTTTCCAAGATCAAATTCCTAACTAGTTTTGAATGGAACCGCGACCCGATGCCCAACAAGAAGCACGAACCTTGGTATATGAGGACGCCACAATCAGCTATGGATGGACTGATTGGTAAGTCTTTGGTATGTGAGGACGCCACAATCAGCTATGGATGGACTGATTGATAAGTCTATGAACGCCACAGAAATTTCTGATAAGTTCGAATAGTTCGTTTAGGAACCAAAGAGAATTAAACCTCAAATTGTGTGTTAATACTTGTATTCATTGAATGAAATTCGTTACAATATATAGGGGTTCCCCTATGCGAATTTTCAGCTCCTAATTGCCCATGGAATTTCGGGCAAATCAATTACCAAATGTCAAATCTAAAGCAAATAAGGAAAGTTCTCTTAATGGCTTAAAAACCTTACAATAATGGAAATAACACAAACGCAAAAAGGAAACTAGACATTAAAAGGTAAATAAGCTGATTCTTCTAGCCATGTGTCGCCTCAAAACGGGAAAGTAACTGAAATGGAAATTACTCGGTCCCTTCTAGAGCTTGAATCACGCACTTGTTGGTCTGGATGTCACATGCAATTCCCTCAATGGGCCTCCATGGAATAGCTTGAGCCCAAGTTGCTTGAATCAGCCCAATAAACGTTTCTTTAAACTTCTTCGTATGAGCTCTCGTAACCGGACCAATGGGAACTTGAATTGGATCTGAACATGTCTCCCACGTGCTCTTGCTTGTGCTAACGATGTCCTCATCATTCCCCTCCTCTTGAGAAGGATTTGTCCTCAAATCGTCGCCTGCATCAAAAGGACTTAGGTCAGAAACATTAAAGGTGGCACTTACACCATACTCATCTGGCAAGTCTAGCTTGTATGCATTATCATTGATCCTTTCAAGAATTTGAAAAGGACCGTCCCGTCTAGACAGCAACTTGGATTTCCTTTGTTCCGAAAATTGTTCCTTGCGTAAGTGCAACCACACCCAATCGTCGGGCTTGAAGACGAGCTTGCGACGCCCTTTGTTGGCTTGTTCAGCATATTGTTTAGTCCTTCGCTCGATGTTGAGTCTTGCTTTCTCGTGTATCTGCAAGAAAGTGCATCGACAACGACGTTTTCCTTACCTTGCTTGTGGCGAATGACATACGGAAATGTCCCTATGAATTCCACCCAACGAGCATGCCTCTTGTTTAGCTTGTGCTGGCCCTTCAAGTGTTTCAGGGACTCATGATCGGTGTGAATCATGAACTCCTTAGGCCATAGGTAGTGCTGCCACGTCTCTAATGCCCAAACCAATGCATACATCTCTTTATCATAAGTTGGGTAATTAAGAGTTGCCCCATTCAGCTTCTCACTAAAATATGCTACTAGTCTCCCTTCCTGCATTAAAACAGCACCAATTCCAACACCTGAAGCATCACATTCAATCTCAAAAGTTTTGGAAAAATTAGGTAAAGATAACAATGGAGCATTAGTCAACTTCTCCTTGATTAACTGAAATGTCTTTTCTTGCTCTTCTCCCCATCTAAACCCAACATTCTTCTTGATCACTTCAGTTAGTGGTGAGGCTATAGTACTGAAATCTTTCATAAACCGCCGGTAGAAACTAGCAAGTCCATGAAAACTCTGTACGTTTCCCACACTAGTTGGACTCGGCCACTCCTGGATGGCTCGCACCTTTTCTTCATCAATCTGTATACCTTGAGCACTAACAACAAAACGAAGAAACACAAGCTTATCTGTGCAAAAGGTACACTTCTTGAGGTTAGCATACAACTTTTCCTTCTGTAAAACATCTAAAACAAGTTTCAAATTTTCAATATGATCATCCAAATTGCTGCTATAGATAAGGATATCATCAAAATAAACAACGACAAATTTCCCAATAAAAGCTCGTAAAACATGGTTCATTAAACGCATAAATGTGCTAGGCGCATTGGTTAAACCAAAAGGCATTACCAACCACTCATACAAGCCTTGTTTTGTTTTGAAAGCCATCTTCCACTTGTCTCCCTCTTTCATGCAAATTTGATGATATCCACTCTTCAGATCAACTTTAGAAAACACACAAGCACCATGCAATTCATCTAACATGTCATCCAAGCGAGGAATAGGATGTCGATACTTTACCGTGATGTTGTTGATGGCTCGACAATCAACGCACATCCTCCAAGTCCCATCTTTCTTAGGCACAAGTAAAACTGGTATGGCGCACGGGCTCATGCTTTCTCTCACGTGTCCCTTCTCCATCAACTCATTTACCTGCCGTTGGAGTTCCTTTGTCTCCTCGGGATTACTCCTATAGGCTGGTCGGCTTGGGATTGTAGCTCCAGGTATGAAGTCGATTTGATGTTCAATCCCACGGATTGGAGGTAAACCTTGCGGTGTTTCCTCAGGAAAGATATCCTCATATTCCTGCAAAAGAGAAACAACAGAACTATGCAAGGTGGAATCAAGATCGTTAGTGTTTAATAACGCCTCCTTGTACATGAGTAAAATCATCGGCTGATTAGAAAACAAAGCTCTTCTCACATCACTCTTTCTTGCATAATAGTTTGTTTTTCTCTCTATTTTTACCTCATTGGCCAAATCTTCTTTTGTACTGGCTCTCTCAATGTTCTCTTCTTTTCTCTCCTTTTTCTCGGCCATCTCTTCCTTTTTTCTCTCACTGGCCGAACTCTCTCTTTGCACTCCCACTCTTGATTTTTCTCCGCTCTTCAATTTTTTATCACTTTCTCTCTGTAAGCTCACTTGGTCTTCATAGACCTGTTTTGGTGTTAACGGAACAAGAGTGATCATTTTTTGATTGTGAACAAATGAGTACTTGTTGGTGAAACCATCATGTTTAACTCGCTGATCAAATTGCCATGGTCTGCCTAATAACAAGTGCCTCCCGATCCTCCTCTATATTTGCCCAAATCATCATAACCTCCATCTCCATATAGTACTCCTCTACACACCGGTTGCCTTGCTTAAGATTTTGTAGTTTGTTGTACAACTCCCGGTAGTAGTAAGTTGGTACAAATCGCTTCCTTATCACAGTCTTCATCTCTTCCCATGACTCAATAGGTCGCTCTCTATTTCGTCTCCTGTTTATAACAAGCTGATCCCACCAAGTAATAGCATAATCAAAAAATTCAATTACAGCGAGTTTTACCTTCTTCGCCTCAAAATAGTAGTGGCAGTCAAAGATGAACTCCATTTTCTTCTCCCATTCTAGGTACGCTTCTGGATTGGATTTGCCTTGAAATGATGGTATCTTCATTTTAATGCCTCTCAAACTATCATTTTCCCGGTTCCTAACTCCTCTATCCCGTCCAAATCTTCGGTGACTACCCGCTGAATCTTCTCCTTCGTCAAACTCTTCCCCATCAATCTTGTAGTAGTCATCAACCTCTCGTCTAACCGGAACCCTTTCTCGCCTATGCGCATGAGGAACATGTTGTGGCTGTTCCACACGTGCATTTTCTATCCGGTCTATCCTCTCATGAAGCTATCCTAACTCTCCCCTTAACAATCGCCTCATCTCCCCCATCATCGCTTCCATAAGAAGTTTTGGGTCTGCTGCACCCGGGGTACCCTCAATAGTGTTCTTGCTGTTGTTTGACATTTTTTTTTTTTGCAAAATAAAATAAGAAGCAATGCAAAGGACCTTACCACACTCCCTTACGTGTTTCACTCGTGAAATGGTTCACTCAATTTCACTCGTGTTTTCACTCAATACTTTCGGCTTTTGTCCAATCTAATGCTCTCGCCTCTATGCCTTTTTCCACTCGTTAATTCTCACTCAGTTCCTATAAAACTAGTCAAATCAATATCAAAATTTCCTTGAAAATTCACAAATAGATTACCAAAGAGGCTCAGATTAGAAACAAGACTATAACAGGAATAGATAATTTAGGCTTTTAGAAATCACACCCAAAAGGAACGAAATTTGACGACAAAATTTTTGGTCTGTGTAGGGAATTCAATTTTGGATTCCTTAAATGATGAATAACAAGAATCTGAAAAAAAAAAATTTAAGGAAGGTTTCCAGACTTTTTTTTTTTTTTCGAATCCTTTTGTTTTTCTTCTTTTCCTTTTTTCTTTCTTTCTTTCTTTTCTTTTCAGATCCTTTTTTTTTACCGACTTTGATAATGGAAATCAAAACTCACGAATAACTGAAACAAACATAAACTAAGAGAATGGATAAGCAAAACCTGATGAGAACCTCGCTCTGATACCAAATGATACGAACCCCGCCAAGAACTGACGCGACCCTAACCAAAATTGGTTTCCAAGATCAAATTCCTAACCAGTTTTGAATGGAACCGCGACACGATGCCCAACAAGAAATACAAACCTTGGTATGTGAGGATGCCACAATCAGCTATGGATGGACTGATTGATAAGTCTTGGTATGTGAGGACGCCAAAATCAGCTATGGATGGACTAATTGATAAGTCTATGAATGCCACAGAAATTTCTGATAAGTTCGAATAGTTCGTTTAGGAACCAAAGAGAATTAAACCTCAAATTGTGTGTTAATACTTGTATTCCATTGAATGAAATTCGTTACAATATATAGGGGTTCCCCTATGCGAATTTTCAGCTCCTAATTGCCCATGGAATTTCGGGCAAATCAATTACCAAATGTCAAATCTAAAGCAAATAAGGAAAGTTCTCTTAATGGCTTAAAAACCTTACAATAATGGAAATAACACAAACGCAAAAAGGAAACTAGACATTAAAAGGTAAATAAGCTGATTCTTCTAGCCATGTGTCGCCTCAAAACGGGAAAGTAACTGAAATGGAAATTACTCGGTCCCTTCTAGAGCTTGAATCACGCACTTGTTGGTCTGGATGTCACATGCAATTCCCTCAATGGGCCTCCATGGAATAGCTTGAGCCCAAGTTGCTTGAATCAGCCCAATAAACGTTTCTTTAAACTTCTTCGGATGAGCTCTCGTAACCGGACCAATGGGAACTTGAATTGGATCTGAACATGTCTCCCACGTGCTCTTGCTTGTGCTAACGATGTCCTCATCATATAGAGCATTTAAAATCCTTTTTTTTCATGCTATAGGTGAGGTTTGAAACTTACTTGTACACTGCTCTAAGTTTCTGCTTTATCCTTTTTTTTTATAGTCGGTTTTGTATGCTGTTCAAATGACACGCGACTATTAGCTAACTTTTCTTATTACCGACCTACTTGATTGATAATACACCTTAAAAAGTTAAACATTCATTCTCAATTGTTTGTCTTGTTACCATTGGTTTATTTCTCTATTACTTAGCTTGAACATTCTTTAATCAAATTGCATGTCTTACCTGACAGTTTTGTTGCTTAACATAATATAGAATATTTTCCATCTAAGGGTGTTTAACTTAATCGAAGTGCTCGAGCTTCGTTATAATCGTTATATAAAATATAATGATTTTATCCTTAATGGATTTTTAGTAAGTTATGTAACTTTATTAAACTTTTCATTTTACTTTACCATCCCAATACTAATAGGCTACAGAAAATTTCCTGCTAAAAGACGTTTTTCTAAATTAGACCTTTCGGGATCTATTTGAGTCGTGTATGCATAAATGACCATTTTACCCTGGACTGGTCTTAGAAAACATTCTGAATCCGTTTGCATCAAAACTTACAATTCCTTGCAACTTATAATGATGTAGAAAACAAAACATCGGTTTTCTTTTTGCAAATATTCTAGTTTTATAAAACTTTATGGCTTTGACCTATAATACAAAAATCTCGATGATTTTGCCCTCAACATGTTTTTCCCGTAAAATTTTCAAATTATTTTGGGCTTTATTTTAT
The DNA here is from genome assembly GCA_025403435.1 of Artocarpus heterophyllus. NCBI lineage: Eukaryota > Viridiplantae > Streptophyta > Magnoliopsida > Rosales > Moraceae > Artocarpus > Artocarpus heterophyllus. The sequence goes on from CM046338.1 coordinate 26,094,365, forward strand.
AAAGTTAAAAGTTTTTGTACTCATTTTACCTAAGGCCTTTATTTTTTAGTCCTTTAATCTCATCATCATCATCAACATAACATTTAAACTAAACATGCCATAACATTTTCTTTTCATATCACAATCCAAAATCGTTTTATCAAACATTTAAAGTGTCTCAACTTTGTGTTATGACAAAGTTTGTCATTTCTTTTCCTTTTTGAGCTTAAAACCCTAGTTTTCATCTTTCCATCATCATTATCATCATCATCATCCTTATAACATGCCACTTAATCATGTCACATAGTCCTTTTATATTCTCTAGTCCACATAGTTTACAATCCATACACAAACTCTATGAAAATATCAAACTTTTTAAGGCTAGCTTTAGGATTTATCAAGAAATTTCTCAAGCTCTTGCAATTCCTTTTTGATACTTGTAATATTGGCTAGTTCTCCTTGTCATAAACCATAACAAACCCTATCAAAAACCCACTTAAAACTCCATAGAAAAACACTAAAAACTCAGAGTCTAAGTTTGGATTTTCACCTCCAAAGTTGAAAAACCTTGCTTATGAACACTTGAACTTGTTTCCTTAGATGATTTGGAGGCTTAAGATCATCAAAACTTTGAGAGAAAATGGTAGAGGCGGGGTAGGATTTTGTGTGGAGAAAATAAGCTTGTGTTTTGCATGTGTACATGAAAAATATTGGAGACAAGTTTTGATCTTTTTCACTCAAGCCCTTAATTGCAAAAATAATTAATCCAAGGACCAGATTGCAATTAAAAGACTTATTTCCATCCAGTCATCATAACTGGCCACCTTGGAGGAGATGTGAAGAAATTTCCATCTCTAGAATGTCACCTTGTGGGTCCCATTTTACTTTTTAGACAATTCCACTTTACACTACCAGTATATTTTCCTATATAGTTTATGAGGTCCCACAATCTTTTATACATATCTATATCCTCCACATAATATAATTTCCATACTATTTAGCTTTATGTCGTATATTTTCTATACTACTTAACTTTATGCGGTATAATTTTTACACTATATTATTCTAATACTGCATAATTTTTGTACAGTTTAATTTTTATATTTTGTAATTTTCATGTGTCTACATAGTATTTTTCTTAGACTGTATTTCCATTTTGAAATTCGTTGTAACATGTACTACAATAACTAAACTTTCTAGCTTATTTTTCCTTACTTATTCTTACTTTACTCAAGATTATGGCATGATTTGTAACCTTAAAAATCCCATATTTATTCTAATCAAATTTATCACAAAAATTGGATTTAAACAATGATCCTTGTGATACTAAAATTACTCCCTAAATTCTTAACAAATTTTTGAGCATAAAATTTAGATCACAAAATTTGTACATTAATTACTTTACATGACCCTTAATTATTACATATATAATGCACTAGAAATTCTCGAGTGTCGTTGTAACACCCTAGTTTTCTATTTAATAGTAAATAGAGAGTCTAACGCTATAATTGACAACAATAATATCATTATTAACGTATTATTTAGTGATGTTATAGGTGATAGCGACGAGGGGTTCGATGTACTAAAAAAAGTTCACGCCAATTATGTAGGGATTATAGTTGTTTTTGAATTAATGATGTGATGATGTATTTTGTTTTGTTTTAATTAAATAAGAAGAAATTAATCAATTGAATTGCTTTATTATATATGTAACACCCACCTATTTTTATGTAATGAATATGTTAAGTTAGTAATGATGCTAAGGAAATTTTATTAATAATTTATGTTATAAGTTATGATATATGATTTTTAATGTTACTAACTTTTATGTCAAGTTTTATGACAGGTGACGACCGCATGGCATCGTTGCGCTCAAGTGTTCATGATTATTTTAATGTATGTTTATTTATGATGCAATGATGAATTGAATGTTTTAATGTATGGCATTTAAGGACAGTTCGGCAGGCTGAAAAGTCTGTCCAAGATTGGCAGGCCGAAGAAAACCATCGGCAGGCCAAACTTGGTGGAACCGGCAGGCCGAAGGGGAAAATCGGCAGGCCGAACACAACTGACGAGTAGTCAGCAGAAATCTCTCCAAATTTATGGCTGAGATAATTACGTTAAATAGGTAATTTATTGTGATTAATTGGCATAATAATGGAATAATTTTATCAGTTAAGAAAATTAAAAGGTTGACTTTGCATTGATTTGTATGATTTCCTATTTTAAGAGGGCAAAACATGGTAAGTGATGAGTGATTATTTGACTTCCCTTTTTTCTCTCCTTCCTCCACGCCATTTGCTGTCAAATAGTCAGAAAATTCTGACTTAATGGAGGGTAATGAATTTTCATTATGCTTATTACGTTAAAAAAAATTTTAACGTTCTTTTCCTCAGTTTTTCTCTCATCTTCCCAATCTTCTCTCCCTCAGTTTTGAGACGTTTTTTAATTTCTTTCCTTCTCTTCTCTTCTCCATGAATTCCATCCTCCTTCTCTCTCAAAAATTCTCTGCAAGTATTGAAAGAGAGAGTTATATTTTGTTGGTTAAATTCAAGGATTTTAAGAAGAAATTTTCAAGGTAAGAACTTTTCGGGTAATTCTGAAAAAGAATTCTCCTCCTCCAATCATCTGCAATATCTTTCTACAGGTATTGTATTTTGTCTTGAGTTTTTAATATGATGTTCATGTATGTATTATGTGATGTTTTTTCAAGTTTCATGTCATTTCGATATTTCTATGAAAAATATGAATTTTCTATCCCCTACCCCCACAGTAAAATATTACTGTTTAACTTTGATGCATGAAAAATGTAATGTTTATTCAAGGGGTAAATGAATGATGATTTTCATGAAAGTTGTCAAGAATGTGCATGTATAATGTATGATGAGTGTATTTTATGTTATGAAATTTTATGAGATTATGTAAAGAAAACTGTTTTAACAATGTTATTTTTGGATTTTCATTTTATAAAATGTTTTATATGTTTAAATGATTTTTATTGATGATGAAATAATTTTATGATATTGAAATACATGATAATAAGATGTTTGTATGAATTTTAAAATGTATGTATTTTAAAATATTAGAAAACGTTTTCAAAAGATTTTCATGTTTGTAATGTATGAGATGTTTTGATGATAATATTTAAGGAAGCATGTTATGAATAATGTTTATATGAGATGAATGTATATGTGATGATAATTTTATGTTGTCACAATGATGATTATGAATTATGTTTGTAATATGAAATGAATGTATATATGAATGTTTTATGAATGGATGTTTTGTGATAAGTATTAATTTTATTGTATTTTTTTAACTGGATAAATGGCATGAACACACAAAGGAACAAGCACATCGAGACAGCGTCGTCGTCACCAAAAGTATATTAAGGTTAAGTAAGCTAGCGTTAAGGTAAGTACATTCTCACCTGCAACATGACACGTTTTACAAGGTTTGATGATATGTTCACAATGATATTCATGATGATTTTATGGTTGTTTTCCTTAAAGGATTTCTTATGAAAGATTATCATGATTTAAAGTTATGCATGTATGATGATGACATGTTTCAAAGCATGAAAATTGTATATATATGTATCACCTAATAAGTGTTGCACACCAATGTTATGAAATGATATGTTATGATGTCATGTTTGGTTTGGGATTAGCTACCCTTCTCCTCTCATGACAGCACGCCTACAATGATGTTCATGGTGCAACACTTGGGCCCTTTAGATAAAATGGAGTAAGTTTTAATATGGTAGATGTAATGAAAGATATGTTTATATGAAATTGTGCTTAAGGCACTTCTATGATATGATGATGATGATGATGATGATGTATATGAAATGTTTTAAATTGTGAGAATTATATGTACTTACTAAGCATTAGCTTAATCAAGTTTTATGTCATGTTGCAGATAAGGGTAAGAAAATCATGGAATAGGCGGAGGACATGGGAAGGCGTGTGAGCACAAAGTACGATGAATTGTAACCTGAAGAACGACAAGAAGAATGATTTTATGTTTTAAATCAAGTTTTATATTTTGAACATATTATTTTTATGTTAAGTTTTAAGAATACTTGAACTATGGTTTTATATTTTATTTCATCATTTTAAAGAATTTTGATCTTCCGAATTTTTTGAAAAGTTAAATCTGTTTTACAAATTAAGTTTTCTCACGGATTTTGGCTCGGTTGGCCTGCCGAACATCTTTGGTCGGCCTGCCGATGTCCGAAAGTTAAGCCTGCCAATTACGTTTTTGGCTTGTCGGACGATGATGAGTTTTTAAGCCTGTTTTGCAAAGCCTCTACCGGCCTGCCGGTTGAGGAACTCCGGCCTGCCGATCATGTTCGGCCTACCGAAGTCCCATGTTCGGCCTATCGAACTGTGGGAGCATGTAACTTATAAATAATGTGATGTTTTTATAAGTTATGATTTTACAACTTGGTATGTCTATTTTATTAAAATAAGTTTATGTTTAATCCAAAGTGTAATTGAATAAATTATAATATGGAATAAGTTATGCAATGTTATTTAAAAAAAAATGTATGAATGGATCTTGGTTAAGTATGTTTAATTATATTTACAATTTAAAGTATCGTATAAGTTTTGTAATTATGTTTATGTTTAAAGTCCAAGTAAGTATGAATGTAAGAATGTAACGACATCTGTGACATCCGTAAGGGGGGCGTTACAGGCTTGGGTATCAAAGCAATTTTTTTATTACAATTCATATCGCCACACGTCAATCCAAGTCCTTGAAGTAAGTATGTTGTAAAGTTAGATGTAATGATGCAAGTATGATGATAAGAATAAGGTCTAAATGTTTAATGATTAACGATCTAGTAGTGAAAACCTGTCTCATAATTGGAAGATTATTTCTAAGTTCCTAATTCTTTTAGGAAATTTACGATGGACGGCCACAGAAGAATGCAGGCTCACACCTAGACTAATGAAAGACTCATGACGATGATCGCTGAGTTGCAGAGACAACTAGAGGATCAAAGAAGGGAAATAGCTGCATTAAGGGCCAACGGCTAGAATGACGAATGTCAAGGCAATGATGAGCCTCCTCCTCCCCCTCAGCCACAAGTAAACGAAGTCCCAGTTCCTGCTGCTGAACCGAGAGTGGCCTATCAAGAACCCCTACTGGTCACATGGAAGAGAGTTAAGCCAGCAGACTTCGAGGGTTTGAAGGATTCGCTAGTAGCTCAGGGATGGTTAAAGACAATTGAGGCCACCCTAAGACTCATGGATTTTACGAAAAATGAAAAGGTCCTCTGTGCATCGTACTGCCTCTCTATGGAGGCCAGGATATGGTGGGATGGCATCGAACAGAGCAGGAATGTTGAAGAGATGTCATGGGAAGACTTTGTTCATGAATTCAACACAAAGTTCTTCCATATGAACGTTACAAGGAAGCATTATGAGGAGTTCGAGAGCTTACGCCAGGTGGATATGTCAGTCACTGATGTGGTGACAAAGTTTGACCAACTTGCCCGTTTATGTCCAGGAATGGTTATGGATGAAAGTGAAAGGGTCAATAGACTGATCAGAGCCCTTAGACCAGATATTGCTGCGATCGTTGATGGGGCAAGTCCGCCAAGGACTCAAGAACAGGTTGTCATGAGGGCTCAACGTGCTGAGTTTCATTTGTCAAAGTTAAGAAGGAACCAGCCTTAGTCTGGTCAACAAGCCAGCAATGCAAACAACCAGAACCGCCCTCCTCATAGGAACAACAACAACAACAACAACAACAACAGCAACCAAAATTGGAGGAATAACAAGAGGAAGGGTAATCCTCAAAACCAGCAGGGCTAAGACAACAAGAGGCACAATGATGGCCAACACAACAATAATAGCAGGCGATTTCAACCATGTGCCAAATGTGGAAAGAAGCATCTAGGGGAATGTCGCTTGGGAACAAACCAATGTTTCATCTGTGGGCGTGAAGACCACTTTGTTAAGAACTACCCCAAGTTGATGAATACCAATGCCCCACAGAGAGCTCCTCCTCAAGCCCAGCTTCATCAGATGCAAGCCTCCCTTGAAGGGCCACTTATTAGTCAAGGGAGAATTAAAGCCCCACCGACGAATGCCCGAATATATGCCATGACGAAAGAACAAGTGGCTGCTGAAGCCTCCAATGTGGTCACAGGTCAGATAACAAGTTTATCTAATGATTATGTCTTTTCGATACGGGTGCCACGTATTCTTTTGTATCTATGTCATATGCTAAAAAGTTAGAGGTTTGTTTAGAGCCTATGAGATAGGGATTCACTACAACACTACCTTCTGGGGAAGTGATATTGTCTACGCACTGTTTGCATACAGTACTCCTATGGATTTCTGATAGGGAGCTATTCGTCAACCTTATTGTGATCGACATGCATGACTATGACATGATTCTTGGGATGGATTTCCTAAGCAAGTATAATGCCTCTATAGAATGCCGTAAACGAAAGGTGATCTTCCATTCTGAAGGTGATCAGAAATTCATTTATGTTGGCGAGTCCAAAAAGAGACCCCACATGTTTCTATCAGCAATGAAAGTAAGAAAGTTATTAGCAAGGGGTTGCATGGGCTATCTGGCGAACATAGTAGACAAAAGCCAAGAAGAAAAGACAAGAATTAAAGATGTGCTTGTTGTTCATGAATATGCAGATGTGTTTCCTGATGATTTGACAAGTCTACCGCCAGAAAGAGAAGTTGAATTCGAGATTGAGCTTGCTCCTGGCACCGATCCAATCTCTAAAGCGCCTTACAGAATGGCCCCGGTAGAGTTAAAAGAGCTTCACACGCAATTGAAGGAGCTTCTTGACAAAGGTTTCGTCAGGCTAAGTCACTCACCATGGGGAGCTCCAGTCTTGTTTGTAAAGAAGAAGGATGGCTCTATGAGACTCTGCATTGACTACAGAGAGCTGAATAAGGTGACGATCAAGAACAAGTACCCGTTGCCTTGAATTGATGATTTGTTTGATTAGTTCAAGGATGCATCGGTGTTCTCAAAGATTGATCTACGATCAGGATATCACTAGTGAAGATTAAAGAAGGAGATATTCCTAAGACTGCTTTGAGGTCAAGGTATGGTCACCATGAATTCGTGGTTATGCCTTTCGGTTTGACTAATGCACCTGCGGCGTTCATGGATTTGATGAATCGGGTATTCAAGGATTTCCTCGATAAATTTGTTGTTGTATTTATCGATGATATTCTTGTATATTCTAAGAATCAAGAAGAACATGAGGAGCATTTAAGAATTGTACTGGAGACTTTAAGAAGACACCAGCTATATGCAAAGTTCTCTAAATACGAGTTTTGGCTTGATAAAGTGTCATTCTTGGGGCATGTTATTTCAAAGGAAGGGATTATGGTTGACCTTGCTAAAGTAGAAGCCATTTCAACTGTAAGCAACCGATGAATGCAAGTGAAATGAGGAGCTTCTTGGGTTTAGCAGTTTATTATCAAAGATTCATAAAAGACTTCTCCAAGATAGCAGCTCCACTCACGAACTTAACCCGAAAGGGAAAGAAGTATGAATGGACAGATGCATGTGAAAAGAGTTTTCAAGAACTGAAGAAAAGGCTAACGACGGCTCCGGTGTTAGCAATTCCTGAAGGAAATGATGGGTTTGTTATTTATAGTGATGCATCCAAGATAGGCCTTGGAGCTGTATTAATGCAAAATGAAAGGGTGATTGCTTATGCGTTAAGACAACTGAAGGATTATGAAAAGAACTATGCTACTCATGACCTCGAGTTAGCAGCAGTTGTTTTTGCGTTGAAGATATGGAGACACTACTTATATGGGGTCCAATGCAAGATCTTCACTGATCATCAAAGTTTGAAGTACTTCTTCACGCAAAGAGACCTGAACATGAGACAACGAAGATGGCTAGAGTTGGTGAAGGATTATGATTGTGAAATCCTTTATCATCCTAGAAAAGCTAACCGAGTGGCTGATGCTCTAAGTAGGAAGTCAGTTGCCACGTTGATGTCAATGCAAGCAATGTCTCCACCTTTAAGAAAGGAAATTCTAGACTTCGGTTTGGAACTTATAGCAGGCTAGCTATCAGCACTCTCTCTTGCTCCGACGATGTATGATGAAATTCAGAGAAAACAAGATGAAGATGTAAGTCTTGTAAGGATCAAGCAAGAAATGAAAGAAGGAAAATGTCAAGAGTTTCGTACTGCGGATGACAAAACTCTGTACCTCAAGGACCGTTTATGTGTTCCCAATGTTGATAATTTAAGGGAAAAGATCTTGGCAGAAATTCATGACACTCCTTACTCTATTCATCCAGGTGCAACAAAGATGTATAATGATCAAGGGGTCACTTCTGGTGGTTTGGAATGAAACGTGATGTTGCAAAGTATGTGAAAAAATGTATGACATGTCAGCAAGTAAATGCTGAACACCAGAGACCTGGTGGTGAACTACAGTCTATCCAAATACCGGAATGGAAATGGGAGGATATAGCAATGGATTTCATTACCGGTTTGCCCAGAACTACAAATGGTTATGATGCAATTTAGGTAGTTGTGGATCGATTGACTAAGACGGCGCATTTCATTCCTATCAAGATCACTTACTCTATGGAATGGTTAGCGAAACTCTATGTTAAGGAGATTGTACGACTTCATGGAATTCCAAAGTCAATCATCTCAGATCGTGATGGCAGGTTCACATCTAAGTTTTAGACGAGTGTACAGACTGCTATGGGAACCAGGCTACATTTCAGTACAGCTTTTCATCCTCAAATAGACGGCCAAACGGAGAGGACAAACTTGATTTTAGAGGATATGTTACGAGCTTGTTCTCTCGATTTTAAGACCAGCTGGTATAAAATGTTGCCGTTAGCAAAGTTTGCTTACAACAACAGCTTTTAGGTGACAATTGGGATGGCACCGTATGAAGTGCTGTATGGACGAAAATACAGGTCGCCTATATGTTGGCACGAAGCTGGTGAAAAGAAGTAGATGTAATGCGTTGATGCTGAAATGACTGAGTTTGTGGACAAAACTTTTGAGATGATAAAATTGATAAGAAGAAGAATAAAGACTACTCAAAGCCGTCAGAAGAGCTATGCTGACAAAAGAAGAAGACCCTTAGAGTTCTCCGTGGACGAATATGTGTTTTTGAAAGTTGCACCAATGAAAGGAGTTATGAGGTTTGGGAAGAAAAGCAAGTTAAGCCCAAGATTTGTTGGTCCTTATGAGGTGGTTAAGCGAATAGGCAAAGTAGCTTATCAGCTGAGGTTGCCTTCAAAAATGTCCGTAATGCACGATGTATTTCATGTCTCCATGCTTAAGAAGTATGATCTGGACCCTACGCATGTGATTGAGCCACAAGTGATCGAGATACGAGAAGACTTAAGTTATGAAGAAAAGCCAATGAAGATACTCGATCGGAAAACCAAGACCTTGAGGAATAAAGAAATTCCTTTGGTCAAGGTGTTATGGCAAAATCAGCAAGTTGAAGAAGCTACATGGGAACGAGAAGATGACATGAGATCTATGTATCTGCATTTGTTCTAAGTTTTGAGGACGAAACTTTTAGAAGGTGGGGAGAATTGTAACACCCACCTATTTTTATGTAATGAATCACATTAAGTTAGTAACGATGTTAAGGAAATTTTATTAATAATTTATGTTATAAGTTATGATATATGATTTTTAATGTTACTAACTTTTATGTCAAGTTTTATGATAGGTAACGACCGCATGGTATCGTTGTGCTCAAGTGTGCATGATTATTTTAATGTATGTTTATTTATGATGCAATGATGAATTGAATGTTTTAATGTATTTAAGGATAGTTCGGCAGGCCGGACTTTCAAGTTCGACAGGCTAAAAAGTCTGCCCAAGATCGACAGGCTGAAGAAAACCATCGGCAGGCCGAACTTGGTGGAACCGGCAAGCCGAAGGGGAAAATCGACAAGCCAAACACAGCTGATGAGCAGTCAGCAGAAATCTCTCCAAATTTATGGCTGAGATAATTACGTTAAATGGGTAATTTATTGTGATTAATTGGCATAATAATGGAATAATTTTGTCAGTTAAGGAAATTAAAAGGTTGACTTCGCATTGATTTGTATGATTTTAAATGGTTTCCTATTTTAAGAGGGCAAAACATGGTAAGTGATGAGTGATTGTTTGATTTCCCTCTTTTCTCTCCTTCCTCCACGCCATTTGCTGTCAAACAATCAGAAAATTTTGACTTAATGGAGGGTAATGAATTTTCATTATGCTTATTACGTTAAAAAAAATTTTAACGTTCTTTTCCTCAGTTTTTCTCTCATCTTCTCACTCTTCTCTCTCTCAGTTCTGAGACGTTTTCTAATTTCTTTCCTTCTCTTCTCTTCTCCACGAATTCTATCCTCCTTCTCTCTCAAAAATTCTCTACAAGTATTGAAAGAAAAAGTTATATTTTGTTGGTTAAATTCAAGGACTTTAAGAAGAAATTTTCAAGGTAAGAACTTTTCGGGTAATTCTGAAAAAGAATTCTCCTCCTCCAATCGTTTGCAATATCTTTCTATGGGTATTGTATTTTATCATGAGTTTTTAATATGATGTTCATGTATGTATTATGTGATGTTTTTTCAAGTTTCATGTCATTTCGACATTTCAATGAAAAATATGAATTTTCTATCCCCTACCCCCACAGTAAAATATTACTGTTTAACTTTGATGCATGAAAAATGTAATGTTTATTCAAGGGGTAAATGAATGATGATTTTCATGAAAGTTGTCAAGAATGTGCATGTATAATGTATGATGAGTGTATTTTATGTTATGAAATTTTATGAGATTACGTAAAGAAAACTGTTTTAACAATGTTATTTTTAGATTTTTGTTTTATAAAATGTTTTATATGTTTAAATGATTTTTAGTGATGATGAAATAATTTTATGATATTGAAATACATGATAATAAGATGTTTGTATGAATTTTAAAATGTATGTATGTTAAATTATTAGAAAACGTTTTCAAAAGATTTTCATGTTTGTAATGTATGAGATGTTTTGATGATAATATTTAAGGAAGCATGTTATGAATAATGTTTATATGAGATGAATGTATATGTGATGATAATTTTATGTTGTCACAATGATGATTATGAATTATGTTTGTAATATGAGATGAATGTATATATGAATGTTATATGAATGGATGTTTTATGATAAGTATTAATTTTATTGTATTTTTTTAAATGGATAAATGGCATGAACACACAAAGGAACAAGCACATCGAGACCGCGACGTCGTCACCAAAAGTATATTAAGGTTAAGTAAGCTAGCATTAAGGTAAGTACATTCTCACCTGCAACATGACACGTTTTACAAGGTTTGATGATATGTTCACAATGATATTCATGATGATTTTATGGTTGTTTTCCTTAAAGGATTTCTTATAAAATATCATCATGATTTAAAGTTATGCATGTGTGATGATGACATGTTTCAAAGCATGAAAATTGTATATATATGTATCACCTAATAAGTGTTGCACACCAATGTTATGAAATGATATGTTATGTTGTCATGTTTGGTTTGAGATTAGCTACCCTTCTCCTCTCATGACGGCGCGCCTACAATGATGTTCATGGTGCAACACTTGGGCCCTTACGATAAAATGGAATAAGTTTTAATATGGTGATGACATGTTTCAAAGCATGAAAATTGTATATATATGTATCACCTAATAAGTGTTGCACACCAATGTTATGAAATGATATGTTATGTTGTCATGTTTGGTTTGAGATTAGCTACCCTTCTCCTCTCATGACGGCGCGCCTACAATGATGTTCATGGTGCAACACTTGGGCCCTTACGATAAAATGGAATAAGTTTTAATATGGTGAATGTAATGAAAGATATGTTTCTATGAAATTGTGCTTAAGGCACTTCTATGATATGATGATGATGATGATGATGTATATGAAATGTTTTAAATTGTGAGAATTATATGTACTTACTAAGCATTAGCTTAATCAAGTTTTATGTCATGTTGTAGATAAGGGTAAGAAAATCATGGAATAGATGGGGGACATGGGAAGACGTGTGAGTACAAAGCACGATGAATTGTAACCGGAAGAACGCCAAGAAGAATGATTTTATGTTTTAAATCAAGTTTTATATTTTGAACATATTATTTTTACGTTAAGTTTTAAGAATACTTGAACTATGGTTTTATATTTTATTTCATCATTTTAAAGAATTTTGATCTTTTGCATTTTATGAAAAGTTAAATCTGTTTTACAAATTAAGTTTTCTCAAGGATTTTGGCTTGGTCGGCCTGCCGAACATCCTTGGTCGGCCTACCGATGTCTGAAAGTTTGGCCTGCCAGACGATGATGAGTTTTTAAGCCTATTTTGCAAAGCCTCTGCCGGCCTGCCGGTTGAGGAACTTCGGCCCGCCGATCATGTTCGGCCTGCCGAACTGTGGGAGCATGTAACTATTAAATAATGTGATGTTTTTATAAGTTATGATTTTACAACTTGGTATGTCTATTTTATTAAAATAAGTTTATGTTTAATCCAAAGTGTAATTGAATAAATTATGATATGGAATAAGTTATGCAATGTTATGTAAAAAAAAAAATGTATGAATGAATCTTGGTTAAGTATGTTTAGTTATATTTACAATTTAAAGTATCGTATAAGTTTTGTAATTATGTTTATGTTTAAAGTCCAAGTAAGTATGAATGTAAGAATGTAAGACATCTGTGACGTCCATAAGGAGGGCGTTACAATATATATATATATAAAAGAATATATAACTTAAATTATATATATACTATGCTATATAAGTAACCTTTTTTTATTGTTATATGTATGTATAAATATAATTATATATATTGAGGGCCTTGGGCCATTAGGCCTACGGCAAGGCAGCTGTCGATTAAAAAAAAAAGAAAAAAAAAGGACAACACATGGAAAAAAAAAGGTTTATTAGGATTTCATAAGAAGTCCACAAAAAATCTATATAAAGACCTCCTATTAGTAACCCTAGACTGACACTTTATTCCTTCCTCATTAATTGGATTCATGCTTTGTTCTCTTTGGCTTTGTCAAGATTTCTAATCTCCCTAATTTCATTCATCTTGGTAAGTATATCAATCATTTAACATGTTTGTTTGATGTTTTGGTGCATTATATTAGTATGAGAATTGTTAGTATTAGAGTTATATTATTATTACATAGATTCTTTTACTATATGTATTTCATGTCAATTGGTGATTGAAAAGAGTTCATGATTTTGTTGTTTTGATTAACCTCTTATTAAACCCTAGATTGGAGATATCATAGATTTTCATATATTTGTTATGTAGATCTTTATGGGTGTATTTTATTATCGATTAGCATCATGTTAATTATGTGTTTACAATTTTAATTGAGGTTTTATTAGGCTATGGATTGGTATTGAATTTTTTTGATGCCTTATGCCTACTTTTCATACAAACACTAACAGCTGTCATGTTCAGTAATTTTCAATTCTTTATTGCTTTGTTTGTATTTTTCTTATATTCTTCCCAAATACTAGACACATTAGCTTTTGTTTGGCTTTTGAATTGCTTGAATCGGAGTTTTCTTTAAATAGTTATAATTTTTCAAAATTGACCTTAAAAACTATACAATTTTACATAGACCTGAAATTTAGACTGAATTTCAAGGACTTTTTCTTCATACAAATTATTGCATGTAATATATCAAATTCTTTATTTTTAAGTCTAATTTCTAATGCCACTAGATTTAGCTGATTTGAAGTTAAGGTGAAATTATTATGAATTTTTAAGTGAATAAAGGTCATTCTACCTACTTTTGAGAATTATGCTCTAGGTTCATAAATTGTGATTTTGTGTTTCTCAATGTTATTGCATGAAAATGTGATGTTCAATGATAATATGAGATGCTTATATGTTGTTAATAGTATTATTAGTGACTTATGGTCAATATGAATGTTTGACATGAACTCTTCAAAGAAGCAAGCACACCGAAGACCCGAGTTATCGTGTCACCTACCGTTGAAGGTTGAGCAAGGCTAAAAGTCAAGAAAGTACGTCTCTCACCTATAATATGATGGTTCAAAATTAAAAAGATTGATGTTGATGATATGTTATGAAGACGTTTTAAGATAAAGATTTTTAATAATGAGGAAATTAATGAAAAATGATGAAAAATGATGTCATTTTTACCTCATTATTTCATTTGATGGATCACTTTTTATGAAAACCTATTTGTATGTATTATCTATATTATTATCTTGATGTTTTAAAAAGGCATTGTACACTTGATAGATTGATGGCGATGATGGGGCTCGGTGAGCGGATTGACTGGTGAGCTGTGGCTTCATCTTTGTCACGATTTGTTTGAGTGTCGCTCCCTCACTCTTTTCGTGACTAGCACACTATGACGGTATAACACTAGGGCCCTACTTTATGATATTTTGAAGTATTACTATATATATTATTTTTTAAAGAATATATTTATTTAAGGATGAATTTATTTTATTGAACATTGTTAATTGATGAAAATGTTTTGTGAGAGTTAGGGTGTACTTACTAAGCATTGTGTTTACTAGATGTTTCTCGTATTGCAGCCAGGAACAAGAGTTAGGTATGAGGATGGAGGAGCTTGGTGTAGGTGTATGCATGGTGGCAAAAACGGATATCAGAGTGGTGCATCCTGAGTTAATGATGATTTAAACTTTTATTCAATTGTTTATAATTTTGTAGATTTTAGTTTTTTAATTATTTAATGAGATTTCGCAAGTTAAAGATATTTTGCTAAGTTTAATGTTTTTGGTAATGTTGCATCTATATTTTTATTTTTAGATGAAGTTATTTGATTTGATTAAAAAGTCTTGTTTAAAAGAAAATTTTCAAGCTATTTCATGTTACTTTGTTTATTTAAATTCTAAAAAAATTATGTTTTATCATGAGTAACAGATATTATGAGATGGTAACTGTGACATCCCCTAACGGGACGTCACAGTCACACTTTGAAGGCTCCAAAAATAAAAACTCAACCATCAAGGAAAAATTTCATGAGGCAATCTTTGCCTGATAAATCTTAGCCCAAGATCAAAGCCTCAAAGCAATCTTAGTCTGAGATTTGATTTTATTTTCAAAATCCTTTTGTAACTTATTTTTTCAAATGCCTTGAAAATGTTAAAAATACAATTCTTTAAACGCATAAAATAATTTAAAGTCGGATATCTCAAGATCACATATAATCAAATAACCTGAAAATGAAATAGAAACAATTCTTAAAAATCATTTAAGAATAATCTTTTGGCAAAAAGAACTTCTAAAGATGGCTAGCAAAGAAGGAATAAATGATATCCTAGCTTGGTATTAGCATACCAATAGTGTTAGTAACAAACTGGTAGCATACCAATAGTGTTAGCTTCAAATTGGAATCCATTGTATGCTCCATTTTGTTAAAACCTTAAACCACATTTAAAATCATCAATGATGAACAAACAAGTATCATTATGTTAATTTGATTATCAATGTGCCTCTTTATACAAATCAATTATGAAATGCAAAGTTTAAACTGCCAAGGTTTTGATCATGGTAATGGGATCTTTGAAAACAACTTTAAGTTACAAACCAAACCGACACAAGTTAAAAGGCCCAAGGGGCTCAGAAGAGGGTGGCAACATGGCTGCTACCACTAGTTAGTCGACCGCCAACTGCCAAAACTGGGTAGAGCCCAGTTCATTTTCTCTGTGGCTTGACATGTTTCAACTTGAGTTTTTCAACTTCAAATCAGTTTAAAATGCATGAATTTGTCTCAAATGCTTTCTTTAACAACTCAAAACATGGCGAAACATTTTCTTCCAATTTGCTTTCTAAAATCACAACATTTAACTCAAATTTCCAAAGTACATCAAGACTTAAATTCTTCAAAATTTTAGAGAAAGAAAATTTGGAAATTTGGAATGAAATCACATATAAATTATAGTTTTGAGATTTCAAGATCATACATTGAAATCTCGTTTTGTGATGAAAACCTATGAATCCTAATCCTTCTTTTGTAAAATCTTTCATTCTTTGATAGTGAAAAGAGAGAAGGAAAATTTGATAGTGAAAGTTGAAGGTTTTTACATGAATGTATAAGAAAAGCCAACAATGGCATTCTAGTAAATAAGTGGGTAAAGCAATGGCAAAGTTGTTGTTGATGCTTACCGAAGTTCAGCATTGGATCAACACCATGTGTAGCTACGCACGGTGGTCAGCTTTTCCCTTGCTCATCTCTGCCTAATTGGATGGACCTACTACAAGAGGAGGGCCACTTTGGGAGTAAGAAAAAGACAGAACAGTCAACAGACAAAGGCTCTCTGATGCTTAAGGCAAGAGTTGTTCGACAGAGAACAAGAGCTTGTTAGGTGGGAAAAAGCATGTGTCCTTGAATGCAAGAAACACAACTATTTATAGGCTACCACTTGGGCCCAGTGTTAGGTGGGTTTTGCCCATAACCTGAGTGTCACATGAAGGCATGTTAGGTGGCAGGGGATAGGTGTCGTGCCCTCCGTCGGTGGATTGTTTTCTATCCGACGGTGAGTTATTTGCCATCTGTTGGCCAGTGGTGGCTAGTTGTCAACTTACTAGTGAAAAGAATCCAACCCGAGCTGGTGTTTAACCCAAAGAGGCGACTAGTTATGGTGTGGCCCAAGAGACCCTAAAAAGCACCTTGGACAGACAATCCAAGTTCATTGGGATCAGTTATCGATTCACTGTAACTTTGCTGAGCTTCTTTGTTGACCACCCGAAGTAAAGCTCCTTAGCGATGGCACTGAGTGTGCCCTCAACAGTAGCCCCCCAGTTCACCTGGTCGATGTTCGGCCGGGTGGACTATGCCTAGTGGGTGAGGTCAGCTCAAGATGGAAGTCTAAACGACGTCCTGAGGTATTGCGACATGAAAGGTCACGCGATGATGCTTGGAAGGGACACGCAATGCGATCGGTTGTTTCTCTGTCAGGTGTAATCATCGCGCCTCTTTGTTTTTCGCGCCTCGGTTTAGCGCCTAGAACAACTATAAATAGGGCTTTCCTTCCCTATCATTTTCACATGTAACTAGGCCCAAACTTCACTGCGCTTAAGTTTTAGCTGTCGAGCTATAGTTTACAACCCAAAATCTCTTTATTCCCAAGCTTCCATGACCTGATCAGGTGATTTCCTGAGGAGTGCGAGAGAATTAATGACCTGTCAGACTCCCAAAACATTAGCGTCTCCTGGTTAGACAACAACATTGAGACTAAGGAGTCATCTCCATGGAGGTTGATATCGAGGGGCTATCTTTAAAACAAGATGGAGTAGGCCGGCTGGCTGAGATATTGTGGTTCGATGAGGGGATGGTACCTGAGTAGGAGTTCCTTGACTTGATGGATGGGAAGCGCACAGTGAGATTGTGTAGGGGCAAGGATCCCTACATCGGGGCAGCCACCGCCAACACCTCACGAGTTACAGCCCAGGAGCGGGCTAAGCTGGAGGTAGCTATCGATGTACCAAGCACCTCCGGTCGAGACTCTAGGGCCCCTATCTAGGTCGTAGGCAGGGTAACCATTGACATCTCTGACGAGGAGTAAGCTGATGAAGCCGAGCCAGTGGAGAGCGCCGCCAAGGAAGAGGACAAGAGGGTGGTTGTCACCCGAGTCTATGGAGGCTAGGGCAAACATCCACTGTGGCTTTCACCAGTGCAATGACAGAATCTCGATTCAAGGACTTGCGTGCCAAGTTCAACATCCCGAATGATGTTATCCTCATCACGTCTAAGGAGAATGATTCACCCTTGACTTCTCCCAAGGTGTGTATTACTTTATACGTGGATTTTTTCAAGACCGGTCTACGCCTGCCGTTTCACCCTTTCCTCTGCCGAGCACTCAACGATCTAAATGTGTGCCTGGCTCAACTCAACCCAAATAGCTACAGGTCGCTGATCGGGATGTACATTCTATGGAGGTACCACCAGGCCACCAAGATGCCGTTGGAAGCATTCAAACAGGTTTACAAGATAAAGAAGCTTCCTTGACAGTCTGGCTTTTATTACATACTGGCTTTAGAAAGGACTTCATTTTGGGCAACCCTGACTCGAACAAGCTCTCAAAATTTGAGTGGTTCTACGTCAGGGGGAATTATTTAGCCCGAGCCAGTGAGACCTTCCCTACCTATCAGCATGTCTTGAGGACGTTTGAGCAAGGGCACGTGTGGTCAAAGAGGCCGTGGGCATTGAGCCATATCATCAAGGCGGTCGAAGACCTGTTCAATAAGCCAAAACCGATGAGGCAACAGTTGTTTCTACTAGAAAAGAGACCCTTTCCCGTTATGGCTGGTTCGGGGAACCCAGTAGAACTAATCCCCCTTCCAACATCCAACCTGCCCTGTCGGCTGGGCTGGTGACAGTCACAAGGCCAAATGCCATAGACATCCTGAGGCCGAGCACTTCTAGGTCTGGGTGGCAGACGAGGGAGCCATCATCTTTTGGAATCAAGGACTCGTCGAGTGGCTCTTTTCACGTGGGGCCACCCATAGCATACGAGGACCTCATGGACGTGATTATTCCCCTGTGCCCATTTGGTCCTCTCTGGATCGGAGGTGAGCTCCGGGCCATTTTCTTTTTCTTTGTTTTTTTGGCCGAGGTCATCCTGACTTGGAGGATTTTCTTGGTTTTATAGATATGTCTTCCCTACCGAGTAACGTAGAACAAAGTCGTGCTCTCATGGAGCGCCTTCATAAACAGAAGAGGAAGGCTATGGTCGGAAAGAAGCAAAAGGGGACCTTGAGACTAAAAATGCCAGCATGGTCTGAGTAGCCGCCAAGGTCTAAGCGACCACCCAGCTCAGTCTAAGTGCCCCTGGTAAAGTGTGGACTACATCAAGCCAGTCCCAACCTCCTACCATAGTGCCTTCCACGGGAGACCCTCTGAGGAGGAAAGTGAACTACCACTGATATATCCTTGAGCACTTTAGGGATGTGGTTCTTGATGAGTCTTTCTTGCAAAACCTCCAAGGAGAGGGTTTTGAGGTCTTGTCCAGCGCTGCCTTCCGCTCTGCCGCCAAGGTGAGTAATTATCTTGCTCCGAGCTTCATTTGACATCTCATTTTTCAACATGCTAACTTCTGCTTTCTTAGGTATGCACCTTCTTGGACCTGGCCTATATGGCCAAGCTGAGGGAGCTGAATCTAGAGAAAGAGAGGCTCAAGAAGGCTACCCTCAAAAAGGACGAGGTTGAGAAGGAGCTTAGTGGCAAAAACATTGAGCTTGATCAAATGAAGGGAGCTCTTGCTTGGGTTAAAGATGAGGACAATATGGCGAAGGAAGAAACTGAGCAAGCCAAGGCAGCAGCGGAGGAGGCGAGGAAGGCAGCTGAAGAGGCCAGATATAAGGCAAGCCAGTCCTAGGATCAACTGTAGGCCTCCCAGGCTGAGCACCAACATCTCTTGGAGGAGCTGCTCGGTCGACTTGCCTAAGCCGTGGAGGACTTCAAGGTGTCCTTGGAGTATGCTGACTAATACTTCTTCAACATGACCGACATTCAGGACTACATCATCAGGAATCATCCCGAGGCAGCGGGCTTTGATTGATGGCTCATAGTCAAGCCAGAGCACAGCACAACACAACAACCGGAGGAAGACGCCATCAAAGTGGACAGCGAAGATAATGGGGACAACTAGGGCAGAGACGATGGAGACAGCGATGCTGGGGAAGGGACTCAGGATTAATTTTCTTTTGTTTATCCAGGCTCGGGAGGTGCCCGGTTATTTGTACCTCCCCACCACTCTTCATAATGAAAATTTTATTTCTTCAAGTTTATCACTTAGAGTTTTTATTTGTTTTATCTTGAATCTTTCTTGAGAGGTGCAATTGTTCTCGGATAGAAATTTTCATTCTTTGAAAGCGTGTGGAGTTCCTCGGGAACAAAGTTTGACCTTCGTTTCATCGAGGTAGCTTAGACCTTGGGAAAGAGATTGGATTGGGAACTCTTCCAAGTTAGGCGCTCCTCGGGAGAAACGTTCCTAAACATTAGATTTCAAGCTCACTTTTCCTCGGTGATGATAAGTGTTTATACTGAGTTTAACTGAGCAAGAAAAGTCTGCTTCTTGGTCAGGCAGAGCACAACAACGTGTGGTACCCTATTTCCTATCGTCCCCTTTAGGGTTGTTTAAGTTCTTTGAAACTTTTACAAGTCTAATGCTGGTCGGGCATAGTTATGCTAGGGCGACTTTGGCTGGGCAGTCTATACGGCGACAGACTATTGGTTAGCAAAACATCGATTAGCCCCCAGTTCAGTTGGTCGGGATGACTCTCCCTCTTCGGGAGTTATAGTCTGGTCCCCCGGGCTGGAGTTATGGCATCCCTCTTTAGGATTTGTCTTTTCCTTAAACATGTATTACTCAATGGAATAGTGTAGGAATTTACATTTTCATTGATGCATAATATTTACATTCCAGTCCTATTTAGTAGGCCTAGTTACAAAAAGAATGTAGCTAGAGGTCAATAAGAATTTTTGGCGTTGGTTAGCAAAAGAATCTTTTCAAGAGCTTGGTATTCCAAGGATGGCCGAGCAAGTTTTCCTCTATATTGGATAATCTATAGGTGCCTGGCCGGACAATCCCGACGACTTTGTACGACCCGTCCCATTTTGGACTGAAGGAACCTATCCTGGGCTGTTGCACCGTGACCTTTTTAAGCACCAAATCTCCAACCTTGAAGCTCCTTGATGGGACCTGCTTCTTGTAGTACCAAGCAATGACTTGGTTCTGAGCCACATTACGAATTGCTGCCCGGTTCCTTTTCTCCTCGAGCAAGTCAAGCTCGGACATCATGACTTCGGCATTTCGAGTTTCTTTGTAATGTTCAACCCTAAAGCTTGCCAATCTTGCGTCTGCTGGGATGACAGCCTCTGCTTCATACACAAGCGAGAAGGGGGTCTCTCTGATAGCAGTTTGGGCAGTTGTTCAGTAAGCCTAGAGCACTTTTGGGAGCTCGTCGATCCATGCTCCCTTGAGGCCCTCAAGCTTTTTCTTTAAGTTGTCTTTGATTGTTTTATTGATAGCTTCAACCTGCCCATTGCTCTAAGGATAGCTCAAAAAGGAAAAGACTTTTTTGATACCGAGCTGCTCACAAAGGCATAGCAGACTCAAGGACTCAAATTGCTTTATGTTGTCGGTCATGATGGTATGCGAGATCCCGAAGCTGTAGATAATGTTTTTCCATACAAAGTTTGTGCATTTGGCTTCGGTCATGTTGGTGCATGGCTTTACCTCGACCCATTTGGTCAGGTAGTCGATGGCCACAATTTAGTACTTAAATTAAGATCGGGCTTGGGGAAGAGGCCCAATCAGATCAATGGCCCACTTAGCAAATGACCATGCTGATGTTACTGAGGTCAGTGGCTCGACGTGTTGTCCGGGTACCCTCATAAATTGCTGGCATTTTAGGCATTTTCGTGCGAAGTCCCTAAGTCCTTTTCTGTGGTCGGCTAGTAATAGCCATGTCGAAGACATTTTTGGGCCAAGGATCGCCCCCTAGAGTGATTACCACATAGGCCTTCGTGGTCTCCTTCATTAGATATTCGACTTCTTTGGGCCCAACACACTTCAGACATAGTGTAGTGTAGCCTCGTCGATATAGCTTCCCATCGATCATCGAATATCAGGCCGAGCTATTGTGAATCCGACATGCCTCTTCTTGGTCTCTGGGCAATTCAACTGTAGTTAGGTATCAGATGATCAGGTCCATCCATTTGGTCTTATGCTCTTCGACTACACTTGCTACCTCTTTGTTAATGCTTGGCTCGGTTAATCTTTCGATGGGGACCAAAGTTAGGTCACTATCACTTAGACCCAAGGCGAGCTGAGTGAGTGCATCGGCCTCTAAGTTTTTCAATCTGGGGATATGCTTGAATGAGCAAGACTTAAACTGCTCGAGCAATGTCCTGACCTCTTGTAAATACACGGCCTTTGATTTTGTTCGGGCTTAAAATACCCCAGTAACTTGCTGGACGACGAGCATTGAGTCGCTATTAATGACTATACAGTCTACCCCAAGATCCTTGGCAATTCTAAGTCTGGCCAGGAGTGCTTCATACATTGCCTCATTATTAGAGACCTTGAAATCAAATCGAAGTGCATAGATTGTCTTGTATCCGTTCGGGTTTGTCAATACCAGCCCGGCACCCGAACCCTCTGCATAGGAGGATCCATCAACAAAAAGCTTCCATTCTAGTTCTAACATGGCATGACCTTCACTACAGCCAGGGGCATCCGGTACTTCTACAGGTGCTTTCTCAGGAAGTGGTGTGCCTTGCTTGGTATCGGTGAACTTAGTAATAAAATCTGTGAGGGCCTAAGCCTTAATGGCCGTCCTTGGTACAAAATGAATATTGTACTGGCCAAGCTCGATCGACCATTTGGCCATCTATCCTGATATCTCCAGACTTCAAAAAACTTTTCAAAGAGGAAACTTTGTCGAGACTTATATTGCGTGGCCTTGAAAATAGGGCCGTAGCTTCCAAGCAAAGGTGACTAGGGCAAAGGCGACTAGGGCAAAGGCCAATTTCTCAAGTGGGGGTATCATTCCTCGGCACCTTGGAACGCATGGCTTGTATAATAGACGGGCTTCTGAACTCTGTCTTCTTCTCGAATGAGGACCGATCTAACAGCCTTCTCGGACACAACTAGGTAGGTGTACAATATTTCCCCTAGTAAAGGTTTGGACAAGAGCAGGGGTGTGGCTAAATACCTTTTCAAATTTTGGAAGGCTTCTTCACACTCCCTACTCCACTCAAACCTCCCCTTAAGTGCTTGAAAAAATGGGTGGCATTTGTCAGTAGATTGGGAGACAAATCTAAAGAGAGCTGCTACCATGCTAATAAGTTTCTGAACCTCTTTTACCATCCGAGGTAAATGCATGTCTATAACAGTTTAAGCCTTGGTGGGATTAGCCTAGATTCCTCATTGAGTGACTAAAAATCTAAGAAACTTGCTCAAGCTTACCCCAAACGGATATTTCATCAGGTTGAGTTTCATCCCATACTCCCAAAAAATGTCAAAGCTCGCTCGGAGATCGGCCATGTGATCTATTGCTTGGATAGATTTAACTGGCATATCATCCATGTAGACTTCCATGGTTTTTACTATTAGCCAAGCAAACATCCTGTTGACTAGGTGCGGGTAGGTTGTCTTGGCATTCTTGAGTCTAAAGGGCATTACAACATAGTAGTAAAGCCCCCGGTCGGTAACAAAAGCTGTTTTTATTTGGTCTTCCTCAACCATCCGTATCTGGTTATCACCGGAATAAGCATCCATGAAGCTTAGTAGTTCGTGCCCGATGGTTGTATCAACGAGCTGTTCTATTCAGGGCAGTGGAAAGCAGTCCTTCAGGTAGGCCTTATTTAGGTCGGTGTAGTCTATACAAACCTGTCATTTCCCATTTGCCTTCTTGACTAGGACTACATTCGCAAACCACTTCGGATACTTAACCTCTCGGATGAATCCTGCCTTCAGGGGCTTTTGGAATTCGTCATTAATAGCAGCATATCTTTCTAGATTGAAAGCCTTTCTCTTTTGTATCATTGGTTTGTGATCAGGTTGGATATTGAGCTGGTGACATATTATGGGACCATACGAACACATCTTGATACTCCGTAAGGAGCCCCTCGAGGTTGGCCTGGATCTCAGGTTGCAGCTCAGATCCAAGTTAGACCATGCAGTCAGGATGTGCCAGGTCAAGACTAAACGGTACCAGGTCCTCCATTGGGGTAGCCCTCACCTCTTCCTTAGCATTCAGGAGTCGAGATCGGAGAGCATCTTAGGTACCGGCTCGGCTGGGAACTCTATTTTGTTGACCTTGTAAATGGCTGAGAGTTTAATTGCCAAGCTGACGCCGCTCTAATAGCATTGGCATAACATGCTCGGGAGTCTTTTTGTGACGACTGAATTACTCCAACCCCGTTCTCCATTGAGAATTTCATTGCCAAATGGTATGTGGAGACCACGACCTTCAATACATTTAATGTTGGACGGCCAATAATAATGTTATAATGGAAGGGTTTATCGACGATCAGGAAGTTGACGATGCGTGTGACCCGAGCAGCACCCTTATCGAAGGTGACCGACAGGCCAACCTTCCCACTACTCAGACGCATTTGCCCGTGAAGCTGTAAAGTGGCATCTATTCTAGGGTAAAGGTAGCATTGCTGATCTTTAGTTTGTCATAAGCCTGCTTGAACAGGATGTTAGCTGAGCTACCATTGTCAATCAACACACACCGTACTATGTTGTTGGCTATGTACAACTCGCACACGAGAGCATCGTTGTACAGATGAATTAACTTGTTTGCCTCCTCCTCTGTAAAGGTGATTGGCATGTCTTACTGGTAGCAAATTTTATTGATGTGCTCGGACATGTTGATGAGCTCACCTCTTTCGACTAGCCGAGCTTCTTGGACGTAAGCCCGCTACCCACTCCCCGTGTCCCTAGTGACAGGCCCTCCGAAAATCATGTGAACAATGTTTGGGGTTCTAAGGCGTTCCCACTGTTGTTACATGGGAGGTTCAGTGCGTCTTGGCTCGGTTGGTTGTCTCTCCAAGCCGCGGTACCTGGCACTAAGACTCGCTCTACAAATTCCTGTAGATGTCCATCTCAGACTAGTTTCTCAATTTGGTCCTTGAGCTGATACAATCCCTGGTGTTATGTCCCACGTCCTTATGGAAACTGTAGTACTTGCTTTGGTCATGTTTTGCTTTGCTACCCTTGAGTTTGGGCAGGTCGACCAATAGGTTCTTCCCATGCACCTAAGCAAGTACCTCCTCTATGCTCACTACTAAGGGCGTGTAGCTCTAGAATTTTCTGGTCGGCGCTTTCGACTTATCGGTTTTCTTTTCCCTTTTCTACCTCTTGTTTGGTTCGGCGTTAGATTGTTTGACACTTTCTTCTGCTTCTTTTCCTTCTTTGTGCTGCTACTGTTGGCCTCTTCTCTGTGGCTTTTCATATATTCAGCCGCGTCAGCATACCTTTGCGCGTAGATGTTGGAAACGCGGTGCGCAGCGGAATTTTAAAATTTTTCATCAGAGTAATTTCCAAAACACAAGTTTAACATGTTATATGTATAAATTAGACAGGTCTTACTAACCTCTGTGTGCCGAAGAACCTCCGTAACCTATGTAGAGAAGTAACGTTCCAGAAGAGCCTCAACCAACTGGCCTTCTTTACTATTCTCTATCCACAACTGGAGTGAGTGTGGGCTCACACGTACAGCTCTTCCACCGGTGACTCTCCTTCCAACCAATAGAGAGAACCCAAAGCTAGTATTCGTGATTTGTGAACAAAAGCTCTCAGGGAGTTTTCTGATGCTCACTAGAAGAGTATCACTCTTAATCTCTCAATTGATCTGAGTAAATCATGAGACTCACTCCCTTTATACAGCTATTGGTCCTGGGGTCAGTCCTTATCAGTTTAGGTCTCAAAAACTCGAAATAGAATCAAGTTCGGATCAATATCTGATAAGATCCGCGTGAAAACGCGTAATCTTATCTCTCGCTGATCGACAGGCCAAACAGCCAGATCAGCAGGCCGAACAGGCCCCATCGGCAGGCCGAACACGTCATCCGACAGGCCAAACTCCCGAGAAAAAATCTCCACGAATCTTTTATTTTCCACCCGAGATTCTAAAGGATAAAGTCTCAGTTTTGATTCAAATAACCCAATAAAAAAGTTATCTAATCAAAACAAACTTTATCAAGATAATCTCTAAGAAAATAAATCAATTCACAATAATTCTACAAGTTTATCTTGATCTAATTTGTCCAAAATTAAAACAACTGATAAACAGACAAGAATTATCTGATCGCAATAATTCAACAAGTTTATCTTGAACTAATTTCTTACAAAATTAATTCAGCCGATAAACAGACATGAATTATTTAATTCTTCCAAATTTTAAACCAATCTGATAAATCTGACATAAGTCACCAATTATTGAAAAAGCACGCCGTGTCGTTATAGGATTTTGTGAGCTAGCAAAGGGGACCAAAATGGACCTATAAAGTTCAAGCTCATGATAATTATGAAACCCAATATCCTAGATATACATTTCACAATTATCAACTCCAACGCTACTCCACTAAAAGCTTGGAGCTGCACTCTCGAACTTTATAGAATTACGAAGCTCGTGTAGCTAAGTCTCCATGACATATCATAGTGTATCGCATCCCCATATGATCATCCATAATCGGCTTAAGGACAAGTTTTGTCTTACCTTCCTGATTATTTTTATCTTACGTTTCATTGTCTCACCATTAGAAAACTTACCATCTAAAGATAGTATACCATTCGGTTACACCTATGTATCCAAATGGTTGAGCGCTCTAGTTTTCTAATTACAGGACAACGCATATAAGAGGATATCATTACTCCTAAAAAGGAGCTATGGATTCCATATCTATGAATAACAAGTCTACGCTATCAAGAGTCATGCCTCCAATGTAGCGTTATGCATACCACTATTGAGATGTGGGTGTCACCCTTTGGTACATCAAAAGACACAAGTTGAGATAACAGGCCCACTATTCATCTCAGGATTAAGATACAATACAAATGACTGTCTAAAGTGAATAGATTTGCCAAGATAGAATTATTAATCCAAATCAATTCACTTTATGTCCTGATCCAACACATCATCACCTATGACAACGTGCCAATGTTTCTATTCACAGAGTCTAACTCCGATGGTCAAGACAAACCATCTCTCATAAGGGATATAGACAACATAACAATCTTTACATGAATAAAGTGCCCAACTTTATTCCCTCGATTGCGGATCATATGTTTTAGACTGTCACCTTAAGAATCGTGTCTTCCGCATAATTAGTCCATCATATGCCCAATTCTTAAGGTTTAGACTGACAGTCTCAGATTACTGTTTGCTTATCATACATTCAACAAATATAAACGTAAAGAGGACAAGATTTGGTATATATAAATGAATAAATTCTTTATTGATAAAAAATGTCTCCAAAAACATATTACATTTTTATTCCTTAGGGCATACATGTCTAACAATCTCCCACTTGCACTAAGTGAGTAAATACGACAAATTTCGTATCCCCATAGCTTCCATATGTGATACGAACCCCGTCAAGAACTGACGCGACCTTAACCAAAATTGGTTTCCAAGATCAAATTCCTAACCAGTTTTGAATGGAACCGCAACTCGATGCCTAACAAGAAGCATGAACCTTGGTTTGTGAGGATGCCACAATCAGCTATGGATGGACTGATTGATAAGTCTTGGTATGTGAGGACGCCACAATCAGCTATGGGTGGACTGATTGATAAGTCTATGAATGCCACAGAATATTCCGATAAGTTCGAATAGTTCGTTTAGGAACCAAAGAGAATTAAACCTCAAATTGTGTGTTAAAACTTATTCCACTTTAAATAAAATTTGTTACAATATATAGGGGTTCCCCTATGCGAATTTTCAGCTCCTATTTGCCCATGGAATTTCAGGCAAATCAATTACCAATACGACTAACCTAAAGCAAAGAAGGAAAATTCCCTTAATGGCTTAAAAGCCTTACAATAATAGAAATAAAACAAACGCAAAAAGGAAACTAGACATTAAAAGGTAAATAGCTGATTCTTCTCGCCACTTGTCACCTCAAAACGGGAAAGTAACTGAAATGGAAATTACTCGATCCCTTCTAGAGCTTGAGTCACGCATTTGTTGGTCTGCATGTCACATGCAATTCCCTCAATGGGCCTCCATGCAATAGCTTGAGACCAAGTTGCTTGAATCAGCCCAATAAGCATTTCTTTGAACTTCTTCACACGAGCTCTTGTAACCGGACCAATGGGAAGTTGAATTGGATCTGAAGATGTCTCCTACGTGCTCTTGCTTGTGCTAACGATGTCCTCATCATTCCCCTCCTCTTGAGAGGGATTTGTCCTCAAATCGTCACCTGCATCAAAAGGACTTAGATCAGAAACATTAAAGGAGGCACTTACACCATACTCACCTGGCAAGTCTAGCTTGTATGCATTATCATTGATCCTTTCAAGAATTTGAAAAGGACCGTCCCCTCTAGGCAACAGCTTGGATTTCCTTTGTTTCAAAAACCGTTCCTTACGTAAGTGCAACCACACCCAATCGTCGGGCTCAAAGACGAGCTTGTGATGCCCTCTGTTCGCTTGTTCATCATATTGTTTAGTTCTTCGCTCGATGTTGAGTCTTGCCTTCTCGTGTATCTGCTTAACAAGGTCAGCTTTTCTTTTTCCATCTAAATTCACATGCTCAGACAAAGGTAATGGCAATAAATCCAAAGGAGTTAAAGGATTAAAACCATTTCAAACGGTGAAAATTGTGTAGCAGAATGAACAGATCTATTATAAGCAAACTCAACATGTGGTAAACACTCCTCCCATGTTTTGATGTTCTTTTTAATGACAGCCCGCAACAAAGTAGACAAGGTTCTATTCACAACTTCTGTTTGACCATCAGTTTGAGGATGACAAGTAGTCGAAAACAATAGCTTAGTCCCTAACTTAGCCCACAAAGTCTTCCAAAAGTAGCTTAAGAACTTGGTGTCCTTATCAGAAACAATTGTCCTAGGCATACCATGAAGTCTCACAATTTCCCTAAAGAACAAATCAGCAACATTGGAAGCATCATCTGTCTTGTGGCATGGAATAAAATGGGCCATCTTGGAAAACCTATCCACGACCACAAATATCAAGTCTCTTCCCCGTTTAGACCTGGGCAATCCTAACACAAAATCCATTGAAATATCAATCCAGGGTTCACTAGGTATTGGAAAAGGGGTGTACAAACCGTGGGGCTGCACTCTTGATTTAGCCTGCCTACAAGTTACACATCTACCACAAAGCCTCTCAACATCTCTTTTCATATGTGGCCAATAGAAGTGTTCCTGCAACATAGCCAAAGTCTTCATTACTCCAAAATGTCCCATCAATCCTCCCCCATGGGATTTCTCACTAGGAAATCTCTTAATGAACAATTAGGCACACATAATTTATTCTCCCGAAATAAGTATCCCTCAGTCCTAAAGTACTTACCACTAGCGAATCTCTCACAAGCTTGATACTCAGTACTAAAGTCACGGTCATCAGCATATAACTCTTTAATGTGCTCAAAACCCAGTAGTTTAGCATTAAGAGTTGAGATTAAGACATACCTGCAAGAAGTGCATCAACAACAACGTTTTCCTTACCTTGCTTGTAGCGAATGACATACGGAAACGTCTTTATGAATTCCACCCAACGAGCATGCCTCTTGTTCAGCTTGTGCTGGCCCTTCAAGTGTTTCAGGGACTCATGATCGGTGTGAATCACAAACTCCTTAGGCCATAGGTAGTGCTGCCACGTCTCTAATGCCCGAACCAATGCATACATCTCTTTATCATAAGTTGGGTAATTAAGAGTTGCCCCATTCTGCTTCTCACTGAAATATGCTACAGGTCTCCCTTCCTTTTCTTGCTCTTCTCCCCATCTAAACCCAACGTTCTTCTTGATCACTTCAGTCAGTGGTGCGGCTATAGTACTGAAATCTTTCACAAACCGCCGGTAGAAACTAGCAAATTCATGAAAACTCTGTACGTTTCCCACACTAGTTGGACTCGGCCACTCCTAGATGGCTCGCACCTTTTCTTCATCAACCTGTATACCTTGAGCACTAACAACAAAACCAAGAAACACAAGCTTATCTATGCAAAAGGTACACTTCTTGAGGTTAGCATACAATTTTTCCTTTCGTAAAACATCTAAAACAAGTTTCAAATGTTCAATATGATCATCCAAATTGCTGCTATAGAGAAGGATATCATCAAAATAAACAACAATAAATTTCCCAATAAAAGCTCGCAAAACATGGTTCATTAAACGCATAAATGTGCTAGGCGCATTGGTTAAACTGAAAGGCATTACCAACCACTCATACAAGCCTTGTTTTGTTTTAAAAGCCATCTTCCACTCGTCACCCTCTTTCATGCGAATTTGATGATATCCACTCTTTAGATCAATTTTAGAAAACACACAAGCACCATGCAATTCATCTAACATGTCATCCAAGCGAGGAATGGGATGTCGATACTTTACCGTGATGTTGTTGATGGCTCGACAATCAACACACATCCTCCAAGTCCCATCTTTCTTAGGCACAAGTAAAACTGGTATGGCGCACGGGCTCATGCTTTCTCTCACATGTCCCTTCTCCATCAACTCACTTACCTGTCGTTGGAGTTCCTTTGTCTCCTCAGGATTACTCCTATAGGCTGGTCAGTTTGGGATTGTAGCTCCAAGTATGAAGTCGATTTGATGTTCAATCCCGTGGATTGGAGGTAAACCCTGCGGTGTTTCCTCGGGAAAGATATCCTCATATTCCTGCAAAAGAGAAACAACAGAACTATGCAAGGTGGAATCAAGATTGTTAGTGTTTAATAACTCCTCCTTGTACATGAGTAAAATCATCGGCTGATTAGAAAATAAAGCTCTTCTCACATCACTCTTTCTTGCATAAAAGTTTGTTTTTCTCTCTATTTTTACCTTATTGGCCAAATCTTCTTTTGTACTGGCTCTCTCAATATTCTCTCCTTTTCTCTCCTTTTTCTCGGCCATCTCTTCCTTTTTTCTCTCACTGGCCAAACCCTCTCTCTGCACTCCCACTCTTGATTTTTCTCCGCTCTTCATTTTTTATCACTTTCTCTCTGTAAGCTCACTTGGTCTTCATAGACCTGTTTTGGGGTTAACAGAACAAGAGTGATCATTTTTTGATTGTGAACAAATGAGTACTTGTTGGTGAAACCATCATGTTTAACTCGCCGATCAAATTGCCATGGTCTGCCTAATAACAAGTGCCCAGCTTGCATTGGAATCACATCGCACAAAACTTCATCTTCATATCTTCCAATGCGAAAAGAAACTAACACTTGCTTATGCACCTTTACCTCACCAGTATCATTTAACCATTGCAATTTATATGGTCGAGGATGCTTAATTGTTGGCAGCCTAACTTCTCTACCATGGTTGTGCTAGCAACATTAGTACAACTCCCACCATCAATAATCACACTACATACCTTGTTTTGGACATGGCACCTAGTGTGGAAGATGTTTTCCCGTTGCACCTCTTCATCTTCTTCTTTGGCTTGCACACTTAAAGCTCTCCTTGTAACCAACAATTCTCCTTGGACAGCACACTCCTCATCATCAGCATCCTCTAATGAAGGCATAGAATCATTGTCCGAATCCTCCTCGGTTTCAATCTCTCCATTGTCCCGCATCACCATAGCTCGTTTGTTTGGACATTGGCTTGCTATGTGACCCCTGCCTTGACATTTAAAACATTTAATATCACGATTCCAAGTAGTGGAAGAATCGGATTTACCTTGATTCCCATGGCTGGCCACCTCTTGTTTTTGCTCGGTCTTTGGCTTGGTGTTGGGTTGCTTCTCATCCCTCTTCCATTGGTTCATTTTCCAAGCAGATGTACTCGGGTTTTGGCTAGGACGTGTGTTACTGCCCCTCCTCATAAGTTGATTCTCAATTTTAATAGCTATGTGCACCATGTCCTCCAACTCCACATAATGTTGTAACTCAGCGACATTGTGAATATCTCGGTTCAAGCCTGCCAAAAACCTTGCCATTTTAGCCTCCTGATCCTCCTCTATATTTGCTCGAATCATCATAACCTCCATCTCCTTATAGTACTCCTCTACACTCCGGTTGCCTTGGTTAAGATTTTGTAGTTTGTTGTACAACTCCTGGTAGTAGTAAGTTGGTAAAAATCGCTTCCTCATCACAGTCTTCATCTTTTTCCATGACTCAATAGGTCGCTCTCTATTTCGTCTCCTGTTTATAACAAGCTGATCCCACCAAGTAATAGCATAATCAGAAAATTCAATTACAGCCAATTTTACCTTCTTCGCCTTGGAATAGTAGTGGCAGTCAAAGATGGACTCCATTTTCTTCTCCCATTCTAGGTACGCTTCTGGATTGGATTTGCCTTGAAATGATGGTATCTTCATTTTTATGCCTCTCAAACTATCATTTTCCCGGTTCCTAACTCCTCTATCCCATCCAAATCTTCGGTGACTACCCGCTGAATCTTCTCCTTTGTCAAACTCTTCTCCATCAATCCTGTAGTAGTCATCATCCTCTCCTCTAACCGGAACCCTTTCCCGCCTACGCCCATGAGGAACATGTTGTGGCTGTTCCACACGTGCGTTTTCTATCCGGTCTATCCTCTCCTGAAGCTGTCCTAACTCTCCCCTCAACAATTGCCTCATCTCCCCCATCATCGCTTCCATAAGAAGTTTTGGGTCTGCTGCACCCGAGGTACACTCAATAGTGTTCTTGCTGTTGTTTGACATTTTGCAAAGGACCTTACCACACTCCCTTACGTGTTTCACTCGTGAAATGGTTCACTCAATTTCACTCTTGTTTACACTCAATCTTTTGGCTTTTGTCCACTCTAATGCTCTCGCCTCTTTGCCTTTTTCCACTCATTAATTCTCACTCAGTTCCTATAAAACTAATCAAATCAATATCAAAATTTCCTTGACAATTCACAAGTAGATTACCAAGGAGGCTCAGATTAGAAACAAGACTATAACAGGAATAGAAAATTTAGGCTTTCAGAAATCACACCCAAAAGGAATGAAATTTGAACAAAAATTTTTGGTCTACGCAAGGAATTCAATTTCGGATTCCTTAAATGATGAATAACAAGAATCTGAGAAAAAAAATTTAAGGAAGGTTTCCAGACTCTTCTTCTTTTTTTTCCGAAGCCTCTTGTTTTTCTTCTTTTCCCTTTTTTTTTCTTTTCTTTCTTTTCTTTTCTGATCTTTTTTTTAATCGACTTTGATAATGGAAATCAAAACTCACGAATAACTAAAACAAACATAAACTAAGAGAACGGATAAGCAAAACCTGATTATAACCTCGCTCTGATACCAAATGAGACGAACCCCGCCAAGAACTGACGCGACCCTAACGAAAATTGGTTTCCAAGATCAAATTCCTAACCGGTTTTGAATGGAACTGCGACCCGATGCCTGACAAGAAGCACGAACCTTGGTATGTGAGGATGCCACAATCAGCTATGGATGGACTGATTGATAAGTCTTGGTATGTGAGGATGCCACAATCAGCTATGGATGGACTGATTGATAAGTCAATGAATGCCACGGAATATTCTGATAAGTTTGAATAGTTTGTTTAGGAACCAAAGAGAATTAAACCTCAAATTGTGTGTTAAAACTTCTTCCACATTGAATGAAATTTGTTACAATATATAGGGGTTCCCCTATGCGAATTTTCAGCTCCTATTTGCCCATGGAATTTTGGGCAAATCAATTACCAATACGTCTAATCTAAAGCAAAGAAGGAAAATTCCTTTAATGGCTTAAAAGCCTTACAATAATAGAAATAAAACAAACGCAAATAGAAAACTAGACATTAAAAGGTAAATAGCTAATTCTTCTCGCCACTTGTCACCTCAAAACAGGAAAGTAACTGAAATGAAAATTACTCGATCCCTTCTAGAGCTTGAATCACGCATTTGTTGGTCTGGATGTCACATGCAATTCCCTCAATGGGCCTCCATGCAATAGCTTGAGCCCAAGTTGCTTGAATCAACCCAATAAGCGTTTCTTTGAACTTCTTCACACGAGCTCTTGTAACCGGACCAATGGGAACTTGAATTGGATCTGAATATGTCTCCCACGTGCTCTTTCTTGTGCTAACAATGTCCTCATCAACATGCCTCTCGAAAACTCTCCCAGTAAGTGTCTTCGTAAATGGATTAGCTAAATTGTCCTATGACATGATCTTGCATACCGTGACATGCCCGCCCTCAATGACGTCCTTTATCACATGATAATTTTGATCAATATGCTTACTCTTCTTGTCAAATCTTGGTTCCTTAGCATTTGCTACCGTCGCACTATTATCACAGTACAGTGATACCGCTTTATCCATACCAGGAACTACCTCAAGATCCCCATGGAACTTGCGAAGCCACACTGCTTCTTTTGGAGCATCACTAGCCGCCACATACTCGGCCTCTATTGTTGAATCTGAAGTGCAATCTTGCTTCGCACTTCTCCAACTGATGGCACCGCCACCCAGAGTAAACACAAACCCCGAAGTCGATTTCCTAGAATCCAGTCAGGATTGAAAATCTGAATCAGTGTATCCTAGAGGAGTTAAATCCTCACCCAAATACACAAGCATATACCCTCGAGTCCTTCTTAGGTACTTGAAAATATGCTTTATCGCAACCCAATGGTTTGGTCCTGGATCCGCCTGAAATCGACTTACAATCCCAACCGCATAGCTAATATCCGATCATGTACAAAGCATGGCATACATGAGACTACCCACTGCCGAAGCATAAGGCACCTTCTCCATGTATTCTCTTTCTTCATAAGACTTTGGAGAGTCTTTCTTAGAAAGAGTAATTCTAGACCTAGATGATTGCCCACCTTTCTTGGAATCCTGCATTGCAAACCTCCTGAGAATTTTATCTATGTAGCCGGCCTAAGACAAAGCTATCATTTTGTTCTTCCTATCCCGAAAGATCTGGATACCAAGAACAAAATTAGCCTCACCTAAGTCCTTCATGTCAAACTGCTTGGTCAACCATAATTTGACCGATGACAATGCCCCAACGTCATTGCCAATAAGCAGAATGTCATCTAAATAGAGCAGTAGAAAAACCACCTTCCCATCCTTAATGTTTTGTAAACATATGGTTCATCCACGTTTTGTGAGAACCCATAAGTCTTTATCACTTGATCAAATCTTATGTTCCAAGAACGAGAAGCCTGCTTAAGTCCATAAATTGACTTTCGCAGCTTACAAACCTTACCCTCTTGACCCGCGACCTTGAACCCGTCTACTCCTCTTGACCCGCGACCTTGAACTCATCAAGATAGCCATTCAGAAAAGCCGTCTTGACATCCATCTGCTAAATCTCGTAGTCAAGAGTAGCAGCTGTGGACAAGATAATCCGGATGGACTTAAGCATGGCTACAGACGAAAAGGTTTCCTCATATTCGATTCCTTCCTTTTGCGTATAACCCTTAGCTACCAGTCTAGCCTTAAAGGTTTCGACCTTTCCATCTACTCCTCTTTTCCTCTTGTAGATCCACTTACACCCAATGGGTTTTACCCCTTCAGCAAGATCCACAAGCTCCCAGACCTGATTAGTCTTCATAGACTTCATCTTAATGTTCATGGAATCTGTCCAGAGTCTTGAATCAACATCCTCTATAGCTTCTGCGTAAGTATAAGGATCCCTGTCATGTTCATCTGGTTCTGCCAAGAAGACCTCCCCATTGAACATATACCTGTCAGGTTGACGCCCGATCCTCCCACTACGCCGAAGCCCCTGAGATTGTTGTTCAAGTTTGTTTGGTTTTTCTACACCAATCGGAATGGTTTCATTCGGAACCTCTGGAGTGAATGAATCACCCCTTAACTCCTCAAGCACCACTTTGCTTCGAGGTTTAAAGTCGTCCATGTAACTCTCCTCAAGGAAAGTTGCATTAGTTAAAACCACAACTTTATTTTCCTTTGGGTTATAAAAATAACCCCCTTTAGTCCTTTTTGGATATCCTACAAACATGCAAACTTCCGAACGTGCTTCCAACTTATTCGGATCCTTAAACAGGACATGAGCTGGACATCCCCATATGCGAATATGGTTTAAGGATGTCTTCCGTCTTGTCCACAACTCGTGAGGAGTTTTAGGGACCGATTTTGAAGGCACATTGTTCAAAAGATAACATGCGGTTTGTAGTGCATATCCCCAAAAGGATAAAGGCAATGATGAATAACTCATCATGGACCGAATCATGTCCAACAAAGTCCTATTCCTTCTCTCCGCATGCCATTCTACTGCGGAGTGCCCGGCGTAGTCAAATGGGATAAAATCCTATTCTCTAACAAGTGTCCCAAGAACTCATCAGAAAGGTATTCCCCACCTCGATCAGATCGAAGTGCCTTTATGGGTCTACCCAATTACTTTTCCACTTCAGCCCGAAACTCCCGAAACTTATCATAAGTTTCGCTTTTGTGGTGCATCAGGTACACATACCCATATCTAGAGTAATCGTCAATAAAAGTGACGAAGTACTCATACCCTCCCCATGCTCGGATGTTCATCGGTCCGCAAACATCACTATGCACAAGTTCTAGAACCCCTTCGGCCCTATTGCCCTTAGACCCGTATGGTCTTTTAGTCATTTTACCCTCCAAACAAGATTCACATTGAGGTATAGATTCCACCTTTAAGTGACTTAAAGGTCCATCACTTACCAACCTTTGAATCCTATTCAGGTTAATATAGCCAAGGCACAAATGCCAAAGATAAGTCTTATTAGAGTAAGAAGTTTTAAGTCTTTTTGAGTCATTATCATTTATCTCGGCATTAAGCAATAAGTCCATCTTAGGTTTGATAAAATATAGATTATTTTGCATCCATCCAGAATAGATAAAAGATTTGTTTTTACGAATCACCACTTTTTCATTAAAAGATACCACGTAGGAGTCTTTAAATAAAGAAGATACAAAAATTAAATTCCTTTTAAATTTAGGAACATAAAAATAATCTCGCAAAATTAAATTCCTATAATTATCAAAGTAAAGATGGACATCTCCCACTGCTTCCGCTGGGACCAAGGATCCATCGCCCATCTGAAGCGTTAAGTCTTCACGTAGCAGACTTCTCGTTTCTTTGAATCCCTGTAGAGAAACACAAACATGATTAGTGCACCAGAATCTATGACCCAGATGTCACTGGATTCCTCAACCAAACAAGTTTCTAAATATAGAAGATCACACCTACCTACCTTGGAAAGGAAGTCCTTGCAATGCTTCTTTATATGCCCGACCTTACCATAGAAGAAGCACTTAAGCTTCTTTGGGTTCTTCTTCTTTTTCTTCTTGCTCATGGTAGCAACAGGAATAGAAGACTTCCCGTTCTTGGCCCGTTGCTTTTTTCCATTCCTAGAGTTAGGATTGGAACCAGAAGCAGCTACCATGTTGGCCTCACCACCAGCAGGAGACTCCCTGATCAGCAGTTCGAACTCCTGTAACTGTTTCATCAGTTCTGTCAAGGTCATATCTCATCTATTACTTAAATTAAAAGTAGCTCTAAACTGAATAAATTCCTTAGACAGAGTCTCAAAGACCATAGTCATCTAAGTTTCAGCATCGATGTCGGCTCCATTGGTTTGAGCCTCAGCGAGGTAACCCATGACCAACATCATGTGCTCCTTTACAGATGTCACCGGTCTCTGTCTGCAGTTTAAGAGTTTTTGAAGCGCCCCTTACCGCTTTGTTATGGCCTGGCCTCCAAACATGTCCTCAAGATTATCCAAGATCTGCTTCGCAGTCTCATAATCCTAATGTTGAGCCTATAGCACGTTGTTCATGCTAGCCATAACATAGCAGTGGGCCTGATCATTAGCATCTTTCCAGCGATCGTACGCTTGGAATTGTTCATTACTTGAGTCTCCTGTAGGCTTGGGAGGACAAGGGGTTGTCAATACATATTTCAGTTTCTCAAAGGTTAGGACGATGTCCAGGTTCCATTTCTAATCGTTATAATTCTCACCGGTTAATTGGTTTTTGTCAAGTATCGATGATAAAGCATTTTTAGACATTTTCAATCTACAATAAAGAATCATATACCAAATATAAGCAAACATATATAATAGTTTAGTAAGATAACACAATCATGTAAAATCATACAAATATGTTTATGTGTCAAAACCTTGAAAATATCACAACCTTACAACGATAATTCCTAACTCATAAGTCAACAAGCTCCTAGGGGAGTCATGCCAAATTCAATCAGGAACACGGATCCCCTCTTGATTAATATATGCCATCCAGGACCCGTATGATCTAGCATATACTAATAATCGTTTCTTTGGCCATTAATTTTATTAACAGAGCTCCTAGGGGAGGTTAATAATAAAATTAACGTGAGTGTATAACCACCTTTTTAATATTTTATCCATGATTTATAATCACCACCTAGGGGTGTGCAACCATAAATCATACTAAAATACCTTATCCTTTCAGAGATCTAATCTAGTACATGATAGAAATCCCTTCCTAAGGGTCGGGACCACCATGTTCTTCCTATGGACCAACAATGGAGGCCTTAGGTCCTCTCTTCGAAAACCTTCTCCCACTCAATCTTTTGAAATCAAGGTTTTATTTTAAAATTATGCATGAACAATTTTAATATGAGCGGCACTCATTATTTTATATGACATGTTATCAATATACATGGTAAATCATATTATAATGCAGACAAGCAAAGCAATCAAGCAAAGCTACAAGCAAAATAATAATAACCGTATTATTATGTTTCCACCCTAAAGAATAGAAAAAACTAAGATTACAAGAGAATAATCGAGACATTTATAGATTCTTCATCCTTGAATCCTCAAGCTGTATCCTTCTTCATGTAATATCTATCTTCAAGTCTTCAATCCCGTATGAATCAAATACTTCATATTTTCAGTTATATCCAAATTTAATGTTTCTCAGAATCGTCCCAAAAATAAAATTAAAACTGCACCGAAAAAATTACACCTTTTTTGGATACTTGGTAGCTCTCGGTCGGCAGGCCGATCTGGGTGATCGGCCTGCTGGTCATGCTTCATCGGCTTGCCGATCTAATACATCAGCCTACCGATCCATGAAAGTTTGGCCTGTCGAACTGAAAGTTTGGCCTGCCAGGAGAGCATCCCAATTTCTGCCCCACTGTCGGCCTGTCGGACCACACGTTTGGCCTGCCGATCTATGACCATCGGCCTGCCGAACTGTGACGTCCGGTATGCCGACCGAGCAGAAAACCCTCATTCCAAAAAATACAATTTTAATGCAATTCATCAATTTTATTTTCAAGAATTCAAAAACATAAAATTAGAGACTCAGGAAATACCTGGAGGCGCCACCATCTATCTCTAAGATCTGACTTGTCGTTCTGTCTTCTCCGAATAATCATTTAATTACAAAATTCTTAAAAATTTAAACTTAAAAAACAATTCTTAGACGGAGATGATAGTCCGCCATCTATTTACATGAAAAACTTAGATACATATTCTAACCTCTAAGGAACCATAACCGGAATTAATTAATTAATTAATAATTAAACAACGATTTAATCAACCATAATTAATTAATAAACATTCACCACATAATCCATGACAACATATATATTATATAAAAACCTAGAGTGCCATCTCTCTATAAAATTTAATTCAAGCATAGGAGAGATTAAGATCACAAAATTTATGCATATAACATGATCACAAACTTGTAAATTTATGTAAAAACTATGGCTCTGATACTAATTGTTGGAAACGCAGTGCGCAACAGAACTTTAAAATTTTTCATCAGAGTAATTTCTAAAACACAAGTTTGACATGTTATATCTATAAATTAGACAGATCTTACTAACCTCTGTGTGCCGAAGAACCTCCGCAACCTATGTAGAGAAGTAACGTTCTAGAAGAGCCTCAACCAACTGGTCTTCTTTGCTATTCTCTATCCACAACCGGAGTGAGTGTGGGCTCACACGTACAGCTCTTCCACCGATGACTCTCCTTCCAACCAATAGAGAGAACCCAAAGCTAGTGTTCGTGATTTGTGAACAAAAGCTCTCAGGGAGTTTTCAGATGCTCACTAGAAGAGTATCACTCTTAATCTCTCAATTGATCTGAGTAAATCATGAGACTCACTCCCTTTATATAGCTATTGGTCCTGGGGTCAGTCCTTATCAGTTTAGGTCTCAAAAACTTGAAATAGAATCAAGTTTGGATCAATATCTGATAAGATCCACGTGAAAATGCGTAATCTTATCTCTCGCTGATCGGCAGGCTGAACACGTCATCTGGCAGGCCAAACTCCCGAGAAAAAATCTCCACGAATCTTTTATTTTCCACCCGAGATTCTAAAGGATAAAGTCTTAGTTTTTATTCAAATAACTCAATAGAGAAGTTATCTGATCAAAACAAACTTTATCAAGATAATCTCTAAGAAAATAAATCAATTCACAATAATTCTACAAGTTTATCTTGATCTAATTTGTCCAAAATTAAAACAACCGATAAATAGACAAGAATTATCTGATCGCAATAATTCAACAAGTTTATCTTGAACTAATTTCTTACAAAATTAATTCAACTGATAAACAGGCATAAATTATTTAATTCTTCCAAATTTTAAACCAATCTAATAAATCTGACATAAGTCACCAATTATTGAAAAAGCACGCCGTGTCGTTACAGGATTTTGTGAGCTAGCAAAGGAGACCAAAATGGACCTATAAAGTTCAAGCTCATGATAATTATGAAACCCAATATCCCAGATATACATTTTACAATTATCAACTCCGACGCTAGTCCACTAAAAGCTTGGAGCTGCACTCTCGAACTTTATAGAATTACGAAGCTCGTGTAGCTAAGTCTCCATGACATATCATAGTGTATTGCATCCCCATATGATCATCCATAATCGGCTTAAGGACAAGTTATGTCTTACCTTCCCGATTATTTTTATCTTACGTTCCATTGTCTCACCATTAGAAAACTTACCATCTAAAGATAGTATACCATTCGGTTACACCTATGTATTCAAATGGTTGAGCGCTCCAGTTTTTCAATTACAGGACAACACATATAAGAGGATATCATTACTCCTAAAGAGGAGCTATGGATTCCATATCTATGAATAACAAGTCTACGCTATCAAGAGTCATGCCTCCAACGTACCGGCATGCATACCACCATTGAGATGTGGGTGTCACCCTTTGGTACATCAAAAGACACAAGTCGAGATAACGGACCCACTATTCATCTTAGGATTAAGATACAATACAAATGACTATCTAAAGTGAATAGATTTGCTAAGACATAATTATTAATCCAAATTAATTCACTTTATGTCCCGATCTAACACATCGTCACCTATGACAACGTGCCAATGTTTCTACTCACGGAGTCCAACTCCGATGGTCAAGACAAACCATCTCCCATAAGGGATGTAGACAACATAACAATCTTTACATGAATAAAGTGCCCAACTTTATTCCCTCAATTGCGGATCATATGTTTTAGACCGTCACCTTAAGAATCGTGTCTTCTGCATAATCAGTCCATCATATGCCCAATTCTTAAGGTTTAAACTGACAGTCTCAGACTATTGTTTGCTTATCATACATTCAACAAATATGAACGTAAAGAGGACAAGATTTGGTATATATAAATGAATAAATTCTTTATTGATAAAAAATGTCTCCAAAAACGTATTACATTTTTGCTCCTTAAGGCATACATGTCTAACAGTAGAATCTGAGAAAACATGCTCGGCTACTTGAATGCCAATGACTAGGTAAGCTTCTCACCTCAGAGTCCCCAACAAAAGCTTGTTTTAGGGTCTCATCTTCGACGTGCTTAACTTCAAGTACAACTCGGGTAAACCTATTTATATAGTCCAGACATTGTCTTCTCCTTGCTTAACGGCGTACAGGTAGGTTATCTCCTTTCTCCTCATTTTTGTTATGGAGAAGGCTGCTGAGAAGGTGTCAGAAAGCTATCAAAAAGAAGTGATAGAAGCTTTTTCAAGTCGCCAAAACCATTGCCAAGCTGGTCCAATCAGGGTCAAGGAAAATGCTTTACACATGGCTGCGTTGTTGGCGTTTTGTAAGAGTGTGTGTCCCCGGTATAATTCAGTATGCTCATCAGCGTCTGCAGTCCCATCGTACGACTTGATTTGTAGGACTTTAAATTTAGGCAGCATTAGGGTTTGCATGATGACGTCGGTGAATGGTGGATCTAAGGCACCAATGTCATCCAAACCAAAATGGTTGTTGCAGATCTCATCCATTTTTCGCTGTAATTCTCGAAACTGGCATCTATTAGTATCTTCGGACAGTTTGACCCTATAGGCTGCTCTGCCCTCAACCCTATCACCTGCTCCAGGGTGGCGATTCTGCTATGGCTCCCCTTGGCGCTCGAGCCGATCAAAAACAGATGCTTGGGAGCCCTACGGTGACGGAGTTCGTGCTTCCTGAGGGCCAAGTCGTCCTTCTAAGACAAGCCTATTGTTTGCTAAGATGCCATGCATAGATATTCTTGAGTGCTCGGAGTTGGCTTCACTATGGTCGACGGCTTCCTGTCTACCTAACCCCTAGCCTGGTTAGCCAAGGGTGGAGGTAGGAGGCCAAGAGCCACCTGGCGATGAGCCTGCTATGCGAACTGCTAGGTGAGTATCTGAACAACACTTGTTAGTTCTCGATCTTAGGCAACTGGGTCATGCACCTGTTCGGCCCTTGACGTGCTTCCTTGAACCCCATAACGGGATCTTGTAGCTTGGGGATGACCCCTAGTTCTTGCTGGATTTTTGTTTTAGTTTTAGGCTTCTCCCAACCCCTCTTGTCGGGCACCCTCATCACGGCCATTGCCTCGAGTTACCATCTTCGTTCTCGGGTTTGCTGTGGTAGGTGATTTCAAGTGAAGGTGTAGGCATCCTCCTTCTAGCACCAAAATATTGACGCTTATCAGAGTTTAGCATCGGATCAACACCACATGCAGCTATGCATGGTGGTTAGCTTTTCCCCTGCTCGTTTCTGCCTGATCGGATGGACCTACTCAAGAGGAGGGACGCTTCGGGAGCGAGAAAAAGACAGGACAATCAACAGACAATGGCTCTCTGATGCTCGAGGCAAGAGTTGCTCGGCAGAGAATGGGAGCTTGTTAGGTGGAAGAAGCATGTGTCCTTAAATGCAATAAATGCATCCTATTTATAGGCTGCCACTTGAGCCAAGTGTTAGGTGGGTTTTGCCTACAACCTGAGTGTCACATTAAGGCGTGTCAGGTCGCAAGGAATAGGTGTCGTGCCCTCCGCTGGTGGATTGTTACCTATCCGATCGTGAGTTTTTCACTATCTGTTGGCCAGTGGTGGCGAGTAGCAGTCCACTTACTAGTGAAAAGAATCTGACCCGAGCTGGCGTTTAACCCTAGGAGGTGACCAATTATGGTGCGGCCCGAGAGACCTTGAAAAGGACCTCAGACAAACGATCCAAGGTCATCGAGATTAGTTATTGATTCACCGTAGCTTTGCCGAGCTTCTTTGCCGACCACCTAGAGTAAAGCTCATTGGCAGTGGCATTGGGCTCACCCTTAACAGTTGTAATTTAACAGAATTATTTTAAAACCTAATATTTTCAACATACAATACCTTTATTTTCATATAGAATGAACTTATAGAATATTAAATTATTGCAAATGTTAGTTTAAATCTCAATTAGCACACTAAATAATTAAATTTAATGTAATTAATTTCATTTAAAATTATTGGGCGCTACATGTCTTGACAAATGCGTTATGTATAGGCATATAAAAAAACTAATGGAGTGTTTGGAACCGTTGGTTGTAACCATTTTTATGGTTAGAACCAACTTTGCAGGTTAGAATAATAATTGTAGTTGTAAATGGTGTTTGACAATGTTATAAAATTTATGGTGTGAACCATTTGTGGTTGAAACTAATGTTTGGATGCTTTTGTGGTTAAAACCACAAGTTGAATATTTGTGGTTTTTTTTTAAATTTTTTTTGTAGTTATTATATATCATGGAAAAAAATAATTAATAATTTTATTATAAATATTTCGGATGATTTTTTTCATTATGATGTTGTCAAATAATTTTTTTTCATTTTTATGCATAGCCATTGATACATGTTGTACCATAATTTCTTAAAAAAAAGTTAAAATCCCAAAAAATTATTCCAAAATATTTAGCTATAGGAATATTTGTAAACGAAAATCTATTGTTGAATATGTTTCAAGGTCGAACCAAAGTTTATTACTTGATGGATCATTTACACCTTTTCCTTATATAATAACTGGCTTCCTTTAGGTCTAATGTCTTATTTGGTTCCTTCAACGATCTACCCACATTCATTGGGCCAAAGCATCCCTATATTCTTGCATCATCTCTCCACCTCGGCATTCATCTGTTGATGCATGGTCACCTGAGATTTCATCGATATCATCATGACTATCTTTGTCGAACTCGGTGTTCCCTTCCTGTAACACGGACACTAGAACAGTATCATTGTCAACGTGGTGTAGAAGACTATTATCTTCCCTATGAAACTTGTCATTGGTGTCCTCCTTCCCGGTGTATACACCGATGAAATTACTGACCACCGCACAAGCAATTGGAATCAACACTTGCTTCTCAATTGTGTAGCCACTCATTTGCTTTAAAATTTTGAATCACACCTTCCATACACCAAATGTTCTTTCAATGCAATTCCTTAGCGATGAATGTTTGAAGTTAAAGTACTCTTCTTGTGAATTAAAACCAATGTCGCCTTTTATATATTCTTGCAAGTGATAAGTGGTTCGTCGGTATGGTGCAAGCATATAGCATCGAGTTGCGTATCCAAAATC
Organism: Artocarpus heterophyllus; assembly: GCA_025403435.1. NCBI lineage: Eukaryota > Viridiplantae > Streptophyta > Magnoliopsida > Rosales > Moraceae > Artocarpus > Artocarpus heterophyllus. Next base: position 26,138,856 of record CM046338.1, read on the forward strand.
TACTGAATAGTACTTCCCTACAAATAATAATACAACAAATGTGTTCTAAAAAAAATAACGTATGCATAACATCATAATTAATAAGCAGATAACGCACAATGTTACCTTTTGGTGGAATTGGAAATGCATAATTTTGTATCGCATCTTGCAACACACGTGAATTGTGTGTGGATCCCTCCCATCCAAATAGCATGTAGGCAAACCGCAAATTGAATGAGCATGCTACTAACACATTAAATGACAATGACCCCTTTTGATTTTGATATTTTTCTTGCTCAGATGATGGCAGAACACATGGAACATGTATACCATCAATTGCACCTATACATGACTAAACAAAACGAGGATTACTACTAGCATTGTATTTTTGTATACTAGATATGCTTTTTAGAAAGTGTTCACACTTACATTGAAGTAATTTGAATACTTCTCTCGATTGTCTCGAATAAGCTTTGGTGTTTTGTTGTAGTTTACGGGTATAATGAATCGATATCTTAATGAACATATTGCCGATAAAACCTCCAAGAAGCAACGAGATATCGTCTCCCTTGAGTGTTTCCAATGATCTTGTGCTTCTTAGTTCAAAATGGCATGGCACACAATATACAAAAATGTAGGGCCGATAATTTCGAACACAACACGATGACACGATACAAAAATGACACGAGATAAATAGGTTTGAAGTGCACGTTTATTAATTGGGCCATAAATGGGTTGGCACGAATAACATGAAAATCAACAGGCTGGATTCGTGCTAACACGCCTAACATGCCTTAACACGTTTCATTAAACGGGCTATAAACGTGTTGACACAGCACGACACGACCCGCCCATTTATAACACATTTAAACTTAAAAATAAAAATATTTGAAATATTTGAAGTAGGTTAGTGTTAATTAGATATTGTATTTTTATTAATTTTCTTTATTGGTTTTTTTAATTTTTTAATTTTTAGTTAACTGGGTCATAAATATATCATATGCATGTTGTTATCATGTCAACCCGTCATGGCACGTTTAATAATCATGTTAATCGTGTCGTGCCATGTTACGCGTGCCGTAGGCTTGTCGTGTTCGTGTTTGTATTTTTGGCACGTTTATCAATTGTGTCGTGTTCTTGTTCGTGTTAGGGCTAAACGTGTCGTGCTATAAACATGCCAACACGAACATGGCATGAACACGTTTATTGCCACCTCAACAAAAATGTCATGAGTTTTTTATTGGCGTTGACCTCGTTAGAAGAACACAAGGTTGTGTGTTCTTCATAATATGACTTAAGACCAAAAATTAGTTGCATGTCATTCTCACTTTGCTATACAATAGTCTTTCATGACCATTAAGTGTCACGCCCTGAAATCTAGGAGGTGACATGGTGGGTTATTAAGGTTAAATAAATTAAATTTTAAATAAAAACCACCATTTAAAAGATATTAAATTGATTATAAAAAAATGTAGGATAATTAAAACTTCTTAAAATATTTGTTAAAATATGAAAGCAGGCAATCAAAATAAAATATTAATTAAGCAAACACTATTGGGCCCCTACCGGACCCATATTAGTGTGCACACATAGTATTAACATTATTAAATACATAACCACAATCCAAATAAAAGGCAAAAATAAGTTAAAATATTACATGCCTTGTTTATGAATAATTACCCTGGACAATGATGTTCTAATCCTGCAGTTCTTCCCAGTTTTTCAGTCTTCTCTAAGCTAGATTCTACCTAGAGGGGTAAAAGGTTTTAAAACAAGAAAAATATGGGCGAAAGCGTCAGTAGGATTAATCTTTTGAAAACATTTAATTTGAACATATAATTCATTCTTAGACAAAAGCTATAAAACAGGAAAAATAAATAAACAAATAACCAACCAAAATTCATTAAATTTATTCATACCAAGTAGTCATTTATTCATCCATAAATGATCTCATTATCATGTTTTCGGCAAAGCCATATGAATCACTACCAAAGTGGCCCAGTTGGTTTCGGGACCTGCCCCCAAGGTCGCACTCCCCACGACTCGATCTCTGTACATGGCATCATGCTTTATCTTATCATTTCGGACGGTACTAACCGACAAGTCCGGTGTCATATCATTATCATGTCTCATTTACTGATATTCTCATTGCATTCATTATTTAGCCAATAATAAAAATAAGTAGTTAACTTTATTTCTTGAAAACATTTAAAATGAAACGCTTTGTGGCCAAAACCCTTTAAAAACATGGCTACTAAGGGAAAGGGATAGAAGTCCTACCTCAATATCTTGCACCAACGTTTAACACCGCAGTCTCGATCTGCTATATGTTAGCTCCACGGAACCACAAATAACCTTAAATAGAAACTAAGTTTATTAATATGTAGCTTAAGGTATTCTACATCCCTAAGCTATCTCATGGTTTCTTAGTATGCCTTTAGGTTTCACAGAATCATTTTATGAGGTTAAAATCTTAATTTAGGTCTTAAATAGTGAAAAACAAACGAAAAATGGCGAGTTCTCATGAAGTCCAATTGGCCTGCTGGAACCCCTGGTCCGGCCTACCGGACTCTATAGTTTGGCCCGCTAGCTAGCCAAGACCGGCCCGCTCAACTAGCCCAGGTTCGGCTTGTCGACGAGATGAATCTGGCCTGTTGAACATTGAGTTCGGCCTGCCGAACTGAAAAAATGTGGGAGGCTCGAGACTTCGATTCTTGGCCTCCCCAAGCCCAAAATCAATTCTAAACCTATTTTTCCAAGTCCTAGAGCATATATAATGATCATAGGTGATAAACAAACATAATAGAACACATTTAAACAATTTAAAGCAAAATTTTCATAGAAATTTCAAAGAAATCCAAAAATGAGGAAAAAAGGGAAAAACTTGATTTAATCCAAATTTTGCTCAATCAAGCCTAGATTCTAGATGATTTGAGTCCTACCAACTTAGATTAAGAGTTTCCTAAGCTCAAGAAACTCAGATTACAACATTTCAAAGAAATTAAAAAAATTAGAACAAAAGTTTAAAATTTGAAAAACAATGAAACTAACCTCGAATCGAAGCTTTAAACAGTTTGTGGAAGTCCAAATCATGTTCCTCACCTCCCAATCCAACTGAGAATCAAGCTTGAACTCAAAAATTTGAAATCAAAATAAAGAGAGGAAGGGAAAAAGAGAGGGCAGCGTGGAAGAGAGGGAAAAGAGAGAGAGAGCATGTCTAAGAGAGTGAGGGAGAGTAAGAGTGAGAGAGGGAGATAAATAGGAGGGGGATGAATGGTTTTGGATAGCAAAACCGTGTCCCCAACACATAGTTTATAGCTAGGACGTATCGGGTATTTGATAAATTATTTTGTTTTGAAATTCAAAATTACGTATAGAAATAATTAAAAATGGGACAAATTTAAAATACCATAAAATACTTAAATCGAGTTCAAATTTACATCAAGGCATACTAATCCATTATCTAAACACCAACTATGCCTAACTAAATTTTTTGGGTGTTACATTAAGTAAGTCCGACATCTTCATTTTTTCCGTTAATATGGACATGTGCATAAGATGTCTTTATGGCCTATAAGCCCGCCGTCGTTGCTTAAGATAAGCAACAATGAGCACAAGGAAATCATCGCCATGTATACCTATCCCGCCTTTGCCATTATTCCAGGCTGTAGAAATGCAACATCTAGTGTCCATCATGGACTACTATCTATGCAAAAGATTAAACAAATGCATTTAACAATAAAACTAGAAATGTAAGAACAATGTGTTGAACTGTACAACAACAAAATTTTAATGTCAATAGTCGAACAAATTACAAATCATCATGCTTACAAATAATTGTTACAACTACAGTCACCAATGCACAAATAAATGAGAAAAATTAAACAATGTCTCATAATATGATATGGAGGATAAAAACTAAACAAAGCCGGTTTGTACACATGAAAAACTACTTCGACATATACTCTTCAATTAATAGTCTACGATCGGCATCATTATCGTTCTCTAAGAACATTGTCTACAATCCAATGTCGTCTTTTAGTACCATTTGCAGCCTTAGTTTCTCACGGCCCGTGTATCCCATTTCTACAAGAATGTGTATGCATTTGATGAATTGAGCATTAGGCTTCATTTTTGAATCCACAATCACCTGTGCCATTATCTTGAGCCAATTTTCTTCCTCGTCAGTTCCCTTCATCTTCCTTTTGCGCTTGCCAACACTTTGTGAGGTTACACCAATACCTCCGGTGCCATTTGAAGAGGTTAAGTTCAAGCGATTCAGTCAACTCTTAACATCATTCACCACATCATCAATGTGATGTTCTTCTAGTGCATGAGTGTTGTATGATTATCATCTTTAGAACAATGCTTAGCTAGCAGTGCATGCGATGAAGCAGTGCCAAATGCCATCGAACCTGAAGCTGTAGAACAAGAGAAAATGGAATCCAAAGTCTTGAAAGATGGATATCCATCTTTATTGAGGTACCTTGTTACTCTTGGATTATTCTAGAGAGGCAAAATTAAAAAAAAAATTAAATTAGATTACTTTTTTGGATGTTTGTGAAATAATTATCCACCTGCAAACATAGCACACTCTATGTACCTTAATTAGTTCATGACGATACTTTGTAGAGAAATCAAACTCACCACTCTCAGGGTTGACCCCTAACCTATCACACCATCTAAAGTCTTAAGAAAAGCCCATTCTTTCCGCAGGTTTTCTTCTTATGTTTAATTTAGGTTGGCATTACAGGATAATTGAAATGTGTTGTCAAGTAGGCTACCCAAGTCTCACAAAGTTTCTTAATAAGTTTACATTCTCCATTTTGTTTAACATGGTCCTAAAATAGTCTAATCAATAACTTGGTTCTCTCCATAGTCCAAGCATTGGAGTCTTGCTTGCTCTTAGGCATTTCCTTTTATATGGTAAAAATTATTTTGTATGTTGAACAATTTATAACATGTTTCAGTTTATATAGAATTTAAACTTGAAGAAAAAAAATGCACAGGCTCAGCGACATAAGTATGAGCATGTCTCATTTGTGCTCGAACATATCCTCTCGGCACCATATGCTACCGGGGGTCAACGTCATTGGTCATAAACCAATTGTAAACCTGCAACATAGCGCTGAGGGACATATTTAACAAGCAGCAAAGAATATCACTCAATATGCTAACATTCATCATAGCCTGTTGCTGTTACCTATCACTCAAAACCTCTTTGTGGTAGCCATGTGTCCAAAGCAAGACATTTCTTACAAACAGCAAAAAGGGGCTTCAATATTACAAACTGCTGAGGGTTAAAAAGAGGAGTCTCTAGGAACAACATAATAGAGGACTCAAATTAAACAGCAAAGAACATGGAACGACATGAGTTCAAAACGACAATATCCACAGATCACCAAAAAGAGCAAAAACGAGAACGTTTTTTTCTTTCAAAAACGACAGTGCTGAAAGATCACAAGTAACCAGATCAAAATAACAAATCAGATACAACAACCAAAAAGAAAGGGGATGAAAACGACAATGTACACAAATCACCAAACATATAAAAGAAACGACAATTTCCTTAAGTAAAATGACAGTGTGCAAAGATCAAACGGAACTAGATAAACAGCAAATCAGATGGAAGAAGATGAGTTCAAAACGACAATATCCACAGATCACCAAACATACAAGAAAGCACAACGAATTTTAGCAAAATGACAGTGTTTAAGAATCAAGAGTGAAATGGAAAAACAGGGAAGCAGATAAACGACAATGTCTATAGATCACCAACAATAGCAAAAACAACAATACAACAAAACAACAGTGCTCAAAGATCAGCTGTGAACCAATTGAAAACAGCAAATCAGATATAGAAATGTGAAAGGTAACGAATTTGAACCACTGGAGGAGAGGGAAGACTCCTTTAGCAAACCAAGATCAGTATTAGAGTTTTTTTGCCAATAGAGCCTTTTCTTCTGCCGTAAGAAGGATGAGATTTTTCTCGCCTTGCAATGTTGCTTTGGAGGGCCAACGGAGGTTTTTTTTCAGTTGGCCTTTACATGCTGCGCTTCCAATGAAGGAAGCAGAAACAGGTTTGGAGTCTCGGGGACGAGGCCGAAGAACAGGTGCCATTTTGTGGAATAGAGGGGAGACGTGGTGGGTAATGACACATAAATGGAAAAAACAGCAAAAGAGGTACAAGTGAGAGAGGTTTATTTCTCTTCAGAGAGGATGAATCATCGATGGACAATGAGATCGATTAATGGCTTTTCTCATGGGCAATAACAATCTGAGAAGAGGAGAGATGATATTAGGGTTAGAATCCATACCAATTGCCTTTTGTCATGAGGGAATTTTTTTTCTCTTTGAATGCGACGAACCTAAAGAAGACTTGTATCGATCTTTGTGGGTTTTTTTAGGGGTGGCAAGTGATAAGCAACGACAGGTGACTTTGATGAAATTAGGATTTGAAACAAGAAGAGAGAACACTACAAAAAAAACTACATTTAACGACATATTATTTACGACATGTAGTTTTTAAATGTCATTGAAAAGTATATATAATGATATCTTCAACAAACATGTCGTTAATGACATTTAAAACAATAATTAATGACATCTATATAGACGTCATATTAAAGGTCTCATTTTAACGACAATAGTTTACTGTCATTAAATTATTTAACGACAAATAGGAGATGTTGTTAAAGGCTTGGAGATTCTACGACACCCCTTATAGACGACATCTTGACTAATATCGTCTATAAGGGGTGTCATAGAATCTCTAAGGCTTTGACGACATCTCCTACTTGTCGTCAAATAATTTAACGACACTAAACTATTGTCCTTAAAATGAGAGCTTTAATACAACATCTATATAGATGTCGTTAATTATTGTTTCAAATGTCATTAATAACATCTTTATTGGAGATGTCGTTGTATGTACTTTTCAACAATATTCAAAAACTACATGTTGTAAATAATATGTCGTTAAATAGTTTTTCTTGTAGTGGAACCACAGTCCAAAGACCAAAATCGATCTTTATGGGTTTTCACAAGGGCTCTTCTCTCTTATGAGAACAGAGCAGTCATGCAAAGAAGCAAAGTTTGAGAAGGGGGCAGAGAAGACTTTAGGGTTTCAATTGATAAGAGAGAACGGAGGCGCTGAAGGAGAGATCGAAGGCACTGAACTAAGAAGAGGAAAAATGCTGCTAGGGTTAAGAGAATGGAGGGGGCAGTGAACTGAGAAAGGAAATAGGGTAGAACTGCTCATAACCGTTGGTGGGCTCATGTTTGGTCCGGACTGTATTGGGCCAAACAACAGTGAGCAGTTCCAACCAAACTGCTAAGTTTGGACTGAACAGGCAAACAAGGGTAAATGTATCTCTACCTTGTTGCTCGAACAACTAAAATAAGCTGTCTTCCTGATTAGAAGCAGACACCTATTACAATCTTATTAGGAATAAAGTGTCTTTGTTTATTTCACAAATTACAGACTATGGATTTAAATTATTATCTTGTAATCATATCTTTTCTGCATATAAATCCTATACATGCACGCACAATTCAAGTTGATCTAATAGTTAATAGTCTTGAAGCTTCAATTTGCTCCACATACAATTAATGATAATATGGTCATAAATATTATAGTGCATATTGATATATAAAATACATACATTATTTTTTGTTGATCTAAAATATCTTTAAAATACATCCAATGTACGTATTTAATCGTGAGGAACTAATCCTAACAGTCCATGTTTCAACTTGAAGGGAACTGTTAAAATCAAGATAGAGAGAAGAGTGGGATTTGTTTCTCGAGTAATTGGACTTTGATGTTTCCCTTTTGGCTGATGATGTGGGATTTATTAGTATTTTCTTCCTATTCAAAATCTATATTGATAGCTGACTATTTTTACAGGTAGTTACCCAAATTGGTGCTTGTAATCTCTATTTGGAGTCATTTGAGAGATGATTATAGCTGTATTATATTTATTTTTAAGTTTTATAATAGAATTGCTATCAAGAAATATTTTAAAAAAAAGAGTCACCACGTAAAAGTTTACTTTAAAAAAATAATAAAATCTTTTTGCTTTACTTCTGGTCTCACTGAAATCTAATACTCTCATGGAGTCATCAAAAGAGAGAAAGTGAGAGAAGGAAAGAGGTAAACCTGACAGGCTTGTCTCCAAAACCCTCTACTTTTTAGGGAACGAGTGAGAGTGAAAAAAAAATATTAAAATAAAATTGGCGAAAGTCGATCCATCACTCCTTTCCAAAGGCATCCTCTATAATTATTTACATAAAAATAAAAAGGCCTATGCTTTTTTCTTGGATAAGCAAAAATTTATAAAGAGAAAGAAGGGACCTATGTGCTCTATAATTTCTCAAAATAAAAAGGCCTATATCATTTCTACGAGTGGTCTCCCATCATCATCCAATTTCCTAAACTTCATTTTTAAGTTTACGTTCCGTCAATCACTGTCGTACCATTTTAGACCAAAAAAAAAAAATCATCGTAGTACCATAAATGCAGCTGTGGCCTTTTTTTTTTGTGTGTGTGTGTGTGTGTGTTGCATTTGACCTCCAAATGGATGGGACAGATAGCTCTAACACAATACATTTGCAATTGACACACCACTTAAATAAAATTAAATAACATAAAATTAAATGAAAATGAAACTGGACAAGTACAAATTAAGTCAATTGCTTCGAGAGGGTCTTCTGATGCATATATGTAATATTGATAGATGAGAATTAAAAGCTCACAACAAAAACCATCGTTTATTTCAAACAAATATCATAATAAAGTGAATCACACACGATAAAAAAACAACCAAATAATAAATTTCGCAATCCCCCTCTTGATAACAAACCTCGTGCATAGTATTAATTAATGTACTTGCATGCATGCTAATACGTTACGTACGTACGAACGTGCTTAGTTTCATGAACCCAATTATAGCTCATCCGTAGCAGAGCTACTAGATTGTTTAAAAAACCTGATAGCGTTCTTGGCATACAAAGCAAGCACCACAAGAACCAAAGCAGCCACAGCCACGTTAACCAATATCCTCGGATTCTTCACAATTCCCTTCTTTTGGCCACCTTCTGAATCAGCTGATTTATCATTAATAGATCTATCAGCAACATGAGCAGTACTTGTATTCTTTTTTTCATCCGCAGCCTTGTTAGTTGCTGGATCCAATACATGATCCGGAGAGCTAGCAGGCTCTTTCTCCGCCTGTGTCGTCGGCGGCGTGATCTTCTCCGCCTTGTCCAAGGTTGTCTTCTCAGAAGCCTTCTTATCATTCGGTACTACTGGTGCTTCTTTGATGTGATCCTTCTTCTCAGCATTAATGGACTTCATTGGTAGCTGATCATGATCAATATCCTTGGTTTTGACCTCAGCTTGCTGTTTGTCAGCTGGAGCCACTGCGGGCTTCGGTGGAGGAGCTTGTTTTTGTTGTTGTTGTTGCGGTGGTGGCAGCAGCTGAGCTACTTGATCATGATCAGCAGTAGTACCAGCAGGAGGAGCTGTGGTCTTTTTTGGTTGTGTGGATTCCGAGGTTGGTTTTGGTTTTGTCTTGTTATCTGCATGAATGCTTGTGGGCGGTGGTGGTGGACTAACTGGGACGGCTTTGGGGACTTTGATGTAAAGGATTCCGCCTTCGAATTTGGCGGAGATCTTGTTGGTGTCCCTGTCCTGCGCAAGCGGAAATTCCTTGACGAAATGGCGCCATTTGTTGTGGCCGATCGGACGTTCCCCGCTCACCCTCAGTTTTGCGGTTGAGGTTATTTGTATTTTCAGTCTGTCCTTTTGAAATCCTGAAAATATATAAATCCCATGCAAAGTAAATCGTAGTCAGAAGAATAAGTCAAAAAATAGGACCTATCCATAAATTATTAAAAAAGTAGACCCGATTATTGTGAGATGTGATAAATATAAAATTTCAGATTTTACGTATAAAATTTCAAAGAGGATGCCATCTATCCTCGGCTTTAGGTGGTTTTGCTTACAAGTATTCATATAGTCGCAATTTGTGCGCATGATTAGAATTATTTTTATACAAATGAATTGTCTTTGCCGAAGGAAAACAAAACAAGAAGTATCAATTAACATAATTCCTTGCTTGCTTAAAAGCATTTATGAGCAGGTATTATTCTCTCTTTCATTATAAAAAGAAATTACGAGATAAATTTCCAATTTTCTTGATTTCTGATCTAAAAGTGAATATTCCTTGATGATAGTTTGTAGTTTTAAGAACCTTGACAAGGAGGCGATTCCCAGATGTTGTATATCTTTTCGGGAAAGTATATATTGGTGATGAAATTATTCATTATTTTTTAATAGGGTGTTCAAAAAGATATGGAAATATTTAACTCTCACCAATTACAAAAGTAACTTGAAAAGAAACTTAAAAAATAATAATAACTTGAATGTGATACTAGCCAACTAATGTAATGAAAATTATGCATGAACGAACTGCAAAATGATTACTCTGTCTCATTGAACAGACGTGCACATACGCCATTATCGCTTTATTTCTATATTTATATATATAGAAATAAAAGGAGAACTAGAACTACAACATGATGAAAACACAAATAAAAGTGATGAGAAATTAACAAATAATTACCAGGCAAAAAGACAAGAAGATTATCGCCACCATCGTCTTTGGTCCATTCGAATGGTGGTTCGAATTCTTCATACTCGCGATGAGCGGCAGCAGAAGTAGCAGTACCTGACTTTGCAACATGATCCATAATCCTTCTTTTTTTTCCTCTGATAATAACTGGTTTAATTATATACTCTCTCTCACTCTCGCTCTCTCTCTCTCTCTCTCTCTCTCTCTCTCTCTTATGCTTGAAATGGATTTTCTTTCCAAATTTTGGGATAGAAAAACCTAAGCTGTGGAAGGGTTGGATTTATAATACACAAATATTGGCATATTTACATGTAGAGTACTTTAATTGAGAGAGAAGTCCTTATGCTACAATAGGCTTCATGTGTTTTCTTTTGGAAATGGTTATTCCTTTCTCTCTCTCTCTCTCTCTCTCTCTCTCTCTCTCTGTTCGTAGATAGCTTTCTTTGGGTTTTGGTATTGGTCTTCTTTTTCGGTTGATTACAGGCTTTAAATGAGATATGCTTTAATTGCTTCCATGTGGTAGTCTTGTTCGGTGGGCAAGGGCAAAGGTTCTTTGTCTCTTTCATATTCTTTTTTTTTTTTTTTTTGATAAAGACCTACGACAAGGACAATGGGTTGGAATTGGAGGGACTAGGGTCACAAAAGTATAATTATACATAAAAAAAAAAAAATGGTGCACATGCATATACCAATATGTTAAGGTTAATTACAAAACTACACTTTCTAATTTTAATTATTTTTCAATTTACCTATCTGTTTTTAGAAACTAAAAAAGTATCTACTGAATTTGAAAAACTTGTATCAATTTTTGTCTCTCACAGACTTTTTTAAATAGAAAAAACATAGAAATATTAAGATAAAGGTACTCTTAATTAGACTGAATTTGTTTCTCAAATATATTTTTCTTGTTGAAAAATTTTTTTAAAGGATATTTTTGCATCTAAAAAGACATAAACCTTAAGGTCTTTTTTCTAACATAAGGTGTCTTATTTTAATATTTTTTATATTGTTAAATCTACAAAATATATTTCACAACTGTTTAAGGTTAGTTATGTTGTTTTGCTTAATTATTTCCATTCATAGGGATAAAATTAAATTAATTTTTTTATTTTAAAGGATATATTTATAGTTTTTAAAAACAAAAAAATTGAAAAATATGGTACTATTTCTTAAAGAAGGGGGCGAAAAAAAGAAAAATATGGTACAATGACAATAATGTTGGTCACCGACACCTTTTTTTCAGACAAAGGCTACAGCAACAAAGTTAAATTGATAAAAGATTAAAACAAATTATCTCAAATGAAGGGGAAATCAAAGTTCACATATAAGACTCCTTAAAAGAAATTATGGATATTTATTTGAAAGCATAATGAGTCCCTATTTTGATATTTGACATTAACATGCTTCATACACATTTAAATTTAATTAATATTTAGATAATAGAAGTAATATTTTGTGACGTCTCATAAAAGGAGTATGGGAGTTTTAGGTAAATAAGATGAAATAAACAAAGCAAATAAAGAAAAAGTAAATAAATATACGTGGAAAATAAATAAATATCATCGGCGGTCATCGTCACGTGAATGCCACGAAGATAAGTCCGAGATCTTATTCTCATTCACCATCACACGGATGCTTACTACGAAGGTGGCCAGGTAAATAAAATATAATATCAAGAATAATAATATAAAAATATTAAAAATCATCGTCTCTAAGATAAATTAAAAATATACAATTGATAGAGATGAAAATGACATTAACACCGGGATAAATCGTACAGTACACGCATCATACCACAGTTTTAGAGAAAGTAACATTTCAATCGAAAGAGCCAGGTTTCGATCTTGAAACCTTCCTCTTCAAAACTAGAAAGGGATTTTTAAAAATAGAAACATGAGCGTAAGGCTCAGTAAGATAATTATTTAAAAACAAGTTATTTTAAAAAAGTAATCAAAAACAGAGAATTGTTCACAAACCGTTCTATTTGAGATGAATCTCAAAGTCTTAACAAATCAATAAAAACACTTACTTGAAAGCAACTTAAAAAAACATCACCATATGGGTTTTGGAAATCCAAAAAGGATATCAAAATACAATTCTTCAAAATCAAAGACAAATTATTTTCATCAATCATTCAAAAGGTCAAGCATTTGGCCTAAACAATTTTAAAAGGGCTGCCAAAGAAAAGGACAGAAATATGTGTATATCCTACCTCATTTGAAATCCAATAATATAAGCTCCAAATAAAATTTAATGTATGTTTCATATATGTTCAAAACCTTGAAACTATATTTAAAATCAGAAATCACATTTAACAAAAATCATTATGTCAGTTTAATTATCGGTGTGCTTTTTTGACTCAAAATAATCATAACCCAAAATCATAATTCTTTTTGAAACATTTCGGAACCATTAAACATTGAAAACCGAAGTAAAAACACAATTTTTCAAGTCCACAGTCGGCTTGCTGAATATCTTGGTCCGGCCTGTCGAACTGCACAGTGTTGGAAACAAAGTGCGCAGCAGAATTTTAAAAATTTTTCATCAGAGTATTTTTCAAAACACAAGTTTGACATGATATATGTATAATTTAGACAGATCTTACTGACCTCAGTGTGCCGAAGAACCTCCGCAACATATGTAGAGAAGTAACGTTCCAGAAGAGCCTCAACCAACTGGTCTTCTTTGTTATTCTCTATCCACAACCGGAGTGAGTGTGGGCTCACACGTACAGCTCTTCCACCGGTGACTCTCCTTTCAACCAATAGAGAGAACACAAAGCTAGTGCTCGTGATTTGTGAACAAAAGCTCTCAGGGAGTTTTCAGATGCTCACTAGAAGAGTATCGCTCTTAATCTCTCAAATTGATCTCTATTGATCTAAGTAAATCATGAGACTCACTCCCTTTATATAGCTATTGGTCATGGGGTCAGTCCATATCAGATTAGGTCTCAAAAACTCGAAACAGAATCAAATTTGGATCAGTATCTGATAAGATCCGCGTGAAAACGCGTAATCTTATCTCTCGCTGATCGGCAGGCCGAACATTTTGATCGGCAGGCCGATCAGGCCAGTTCGGCAGGCCGAACATGTCATCCGGCAGGCCGAACTCCCGAGAAAAAATCTCCGCGAATTTTTTATTTTCCACCCGAGATTCTAAAGGATAAAGTTTCAGTTTTGATTTAAATAACGCAATAGAGAAGTTATCTGATCAAAACAAACTTTATCAAGATAATCTCTAAGAAAATAAATCAATTCAAAATAATTCTACAAGTTTATCTTGTTGTAATTTGTCAAAAATTAAAACAACCGATAAACAGACAAGAATTATCTGATCGAAATAATTCAACAAGTTTTTCTTGAACTAATTTCTTACAAAATTAATTCAACCGATAAACAAACATGAATTATTTGATTCTTACAAATTTTAAACCAATCTGATAAATCCGACATAAGTCACCAATTGTTGAAAAAGCACGCCGTGTCGTTACAGGATTTTGTGAGCTAGCAAAGGGGACCAAAATGGACCTATAAAGTTCAAGCTCATGATAATTATGAAACCCAATATCCCAGATATACATTTCACAATTATCAACTCCAACGCTACTCCACTAAAAGCTTAGAGCTGCACTCTCGAACTTTATAGAATTACGAAGCTCATGTAGCTAAGTCTCCATGACATATCATAGTGTATCGCATCCCCATATGATTATCCATAATCGGCTTAAGGACAAGTTCTGTCTTACCTTCCCGATTATTTTTATCTTACGTTCCATTGTCTCACCATTAGAAAACTTACCATCCTAAGATAGTATACCATTCGGTTACACCTATGTATCCAAATGGATGAGCACTCCAGTTTTCCAATTACAGGATAACGCATATAAGAGGATATCATTACTCCTAAAGAGGAGCTATGGATTCCATATCTATGAATAACAAGTCTACGCTATCAAAAGTCATGCCTCCAACGTACCGGCATGCATACCACTATAGAGATGTGGGAGTCACCCATTGGTACATCAAAAGACACAAGTCAAGACAACGGGCCCACTATTCATCTCAGGATTAAGATACAATACAAATAACTGTCTAAAGTGAATCGACTTGCCAAGACAGAATTATTAATCCAAATCAATTCACTTTATGTCCCGATCCAACACGTCGTCACTTATGACAACGCGCCAATGTTTCTATTCACGGAGTCCAACTCTGATGGCCAAGACAAACCATCTCCCATAAGGGATATAGACAACATAACAATCTTTACATGAATAAAGCGCCCAACTTTATTCCCTCGATTGCGGATCATATGTTTTAGACCGTCACCTTAAGAATCATGTCTTCCGCATAATCAGTCCATCATATGCCCAATTCTTAAGGTTTAGACTAACAATCTTAGACTACTGTTTGCTTATCATACATTCAACAAATATGAACGTAAAGAGGACAAGATTTGGTATATACATAAATGAATAAATTCTTTATTGACAAAAATGTCTCCAAAAACGTATTACATTTTTACTCCTTAGGGCATACATGTCTAACACACAGTTCGGCCTATCGGTCTTATAGCACTAGCCTGCCAAACTTTTCCAGATCTGGCGTATCGATCAAATGAATTCGGCCTACCGAACTCTTGAATCCAGCATGCCGAAGATCAAGTTCGGCCTACCAAACTGGCAAAATCTAGGGATCTGAGACTTCAAGTTCGGCATCCCCGAACTCAAAATCAAATTTTAAAACCTGTTTTTAAATTCTCAGATCATGAAAATCACATAGAAAGCATAGAAAATCATAGTAGAACAAGTGAAAACCATTTTCCTCAAATTTAAATTCAATTTCACAATTGATTTGAAAATCAAGAAAAATATCAAAATTTGATTAAACTAATTTTTGTTCAAATGAAGCTTAGTTTCATAGTAAAACAAGTCCCATAAACTTAGATTAAACGTTAACTAAGCTTAATAAAGTTCAGATTCAACAATCAAAGAAAATTTAAAAAATTAAAATTTAAAACTTTGAAATTTTAGGAAAAAGAGAAAGCTATCCTCAATGACCTTTTTGGATGAAAAACTTGATTATTGAACTTCAATTCTTGCGAAAATCACAGAAGAAGAGAGGGAAGGAGAGTGTGCAGAGAGAGAGAAAAAGAGATGAAAGAGAGAGACGGGAAAATGAAGAAAGAAAGAGAGGAAAAAATAAAGGGGTCGATAGCGTTTTAGTAAATATGAAAAAATGTGATATAAAAATATCATTTGTTATTTTAAGAACTAAAAATAAAATTTTCAAATATAACAATTACAATAAAATCTTAAATGACTGAAATTAATAATAAATTTATACTTGGCACACTTGATAATTAAACTTAACATAATTAATTTCACTTTAAAATTCAAGGGTGTTATATTCCATCCTCCTTAAAAGAAATTTCATACCCAAAAATTTTAAATATCTAAAGTTTAAAACCATAAATAACACTGTATACTCAGACGTAACTGTAACGACAACTGCCCCGACATAAAAAAATCAAAATAAAACAGTTAAAATCTCGTAAGTTTAGTTCCAAAAGATCTAAAGCTTATGCTCTGATACCATTTGTGACGTCTCAGAAAAGGAGTCTGGGAGTTTTAGGTAAATAAGATGAAATAAACAAAGTAAATAAAGAAAAAGTAAATAAATATATGTAAAAAGAAAATAAATATCATCGGTAGTCACTGTCATGTCAATGCCATGAAGATGGGGCCGAGATCTTTTTCTCATTCACCATCACGTGGATGCTTACCATGAAGGTGGCCAGGTAAATAAAATACAATATCAAGAATAATAATATAAAAATATTAAAAATCATCGCCTCTAAGATAAATTAAAAATATGCAATTGATAGAGATGAAAACAAACACTAGGACAAATCATACAGTACACGCATCATACCATAATTTTAGAGAAAATAACATTTCAATCCAAAGAGCCAAGTTTCGATATTGAAACCTTCCTCTTCAAAACTGGAAGGGGATTTTTAAAAATAGAAACGTAAGCATAAGGCTCAGTAAGATAATTATTTAAAAACAAGTTATTTTAAAATAATAATAAAAAACAGAGAATTGTTCACAACCCATCTCAAAGTCTTAACAAATCAATAAAAACACTTACTTGAAAGCAACTTGAAAAAACATCACCATACAGGTTTTGGAAATCCGAAAGGAACATCAAAATACAATTCTTCAAAATCAAGGACAAATTATTTTCATCAAACATCCAAAGGTCAAGCATTTAGCCCAAACAGTTTTAAAAGGGCTGCCAAAGAAAAGGATAGAAATATGTGTATATCCTACCTCATTTAAAATCCAAAAACTTAATGTCACACCTCGAAATTTGAGGGGTGATATGGCGGATTAATTAAATTAAATAAATTAAATTTTGTAAGATTCGCCATTATAAAAAGGTAATAATAACTGATTTGAAAAAAAAAATATAAAAACATTAGAAATCCAGAAACAAATAAATAGAAAAAGAAAACATTAGATAAATAAATCCCATTGGGTCCCACCGAACCCACTTTAGTGTGCACACATAGTACTAACAATACTAAATACAAAACCACAGTCCAAGAAAATATAAGTGAATTTAAAATATTACATGCCTTGTTATAGATATCCTAAAAGACAATGTTCTAATCCTACAATTTCCTTCCTGGGTCTTCAGTCTCCTTAAGCAGAACTCCACCTAGTAGGGGGGGAGGAATTTTAAAACAAGAAAATGTGAGCAAAAGGCTCAGTAGGACTAATTCTTAAACAATTTAATTTAAACACATACATCTCATATTTAATCAAATACTAAAAAGTAGAATAAATAAGTAAACAAATAATAAATTAGAACTTATTAAATTTATCCACACCGGATTAATCCTTTATTCATCAATAGGCAATCTCATTATTAGGTTATAAGCAAAGCCAAATGAATCACTACCGAAGTGGCCCAACTGGGTTTCGGGACCCGCCCCCAAGGTCGCGCTTCCCACAACCCGATCTCTATACATGGCATCATGCTCTATTTTATCATTTTGGACGGTACCAACCGACACGGCCGGTGTCATTTCATCACCATGTTTTATGTTACCGAATGTTCTCATTACATTCATTATAATCATACATTATTTAAGCAATAATGAAAATAAGTAATAAACTTCATTTCTTAAAACTCATAAAAAGGTTTTGTGATCAAACTTCCTTTCAAAACATGGCTACCAAGTTGAAGGGATAGAAGTCCTACCTCGATATCCATATAAATGTCCGACACCGCAGTCCCGATCTGTTATACGTCAGCTCCATAGAACCACGAACAACCTTAAATTGAAACATAGTAAGACACATTTAAACACATTCAAACAAGATTTCCATAGGAATTTCAAGAAAATCCAAAAATGAGGGAAAAAGGGAAAAACTTGATTCAACTCAAATTTCATGAAATTGAGCCTAAATTTTGAATGATTCAAGTTTGAAATTGAGCCTAGATTAGGAGTTTCCTAAGCTCAAGAAACTCAAATCACCACATTTTAAGGAGATTAAAAGATTTGGGACAAAAATTTAAAAGTTTGAAATTTAAGGAAACAAACCTCAAATCAAAGCTCAAAATCACGTTTGTGGAATCTGAATTTGTGTTCTTCGCCTCCCAATCCAGCTAAGAATCAAGCCCAAAGCTCAAATTTTCAAAATCAAAATCAAAGAGAGGGAGAGGAGAGAGAGGCAGCGTGGGAGAAGGGAGAGAAAAGAGAGAGAGTGAACGTGAGGGAGCGTGAGAGTGAGAGGGAAATAAATAGAAAAGTGAGGGAAGCAACACCGTGTTCTCAGCACAAGGTTTTGCAATCAGGACACATCAGGCATTTGACAAACTATTTTGTTTCAAAATTCAAAATAACACATGAAAATAATAAATGATGGATTAAATTTAAAATAACATAAAATACTTTAATTAAGCTCCAGTTTTCATTAAAGCATACTAATTCACCATCTAATCACCATTTATGCATAATTAAATTTTATGGGCATTACAACTCTCCACCTCTAACGAAAATTTCATCCTCAAAATTAAAAGTCGAATTAAAAATAGAACAAATGAGGGTATAACTCCCTCATAGTTGACTCTAACTCCCAAGTCACTTCATCAGCTCCATGGTGCTGCAACACGACTTTCACTAGGGGTATTTCATGATGTCGCAAGGTTATCACTTTCCTATCAATAATTTGAACCAACACTTCCTCGTAAGTCGTGTCCTCCTGAACCTGTACATCATGAAATGGGATAATCTTGCCTGGTTTGGGCAGACATTTCTGAAGCATCGACACATGAAACACATCATGAACGTGAAAAAGCTTGGGGGGGAAATCAAGGCAATAAGCGACCACACCTATGCGCTGACTAATCTCAAATGGTCTGATATACCTCAGTACAAGTTTTCCACTTACACCGAAACGTGCTATGCCTTTGCACGGTGAAACTTTCAGAAGAACAAAATCCCTTGCCTCGATCTCCAAAGGCCGACGTCTCTTATCTACGTAGCTCTTCTACCTACACTGGGCAACTCTCAACCGATCATTGATCATGGTGAATTCACATCTACAGCAGCTAGACGACATCTTGGTGCCATTTCCCTTAATTTTGAAAACAAAATTGGAGTGTTAGTGGTTTTCATTGCCGTACATACGTGTGCACAATTCCCAAGGTTCATAAACCTAGGGCTCTGATACCAATCTGTCACGCCCTGAAATTTAAGGGGTAACGTGGCAGATTGATTAAATTAAATAAATTAAATTTGGTAAGATTTGCCATTATAAAAAGGTAATAATAACTGATTTGAAAAAAAAAATATAAAATCATTAGAAATCTAGAAACAGATAAATAGAAAGAAAGCATTAGATAAATAAATCCCATTGGGTCCCACCAAACCCACTTTAGTATGCACACATAGTACTAACAATATTAAATACAAAACCACAGTCTAAGAAAATATAAGTGAATTTAAAATATTACATGCCTTGTTATAGATATCCTAAGAGACAATGTTTTGATCCTGCAATTTCCTTCCTAGGTCTTCAGTCTCCCTAAGCTGAACTCCACCTAGTGGGGGCGGGGGGAATTTTAAAACAAGAAAATGTGAGCGAAAGGCTCAGTAGGACTAATTCTTAAAGAATTTAATTTAAACACATACATTTCATATTTAATCAAATACTAAAAAGTAGAATAAATAAGTAAACAAATAATAAATTAGAACTTATTAAATTTATCCACACAGGATTAATCCTTTATTCATCCATAGACAATCTCATTATTAGGTTATAAGCAAAGCCAAATGAATTACCACCAAAGTGGCCCAGCTGGGTTTCGGGACCTGCCCCAAAGGTCACGCTTCCCATAACCTGATCTCTGTACATGACATCATGCTCTATTTTATCATTCCGAATGATACCAACCGACACGTCTGGTGTCATTACATCATCATGTTTCATTTTACCGAATGTTCTCATTACATTCATTATAATCATCCATTATTTAAGCAATAATGAAAATAAGTAATAAACTTCATTTCTTAAAAATCATAAAAAGGTTTTGTGATCAAACTTCCTTTCAAAACATGGCTACTAAGGAGAAGGGATAGAGTCCTACCTCGATATCTGTACCAATGTCCAACACTGCAGTCCCGATCCCCTATACATTAGCTCAATGGAATTACGAATAACCTTAAATGGAAACTAAGTTTATTAATCCCTAGCTTAAGGCATCCTACATCCCTAAGCTATGTCATGGTGTTTTAGTATGCTTTTAGTACTCACAAAATCATTTTAAGAGGTCGAAAACTTAATCTAGGTTTTAAATAGTGAAAACAGACCAAAAAGGCTATGTTTCACGAGGTTCGGTCGGCCTGTTGAAACCCCTGGTCTGGCCTGCTAAACCTCATAGTCCTGCCTGCCGACCAACCAGGTCCGGCTTGCCAAACTTTCCCAAGTTCGGCCTACCGGCTAGATGAATCTGGCCTACCGAACACTAAGTCCGACTTGCTAAACTGGAAAATCATGGGAGGTCCGAGGCTTCAATTCTTGGCCTCCCCAAGCTCAAAATAAAATCAAAACCTATTTTTCCAAATCCCATAGCAATATATTGATCATAGATGATAAACAAAATAGTAAGACACATTTAAACACATTTAAACAAGATTTCCATAGGAATTTTAAGAAAATCCAAAAATGAGGGAAAAAGGGGAAAACTTGATTCAACTCAAATTTCATGAAATTGAGCCTAAATTTTGAATGATTCAAGTCCTACTAACCTAGATTAGGAGTTTCCTAAGCTCAAGAAACTCAAATCACCACATTTTAAGGAGATTAAAAGATTTGGGATAAAAATTTAAAAGTTTGAAATTTAAGGAAACAAACCTCAAATCAAAGCTCAAAATCATGTTTGTGGAGTCTGAATTTGTGTTCTTCACCTCCCAATCTAGCTGAGAATCAAGCCCAAAGCTCAAAATTTCAAAATCAAAATTAAAGAGAGGGAGATGAGAGAGAGGCAGCATGGAAGAGGGGAGAGAAGAGAGAGAGAGTGAACACGAGGGAGCGTGAGAGTGAGAGGGAAATAAATAGAAAAGTGAGGAAAGCAACACTGTGTTCCCAGCACAAGGTTTTGTAATCGGCACACATCGGGCATTTCATAAATTGTTTTGTTTCAAAATTTAAAATAACACATGAAAATAATAAATGATGGATTAAATTTAAAATACCATAAAATACTTTAATTAAGCTCAAGTTTTTATTAAAGCATACTAATTCACCATCTAATCACCATTTATGCAAAATTAATTTTTTTAGGCGTTACACATAAGCTCCAAATAAAATTTAACGTATACACCATATACATTCAAAACCTTGAAACTGCATTTAAAATCAGAAATCATATTTAACAAATATCATTATATCAGTTTAATTATTGGTGTGCCTTTTTAACTCAAAATAACCATAACCCAAAATCATAATCCTTTTTGAAACATTTCGGAATCATTAAACTTTGAAAACTGAAGTAAAAACATAATTTTCCAAGTCTACAGTCGGCCTGACAAACATCCTAGTCTGGCCTGCCGAACTGCATAGTTCGGCCTGTCGATCTTATAGCACCGGCCTGCTAAACTTTTTCAGTTCTGGCCTGCCGATCAAATGAATCCGGCCTGCCGAACTCTTGAATCCGGCCTGCCGAACTCTTGAATCCGGCATGCCGAAGATCAAGTTCGGCCTACCAAACTGACAAAATCTGGGGACCTGAGACTTCGAGTTTTGGCGTCCTTGAACTCAAAATCAAATTTTAAAACCTATTTTTCAATTCTTAGATCATGAAAATCACATAGAAAGCATAGAAAATCATAGTAGAACAAGTTTAAACCATTTTTCTCAAATTTAAAATCAATTTCACAATTGATTTGAAAATCAAAGAAAAATATCAAAATTTGATTAAACTAATTTTTGTTCAAATGAAGCTTAGATTCATAGTAAAACAAGTCTCGTAAACTTAGATTAAATGTTAACTAAGCTCAGTAAAGTTCAAATTCAACAATCAAAGACAATTTGAAAAATTGAAATTTAAAACTTTGAAATTTTAGGAAAAAGAGAAAGCTAACCTCAATGACTTTTTTGGATGAAAAACTTGATGATTGAACTTCTATTCTCGCTCAAATCCATGTGAAAATCACAGAAGAAGAGAGGGAAGGAGAGTGTGCAGAGAGAGAGAAAAAGAGACGAGAGAAAGAGAGACGGGAAAATGAAAAAAGAAAAAGTGGAAAAAATAAAAGGGTCAATGGCATTTTAGTAAATATGAAAAAATATGATATAAAAATATCATTTATTATTTTAAGAACTAAAAATCAAATTTTTAAATATAACAATTACAATAAAATCTTAAATGATTGAAATTGATAATAAATTTACACTTGACACACTTAATAATTAAACTTAGCATAATTAATTCCACTTTAAAATTCTAGGGTGTTGTATATTTGTTCTCGTGCATGTGTATCTTGTGTAGAGCGCCCATACAGACTCCTAATATTTTTCCATATTTATATTTGTGCGTGTGTATCTTTGTGTAAAGATTAGGATTAATACATAAAGAAGGCAAAAGTATACGTTCTCATTTTTGGATGTTGGTAGGTACATACATACAATACAATACAAGAAACGATAATATTAATGCAACAAAAACCTTACAGAAGCATGTAGAAGCTAAGCCTTATCAAATTGAGATGTGATATTTATGCTTTAATATAATTATAATTGGTGGGATGTATGTGAACAAAAGTGATTGCTTCGATCTTAAAAAAGTATTGCATCATGAGGGGCCAAAAAACATAATGTCATAGCATTATTATTGACTATTCCCGGTGATGATCAATGGAGTAAATAATAATAATATGAAAACATCGCACTTCTCACGTTTTATTTTAATTAGAGCGTGTAATAAAATTGATTTAATTGATGTGCAGAATGTTTTCATAACCATCAATTTATGATTAAATTGGCAACCTTTGATTTGTCCCTTGCATGCTTCGGTGCAAATGGCCGGGTAAATTGGAAAGGAAGTCAAAAATTTATAAAGGGTCATGTATCTTTTTATACTTTCTATTTTAAGCTTATTCAAATATTATACTTTTGATTTTTGATCTCATCAAATGCATACTTTTAGATTAAATTTAATACATAAATTTTTTTTTTGTCTTTTCTAATCAATCCTCAATTTTGACTTAAAAAATTACTTAAAATACCCTTAAAATTAAAAATTATGAAAACTTAAAAAACTTAAAAAAATTATACTGAAGTTTTTGACTTCAAAAATATATAAAATACTCTAAAAAATTGATGCTTTTTTTTGTTTTTGTTCTTATATTTGTTTGCTTTTTGTAATTTTTTAAAATTTTTATTTTTTTGGTTTCTCTTTTTGTTAAAGATAATTTAATCATTTTAAAGGTTAAAATTAACTATTGACTGAGGTAAACTATAGATTTGTGTATTAAATTTAATCTTAAAGTATTGTTTATAAGATAAAAAATAAAAGATATATCTTTATATTAACTTATAAAATAGAGGGTATAAAAAGATAGATATCCTATTTAAATATATATCATACCAGCCCTTAAGTAGAAATTAAGGGGGAATTCATGATATAATTCTTTTTTAAATGAATAGGGTGATAACCACAATCAAAAGAAAGACACTCTCTACAAAGTGACTTCATATATTCAAACAAATTTGTTACTATATAATAATTACGTGGGAGTTGTTTGCATATACAATTGAAAAACATTGTGAAGTCATTTTGTTCTTTTTTAAATGAATAGGTTGATAACCACAATCAGAAGAAAGACACTCCTCTGCAAAGTGAATTCACGGATTCACACAAATCGGTTGCGATATAATAACGTGGGAGTTGCTTACGTATTATGCTTCCTTTTTCTTTTAACGTTTTACAAGCTTTTTTTAACCCCTAAAATTTTATATTTTTTATAATTATCAAATTTATTATTCTATCAAGTTTAATTTTCATAATTTCTATCATAACTTATTATTCTATCAAATTTATTTTTATAACTCAACTGAAATAGTATTTTCCAAATATGCCCTTGTTTAAATATTTTTTTCGCATATTTAAATTCTAATTAGTTTTCTATTTCATTTGCTCTTATATGTAAAAAAAATATTTTCTTTTCTTAAGTATGTTATAGTTTTCTATACACCTATAAACTTTGAGTGAAACATTTTCTTTTTATCAAAACGCGTATTTTGGTACGTGTATTTATTTAAATGATTATATGTTTGTCAATGTGTCACATTAAAATAATTCCTTTTTACTATAACATGCTCTACTCAAGGACTATTTTCTCAAAGTACCCTTACATTTTTTTCTTGTACTACTCAAAAATATTGGTTTTTCCAAATGTGCCCCTATAATTGTTCTTACCTTATTTAGACTTCTTTTTCTTGCTACGCTCTCAATCACTTTTTTTTTTTCCTTATATATACCCCGAAGTAATTTTCTCTATAATTTTTTTTTAATAATATAAGAGAGTCTTCTATTGTTCATAGATAGCGTAAATTTTATGGCCATAGATTATATCGCGGTACTATTTACAGTTTAACACGTTGCCATATATATGTGTAATGACGCCCACTAGGGTCATGATGTATTCAAATTACATTATTAAAAAAGGTGAATAATTGTTCAATGACTATTTATAGTTAGACTCTAAGGCTTGACTTAAATAGAAAACTGATCACATCCCAAAGCACTAAATACATGAAAATTTGACAATCCGGGTAAAACATCCTGCACATAATTTTGTGCAAGTAGGGCTTCTGAGTCTGGATGCACAGGTATTTTATGGGTGCAAATTTTTTTTTTTCTTTTTTCTCGAGGATGATCAATCAGCCAATCCTTTATAAGCTGCCATAATTTAGGGTCCTAAAGAAACCTGCCTTTTTTTTTTTTCCTTTCTTTTCATTTGCTGGAAGAAAAAGACATACATTACCCCATGCACGCAATTTCACAGGGACATTTTTACCCGTACCAACCACATTGATAATGTTATTGATCAATTGGATTGAAAGTAATAGTAATGCTAATTGACTTTTCTTCTACTTTGGGTGTGAAAGTAAATATTAAAAAATATTTCAAAGATGTTATAAATTTAAATATAAAAAAAATTTAAACCCGCTAACTTCCCTGAAGATTTCGCATTGTGTAATGATAAGTTATTATTTGTTTGACCAACTCCAAATTAAACATCCGGTACAATTAAAGCACCAAAAACACATGATTGAGTTTTTACGTCTTTTACTTAATCCTTATCCGGTTCAACAAACCAAGATCAATGTATTCTTTTTCTTTACATTAATTTAGACCTACTACTACTGATAATTTAACTACATTAATAACAATATAAATAATTGAAACATTCCAATTTCTACCCTAACAGAAATAGAATGGAAGCCAGATTGATAAATAATGTGGATTGAGTATTGGTAGCAAAAATGGAAGTTGTCCCACCTTGGTGTAAAAGAATATGTGTTGTGTTTGAGGGAGATACCTCTACATCTCCAAAAACTGGTTAACCATTTAAATTGAGTAGTATTTTTTTTCAGTACTGGGAAAGAAAATTAAAATATTGATCTAAAACGGTTATAAAAGGTGCGCTCATTGTATATAAATAGAAACCTCTGTATATATGTATATAGAAGGTGGTTAAACGTTTCAGACTAAGTAATATATTATGACTACTGAAAAGGTGTCAGCTGGCTCCATTTTTTTTTCTTTTGAGTATTTGACTTTTACACCAGAAATACATATCAACTAATCCAAACAATAATATTTCGTTTTCTTATTTCATATTTAAATATGTCAGGGAAATTAGTTATTATTCATTTTAAAAAAAAGTATAGAGTACGAAGCACGAGAGTGATTTCATAAGTAGGGTAGGAAAGTCCTTTTATGTCTTTAATCATATGTTGCTTTGTTGAGATACAACATGGATTTCACAATCTACTATATGATAAAGGATGTTTTTATTATTTGCTAAATGATTACATGTTTTGTCCTTCCTACAACTCCGTGTGTTAGCCGCTATCATAAAGCAGGCTTAATCTAGTCGTCAGATTTATTTTTTTTTTTTAAAAAAAAAAACCCTCCTTTCAAGAATTTTTTTTTTCACGTGTGCAATATGCTTTTAAATAATAGAGGTACCATATTCTAGATGAACTTATATTTTTTTAATATTGTTGTCTCAAATGACCTTTTAACCAATCATATTAATTATATTACGTAAAGTTTTAAATGTTGTTTAACTATAACTTCTACTTGCTCTTAGTATAACATAGTTAGTTACATACAATTTAAGGTTAAGCAACTTACTGTAATGCCCCGGAATTTATTTAATGTTAATGTAATATAAATGATAGATTAGTGTGCCATAATTAATGTTTCAACATTAATTTGATTATTGGGTTGGATTTTGAATTTTTGGTTGTTTTGTTAATTTGATGAATTCAAATGATTTCTTATTGTTTTAAAATGATGTTTTAAGGTTTAAAACATAACAATTTGTAAAATGTTAAAAATATTTCGTTTTACAAAACCGTAGATGGCACATGGTTTTTGCACAGTAAAAACCGCCCACCGTTTTCCTCTATTTATTCTCTCTCTTCCCCCTCTCTCCTCACACTCTCATATTTCTCTCTCTTCACTCTCTCTCTCTCTTGCTCTCTCTCGGCTACTCACTTTCTCTCTATCTCTCTCAAAAATTTTTGAAACCAAATTCGAATCCAAGCTTCGGGTTAGCAAGGAGGAAGCTCGGGAACGTGATTTGGCAACCGAGAACACGGATTGAAGCTTCGATTCGAGGTTAGTTTTGAAATTTCTAAACTTTTTTCAAAATTTTCAATTTTGTGCATTTTTGAAATCTAGGTTTGTTTAAGCTTATAAAACCTTGGGTTTGAGTTAAATGAACTTAGAACAACTAGAATCTAAGCTTAGATTGAAGAAAATGGATTGGATTCAAGATTTTTCATTTTTCTCCTCATTTTCTCATTTTTGGATTTTTGAAATTTTTGAGTTTAAATCTTGTTTAAATGAGTCCAAATGTGTTTTAGTATGTTTTTCTATCAACTATGATTGTTTTCTATGCCTGGGATTTGAGAAAAACAGGTTAGAATCAAGATTTGTGTTTTGGGGGAATCGAGAACCCGTGGCTGAATTTCTAGGTTTTGCCAGTTCGGCAGGGCAAACTGCGTGTTCGGCAGGCCGGAATAGGGATCGGTAGGCCAGTGTTCTTTCGTCCGGCAGGCCGAACCTGGGGAAATGACCAGCCAACCGGACTTGGATTCCGGCAGGCCGAACTGTACAGTTCGTGTAACGTCCCGAAATTTATTTAATGTTAATGTAATGTAAATGATGAATTAGTGTGCCATAATTAATGTTTTAACATTAATTAGATTATTTGGTTGGATTTTGAATTTTTTGTTGTTTTGTTAAATTGATGAATTCAAATGATTTCATATTGTTTTAAAATAATGTTTTGAGTTTTAAAACACAACAATTTGTAAAATGTTAAAAATACTCCGTTTTACAAAACCGTGGACGGCATATGGTTTTCGCACAGTAAAACCGCCCACCGATTTTCTCTATTTATTCTCTCTCTCCCTCTTTCTCTCTTCACTCTCACGACACACACACTCTCTCTCTCTCTTGATCTCTCTCAGCAACCCTCTCTCTCTCTATCTCTCTCTCAAAATTTTGAAACCCAATTTCAAATTCAAGCTTTGGGTTAGCAAGGAGGAAGCTCGGGGACGTGATTTAGCAACCGAGAACGCGGATTGAAGCTTCGATCCGAAGTTAGTTTTGAAATTTCTAAACTTTTTCCAAAATTTTCAATTTTATGCATTTTTGAAATCTAAGTTTGTTTAAGCTTAGAAAACCATGGATTTGAGTTAAATGAACTTAGAACAACTAGAATCTAAGCTTAGATTAAAGAAAAATAGGTTTGATTCAAGATTTTTCATTTTTCCTCGTTTTTCCCTATTTTTGGATTTTTAAGATTTTTGTGTTTGAATCTTGTTTGAATGTGTTCAAAAGTGTCTAAATATGTTTTTCTATCATCTATAAATGTTTTCTATGCCTGGGATTTGAGAAAAAACAGGTTAGAATCAAGATTTGGGTTTTGGGGAAATCGAAACCCGTGGCTAGAATTTCTAGGTTTTCCCAGTTTGGCAGGCCGAACTGCGTGTTCGACAGGCCGGAATAGGGATCGGCAGGCCGGTGTTCTTCCGTCCGGCAGGCCGAACCTGGGGAGATGACCGGCTGACCGGACCCGGCTTCCGGCAGGCCAAACTGTGCAGTTCGGCCGGCCGAAGCAGGGAGTCCGGCAGGCCGACCGAGGCATAGGAAATTTTATGATTTTCACCCGTTTTCACTGTTTTGAACCCTGATTTAAATTCCAACCTTATAGAATGATTTTAATGATACAAATGGCACACTAGGACATCATGAAATGGTTTAGTAACATAGAATGTCTCGAACTAGATATTGATCGACTTAGTTTGTATCTAGGATCGTTCGTGGTTTCGCGGAGCTAACGTATAGCGGATCGGGATTACGGTGTGGGGCACCAGCACGAGTATTGAGGTAGGACTTCTACCCCACTTCTTTGGTAGCCTGATTTTGAAATGATTTGGATTTGAAAAGAATTTCTATTAAAATGTTTTCAACGGTTGTTTGAAAAATGAATTTATCAGTTTTATTTGATATACCGTGAACTGAAATAAATTTCATAATGAATGTAAATGACAACACTCGGTAATTGGGTTTTGAATGATGATGATAATAAACATATAGGCATGATGCCATATCAGAGATCGGGTCGTGTAGCGATCGACCTTGGGGGCAGGTCCCGAAACCCAACTGGGCCACTACGGTGGTGATGTTATTATGGTTTGCCTAGGAAAAAGAAACTGATATTTTTGATTGTCCAAGTAAACTGTTCTAGGTAAGAACGGCTTTACTCAAATTTATTCATTTATTTATTCATTTAAGGTTTCTTTTAAATGACTCCTGAATAATGTCATGTTTCTTTAAATTAAATTATTTATAAAACTTAGTCCTACTGAGCCTTTCGCTCACATTTTATTTGTTTTAAATTCCCCCCTCTAGGTGGTTTCCCATTTAGGTTTGGAGAGGATTCTTTGGACCGAACTCAAGAGCATTAGGAGGATTAATTTATATTTTGTATCATTTTATCAAGGCATGTAAGATTTAACTCTATTTGTATCCTAGACTGTGATTGTATTTATTATATTGTCAGTACCATGTGTATGCACAAGTTGTGGGACCCATACTCATGGCTTTATTATTTTAATATTTATTCGTTTAATGTTTTAAATTGTCTAATGTATATGGACTCGCTATAAAGTGTTTTAATGAACCTCACATTTTATACTTAATTCAACCCCTTAAACTCTGGATTTTAATTAAATTCTCTTTTAATTAATTTAAATAACCCACCACGTCACCTCCCGTACTCCGGGGCTTGACAGTTTGGCCAACCGAAGCAGGGAGTCCGGCAGACCGGCCGAGGCAAGGAAAATTTTGTGATTTTTCACCCGTTTTCACTGTTTTGAACCCCGATTAAAATTCCAACCTTATAGAATGTTTTTAAAGATATAAATGGCACACTAGGATATCATGAAATGGTTTAATAACGTAACACCCGCCTATTTTATGTAACGGATCACGTTAAGTTAGTAACATTATTTAAGGGAGTTTATTAATAAATTATGTTATGATATATGATGTGCATGTTACTAACTTTTTATGTCAAGTTTTGTGACTGGTGACGACTACATGGGATCGTTGTGCTCTAGTGTTCATGTGAAATTTTAAGTATATGTTTATTTATGATGCAATAATGTATGAATGTTTTATTGTATGGTAATTAAGGACAGTTCGACAGGCTGAACTTTTAAAATCGACAGGCCGAACATCTTGCCCGAGATCGGCAGGCCGAAGAAACCAATCGGCAGGCCGAAGGGAAAATCGGCAGGGCGAACACGGCTGACGAACAGTCAGCAGAAATTTCTCCAAAATTATGGCTGAGTTAATTACATTAATTGGATGATTTAATGTGATTAATTGGCATAATAATGAAATATTTTTATCAGTTAAGGAAATTAAAGGGTTGACCTTGCATTGATTTGTGTCAATTTAAATGGTTTCCCATTTTTAAGAGGGCAAAACATGGAAAGTTGTGAATGATTTGTTTGATTTCCTTTCTTTCTCTTCTTTCCTTCCACGCCTCATGCCCTCAACAGTCAGAAAAATTCTGACTTAATGATGGGAATTGAATTCCCATCAATTATGTTTATTACGCTAAAAATTTTAACGTTTCCTTTTTCATTATTTCCTCTCCTTCTCACGTTTTCTCTCTCAAAATTTCTGAGACGTTCTTCTCTTCCTCTTCTCTTCTCCACGAGTTCTTCCTCTCTCTTTCTCACAAAAATTTTCTGAGTATATTGAAAGAAAAAGTCATATTTCGTTGGATAAAATTCAAGGACTTTAAGAAGAAATTTCAAGGTAAGAACTTTTCGGTGTTTTTGAAAAGATATTCTCCTCAAATTCGTCTACAATATCATCTCTAGGTATTGTATTTTGTTTTGTATTTTTATTATGATGCTCATGAGTATTATATGAGATGATATGCATATATGATAAATGGTGTTTTTCTAATTTTATGTCATATGAATATTTTATGAAAAATGAATATTTATGTCTTCTACTCTTCATAGTAGTGTTACTGTTTAAATTAGATGAATGAAAATGTAATGATAATTTAAGAGGTAAAAGAATGATGATTTCATGAAAATTGATAAAAATATGCATGTGTATGAGTATGTATGATGAATGAATTTTATGATTATGAAATTTTTATGAGATTATAATAAGAAAACTGTTTTGATAATGTTGTTTTTGGGATTTTTGTTTTATTAAACGTTTTATGTATTTACATGATTTTATGCAAGATAATATAATGATTGTATGGAGTTTTAAAATATATGTATTTGTTTGATAACATTTTATTTAAAGGATAAAATATGCTTAAAATATATGGTTCGTTTTTATATGCTTAAGGTAATTTTTATAATTAAAGAAAATCAATATAACGTGTTTATGTGATGACAGTGTTTATGGTTATGAATTATTGATTGTAATGGATGAGATGGAAATATATATATGTGATGATAATTTCATATTTTACGATGATGGTTATGGATTATGAGATGAATGTATATGAATGAATGGATATTTCATGATATGTTTTAATGTATTGCTTCTTTAAATGGAAAATGGCATGAACACTCAAGGAGCGAGCACTACGAGACCGCGGCGTCGTCACCAAATCACGTTAAGGTTAAGTAAGCTAACGATAAGGTAAGTACATTCTCACCTGCAACATGACACCTTTTTCAAGGTTTGATGATATGTTTACAAGGATATTCATGATGATTTTATGATGATTTTCCTTAAAGGATTTCTATGAAAGGTTTTTCATGATTTTAAGTTATGCATGATGTTTATGGCATGTTTTAAAGTATGAAAAGTAAGTATATATGTATCACCTAATAAGTGTTGCACACCCAATGTTATGAAATGTTATGTTATTATGTCATGTTTGGTTTGAGATTAGCTACCCTTCTCCTCTCATGACGGCGAGCCTATGATGATGTTTATGGTGCAACACTTGGGCCCTTAAGATAAAAATGAAAAAGTTTTTAAAATGGTCAACGTAATGAAAGATATGTTTCTATGAAATTGTGCTTAAGGCACTTTTTGATGATGATGATGATGATGATGTTTATGAAATGTTTTAAATTGTGAGAATTATATGTACTTACTAAGCATGAGCTTAATCATGTTTTATGTCATGTTGCAGATAAGGGTAAGAAAATTATGGACTAGGCGGAGGACATGGGAAGGTGTGTGAGCGTTATGTTATGCACGATAAATTGTAACCGGAAGCACGCCAAGAAGAACGCTCCTATGCTTTTCATTTAAGTTATATATTTTGGACATATATTTTATGTTAAGTTTTAAGAATACTTATATTATGGTTTTATAAGTTATTTTACCATTTTTGATAAATTATGAACTTCCGCTACGTTTTACGAAAAGTTGGTTTGTTTTAAAATACAAGATTTCTCAAAGATTGGTCTCGGACAGCCTGCCGAACTTTTAGGCCGGCCTGCCGAAGTCCAGAAGTTTGGCATGTCGATCACATTTCTCGGCCTGCCTAACATGGATTAATTTTTGGTCTAAATTGCAAAGCCTCTACCGGCCTACCGATTATGTTCGGCCTGTCGAAGTCCCAAGTTCGGCCTGCCGAACTATGGGAGTAAGTAAGTTTTAAACGATTTGATATTTAATGAGATTTGATATGATGTTTTGTTAAGTCCTGATTTTTACAACTTGGTAAACTTATATTACTAAATAAGTTCATGATTAATTTTAGTATAATTGAATAAATTATGATATGGAATAAGTTAAACAATGTTATTCTAAACAATGTTAAGTTTAAAAAAAAAATATTGAAGGTATGAATGGATCCTAGCTATGCATAAGTACTTTTAAAATCAATTATACCATTTATATTTGATATTATTTATATGATTAAAGTTTAAGCAAGTACGAATGTATGTATGTAACGACATCTGTGACGTCCGAGCTAAGGGGCGTTTCAAGTAACATGGAATGTCTCGAACTAGATATTGATCGACTTAGTTTGCATCTAGAATCGTTCGTGGTTCCGCGGAGCTAACGTATAGCGGACCGGGATTACTGTGTAGGGCACCGACACGAGTATTGAGGTAGGACTTCTACCTCATTTCCTTGGTAGCCTAGTTTTAAAATGATTTGGCTTTGAAAAGCATTTCTATTAAAATTTTTTCAACGGTTGTTTGAAAATGAATTTATCGGTTATATTTTTATATACCGTGAACTGAAATGAACTTCATAATGAATGTAAATGACAACACTTGGTAATTGGGTTTTGAATTATGATGATAATAAACATATATGCATGATGCCATATCAGAGATCGAGTCGTGTAGCGATCGACCTTGGGGGCAGGTCCCGAAACCCAACTGGGCCACTACGGTGGTGATACTATTATGGTTTGCCTAGGAAAAGAAAATGATACTTCTGGTTGTACGGGTAAACTGTTCTGGGTAAGAATGGTTTTACTCAAAATTTATTTATTTACTTATTCATTTAAGTTTTCTTTTAAATAATTCCTGCATAATGAAATGTTTCCTTACATTAAATTAATTTATTTTATAAAACATAGTCCTACTGAGCCTTTCGTTCACGTTTTATTTGTTTTAAATTTCCCCCCCTCTAGGTGGTTTTCCATTTAGGTTTGGAGAGGATCCTTCAGACAAGACACAGGAGCAATAGAAAGACTAGTAAACTTATTTGTATTATTTAGATCAAGGCATATAAGATTTTAACTTTATTTGTACTTGGACTGTGATTGTATTTATGATATTGTCAGTACTATGTTGTGCACAAGTTGTGGGTTTGTGGAACCCATACTCGCTAGGTTTATTCTTTAATATTAATTATTCATGCAATGGTTTCCTTTAATTTTTTACATTTTATATTTAATTCAACTCCTAAACTCTTGATTTTTAATTAAATCCTCTTTTAATTGATTTAAATAATCCGCCACGTCACCTCCTGTACTCCGGGGCGTGACACTTACATAGATAAGAAATCGAGTAATATTGAGCACATGTTAAGGAGAATGGAAACGTTCTTTGATGATTAGTTCTCAAACTATATTCAACCAATTAGGAGCGTAAAAGTATACTTTTTGAGACCCAACCCTAAAGAAACGGACCATTTGTTTGTGATGCATTTTTTGGAATTACTCGGGTGAAGTTGTCGGAGAGAAAAAAAAATTAAAAATTAAAAGCGAGAGGAAATGTGGATGTTGTGATGTTAAAATGGCTCACCGAGCATTGTCCCCTCTAGTTTGTCTGGAGGATCATTGTAGATCAGGGGAAAATTTCGTTTCATTTCTATGAGGTAAAAATTCTGTTACATAAAATAATAAATTTTAATGTAGTCGATAATATACTTACTGAACTGGGACTTAATATTTTGCCAGTAAATATCCGATGGACGTTAAATCTAACGAATTGAGCAAGAGTCACTTTCGTTCATAAGAAGCAATCGATAATAGTTGAGTTGGACATATATTATTCAAGATATTGTTTCCTCATTGATACGGACTTTGGTTCGTTTTT